>JAGHMJ010004090.1:1242500-1570000 GCA_018749465.1 Paracanthobrama guichenoti
CTATTTCAGAAGCGAGCATGTTTGCACAGAGGGCAAAAAAAAAAATCCCCCAACTCACATTTTCTTCAGAAAATATACACGTCTAGTTCATAAATACCAGTGTGTTTTTGGAGTCATGATATTTTACAACATGTACTAACCTTGCCTTGTCATTTAAAGGAAAATACATCTGATATATTTATTTATTTAACTTTTTAAATTGTGTTTTAATTGGTTTTGATTGATATTAAAGTCCCAATTTACTCAATTTAGGGAATGAAAATTTCAGAAACTTTCCAAAAAAAACAACAAAAAAAAAACAGACATGAATCCAACTGTAAATCGTAAAACTCTGGATAAGGATTTATCACAATGCAAAACATTTTAATGCAAAGTAAAGTTTCTTATTTCTATCGGCATACTGTACATATGACCTAGATGTGTTCATGATGGGATTGTTTTGTGTCTGGATATCCTCATCTGTGATGTGGGACCACATTAATAAAAGAACCGACATCAAAGAACAAGAAGCAATGTAGAGGACTAAACAACCCAGAAACAGGAAACCACATCAGACCTCCACTTGTCAACATTCATCATAAAACGCAGGACTGTTCCTAAAGAGTGGATTGGGATTTGTTTATCCAGCTGGATTCAATGGAGGAATCACACCGACCATCATCTAAGATCTTTAGAATGAAAACGCCACTATCTTTCTACCCAGTAACAAAGGAGATCAAGTTGGCTCAACAGGCCAGTCTCTGAGGACCATGGGAAATCTCTGACAACCATTCTTTGACACCTAAGGGTGAGGTGAGATCATTAGAAATCCCTGACTGGGATGGCCCTGTAAGAGTTTAGAGGATCTCAAGCTGTGACGATCGGGGGAGGTGACTGATGCTTGGGCCGGCCCCTCTGTTGTGGAAGTCTTCCTGCAATTGTTGGGAAACAATCTGGGATGAAACAGAGGGGGAGGGAAGTTCCCAATGAGGTAAACCTCTGATTTTTTAGAAAACCAATAACACCACGTAATGAGATTACATGGAGGGAATTTTGCAGGCGAATCCTTGCCAACTCTTAAAAGGGTCATGAACTGAGAAATCAACTTTTCCTTGATCTTTTGACATTTAAGAGGTCATCATACTACAAGAATATCCTGTAAGTTTCAGAATTGAAACTTCCTTGTTAGTCCAAAAACAGCTCTTATTGTAACCAAGCCCAGAGAACGACTTGTTGTGAATGAGCCTATAATAGATGGAGAAAGACCGAAGAAGATCAACGCCTACTTCGTCATCGCAACTTTGGCCCCGCCCACTAGCGTGTTAGTGAGATGACGAGGAGAGAAGAGCGATACAGGATCACTGGAGTAAAAGTAACATGACCTTCCAAAGGATCCTAATGTGCTTATTCATTTTCAACAATGTGAATGTCTCAGTTGAACATTATTATTATCAATCACAGCAGTGGGTGTTTACACTGAAGTCTCACAGCAGCCAATCACAGCAGTGGGCGTTTACACTGAAGTCTCACAGCAACCTATCACAGCAGTGGGCATTTACACTGAAGTCTCACAGCAACCTATCACAGCAATGGGCATTTACACTGAAGTCTCAAAGCAGCCAATCACAGCAGTGGGCATTTACACTGAAGTCTCACAGCAACCTATCACAGCAGTGGGCGTTTACACTGAAGTCTCACAGCAGTGGGCGTTTACACTGAAGTCTCACAGCAGTGGGCATTTACACTGAAGTCTCAAAGCAGCCAATCACAGCAGTGGGCGTTTACACTGAAGTCTCAAAGCAGCCTATCACAGCAATGGGCATTTACACTGAAGTCTCACAGCAGCCAATCATTAACATTTGACCAAAATCAAGCTCAATGGAGTTACAAGGTTTTGTCAGCAACATGTTTTGTCACATCAGAGGCAGTAAGTGCATCACATTATGTTTTTCAAATGCTATGTTTTTAAAGGCGAAGTGCTTCGCACAGGCTATGTAAGACGCTATGAATCGCCTACAAATGCTAGACTAAGACAATATTCTCAAATACATAAAACATTAGCCTTATATACGGCGGTGGACAGGGGTCAGCATGGGCACCCTGACTAGTCAGCGGCTATGCCGCCCCATACACAACAAACTGAGATGCTCTGTGTATTCTGACACCTTTCTATCAGAACCAGCATTAACTTCTTGAGCAGTTTGAGCTCCAGTAGCTCGTCTGTTTGATCGGACCACACGGGCCAGCCTTCGCTCTCCACGTGCATCAATGAGCCTTGGCCGCCCATGACCCTGTCTCCGGTTCACCACTGTTCCTTCCTTGGAGCACTTTTGATAGATCCTGACCACTGCAGACCGGGAACACCGCACAAGAGCTGCAGTTTTGGAGATGCTCTGCTATAGTTTTGGAGTTGCGAGTCTTTACTTCTGTGCATGTCACTACACAATCGGTTTATTGTCTGAAGTGAGAAGTTGAAACGCTGAAGTAAAATGCATATGCTAAAAACAACACCTGTCCTATCAAGCTGGCTATAAATGTGCAAACGACAAATTAAAGGCAGCGCCCGACACATAAATGGAAACAGGCATGAAGAGGCCATACCACGAGGACCATTTTTATCCGTCGCTCTCACAATGCCAAGCTAAACAGAGAAAATGGAAAGTGAGTATGCAGCAGCGGAAAATCTGCCTGCAACTGTACTGAGAGAAATAATGACTTCTGTCCTGCAAGATAACTTTCAGATCGTGGAAATGTATTATATTACCACTTTTACACCATAAAAAAAAAAAAAAAAAAATGATGCAGTCAGTGTTATGGCAACGTCCTGTATGATCACAGAAACCGTTTCAGTCAGAGTTTACAGAAAATGAGCACTATGCACACATCTGTGGTTAATGAACTTCTGTGTCACTTCAGATTCATTCAAAGCAACAGACCAGTGGTTTCAGATCCTTCCAAAAGGATAAAAATGCAGGAATGTTTTCCATGTTTTTCTCATGAACATCTGCTCCTTGTTTCTGAGAGGATGTTGATATGAGAGCGGAGGGGGAGATGAAGGAAAGCATAAATGATTCTTCAACACTCCAGCTAGACTAAATATCAGGACTCTTCTTACTTAATACTATTAGTCTTTTATCTGAGGTTGAGCGCTTCTTCTGGAATACAGGCTAACTGACACCGTTCAACCCTTTTCTTACCAAAGTGTGTGGAAACAAGTATGTTCACATTGCTGTTTTTCATACAATGACAGTGAATGAAGACTTAAAAGAAGAAAAAAGCACCATAAAAGTATCAAAAGTAACCCATATAACTTGTGTACATTACAAGCCTTCTAAAACACTGTCCCGTACTTGTGTGATAGTACACAAGTTATACGGACCATTTCTCATTTGGACGCAATTTCACCTTGTTCGCACGTCCAGTTCGCGCGAAAGATGCTAATTGAGCGCCTTGCGCGAGCGGTGCTTTATGTGCATTCGCGCACTTGAAGCGAATTCACGTCTGACTCGAAATCTGAACTTTGCCGTCTGTTCGCGCCGCGTTAACCAATCAGGAGCCTGCTTGCTGCCGTCACGCGGTGAAGTGTCGGATGAGAAACCCCGAGTAATTTAAAAATACTACTGTATTGTCACAAAATGTAGTTTTAAGACTTTTTCAGGTGAGAATGTACTTGTTTATTTATAAAGGGAGCGCTTATTTGAACATTTCATCTGGCGTTTTTGGAGTTGTGAGATCCAGTCGCGTTCCTCGGCTAGTCCTTCTGACATCTGCCGCTGGCACTGATGTCTCTGTAGTGGTTAAAAACCGGATTTGTGTCCTCCCGCCCTCAAACTTGGCAAGTCTGAACCTGGCCGCGGGACAGGTGCTGTCATCCAAGCGCAGCTCCTGGAGCGCCCTGAACGCGTGCCCAATTCGCTTTATTCGTGCGAATGGATTCCAAATGTTCAAGCGTCCAGCGAGATGCGATAGACACAAATTCGCATTTGGTGTGAACGCAGCATTAGACCTGGACAGCTCCAGTCCCCGTCTGCTTTCATCAGATGGGCCAAACAATCTGCTAATCATAACTTTTTGTTACTCACACTCAAATGGTAATGGTAAAGCAGCTGTGGACAGCATAAAGCACGACATATGTTTAACAAGACACAGTAAATCCAAACAAAGCAAAAAGCAAAATATAGGCTAAAATTATCCAGTCCCCATTCACTTTCACTAAACATTCTGCTAATCATCTTTTTCCCCATGTACGAAAGAAAAAAAAAACAGGTTTTGAGAGACTGGAAATATATATATATATATATTATATATTTCCCTGATGAAACTTACCAATTCACAAGATTAAGGGAACGCATAGCTGATATAAAACATTGGATGTCTAGTCATTTTCTGCAATTTAATTCAGAAAAAACAGAATTTTTAATTATTGGACAAAAAAACTCCACAAGTAGTAACCTAGAATACTGTCTAACACTCGATGGCTGCTCTGTCAAGTCCTCGTCGTCAGTGAGGAACCTGGGTGTGCTCTTTGATACCAATCTTTCATTTGAAAGCCACGTTTCTAACATCTGTAAAACTGCATTCTACCATCTTAAAAATATATCTAAATTACGGCACATCCTTTTAATGCAAAATGCTGAACAGTTCGTTCATGCGTTCATGACCTCAAGGCTAGATTACTGTAATGCTTTACTGGGTGGTTGCCCTGCTCACTTAATAAACAAACTCCAGCTGGTCCAAAACGCAGCAGCTCGAGCTCTTACTAGAACAAGGAAGTATGACCATATTAGCCCGGTTCTGTCAACACTGCACTGGCTCCCTATTAAACATCGTATACATTTTAAAATCTTGCTTATTACTTACAAAGCACTAAATGGTTTAGCTCCCCAGTACTTGAGCGAACTCTTAACGCATTATACTCCATCACGTCTATTGCGGTCTCAAAACTCTGGCCAGTTGATAATACCTAGAATATCAAAATCAACTGCAGGCGGTCGATCCTTTTCCTATTTAGCGCCTAAACTCTGGAACAGTCTTCCTAGCATTGTTCGGGAAGCAGACACACTCTGTCAGTTTAAATCTAGACTAAAAACGCATCTCTTTACTATGGCTTACACATAAAACATTATCAATTTCTATTACTCAAATCAGTAAATGATTGTTAGGCTGCATTAACTAGGTCAGCCGGAACCGGGAACACTTCCCATAACACCTGATGTACTCGTTACATCATAAGAAGAATGGCATCTACGCTAATGTTAGTCTCTCTGTTTATACCGAGGTTTACTGCAGTCAGCCGGATCCAGGCCGTATCCAGATCAGATGGTGGACCAGCGCCTGGACATGACCAACGCATCCCTGAAGTGTCTGCAGAGAACATGTCAAATAAACTCCCCCCGTAAATGCTGCATCGACACAACATCCTCATTAAACCCGTCTTCGGCGTGACGACTCCAATCTTTTGAATAATCTTACGAATATCTATTTGCCTAATATGAATTAAGACCTGCTATGTTGCCAGAATTATAATCATACACTGTTTGTTCGTCGGCCAGAGGAGAACTGGCACCCCGACTGAGCCTGGTTTCTCCCAAGGTTTTTTTCTCCATTCTGACCCTGAAGGAGTTTTGGTTCCTTGCCACCGTTGCCTCTGGCTTTTGGCTTGCTCAGTTGGGGACACCTAAATTTCATCTATATTATTGACGCTATATGATACTTGAAATTAGCTGGATAACATCACCGTTTCACCAGAACGGCTGTACAAATTCTGTTGCATTATTTTCCTGTTAACAATGTGAAGCTGCTTTGAAACAATCAGACTTGTTAAAAGCACTGTATAAATAAAGGTGACTTGAGATATATATATATATATATATATATATTTATTTATTTATTTTTGGTTGAACTGTCCCTTTAAATGTCTTGCTGATATGCTTTTCATTATGTAAATATGGTAATGTTTAAGTTGACTGTTCACTCAACTAATATAAGACATGTCAGCCGTTGACAGCATAATATATCACAGCATATGTTTATGTTGTATTTTATAGTTTAAGTTCAACAAGGCACAGGACTAAAAAATTTATTTTCTTTTTTTTTTTTAATACACGAGTATGAATTCAAAGGTGTTTCTCACCTGAATCTGGGTGAATCCTTGAGACACTCCTCAAAATCCACAGTGATCTTCATGTTGACTTGATCAGGTTAAGAAACAGATTAAGAGCTAACAGGCTAACATTAGCTCCAGTGAAACGAATAACAGCTCAAACTTCTGCTCGATTCACTCCAGGATCCCGAAAGAGCTCCACATACGAGCGATGACGTCTGGTGTACTCGTGTCAGTTGGACACGAAGCGCTGGAAATGGTTATTATAAGGTGTAGTTCCTCCAGAATTAGCGAGTGGACTGAGCTGATGAGTGTAAATGAAGAGCAAAGGCAGGCAGTGTCTCAAAACACAAGAGCTCTGCCTATCTAGACTGCATGAGTTTCGTCCCGAGGAAAAGACATTTAGTAGAATGACGATTCGTATGTAACGGTAGGTTATTTAATGGGCGGGGCTTCGTTTTAGCCAATCAGAAGAAGTTTTGCCTGTCAATCATTGTGAGCTCTGACATTGGATTGGATGAGGTTGCTTTGTAGGGCGGGGCATGCGTGAAAGTTATTGGGAAAACGGCTTAAATCGTTTAATTATAACAAATAATTATTATTATTATGATTATCCACGTTTCGCTGGGCAATTCAGTGCAGATTAAAGTTTCTCTGTATTTCTTTTTTTTTTCAGACTATCTAACATCCAGCGTTCAGCGAAGTCACGTGGTAGCCGTTATTTTTCTCAGCGCTAGAAATAGCGGATAAGTTTTTCCTTTAAAGATTGTGGGGCTATCTACGTGTCAGTCATTAATCCTTGAATGTAATATATTTACATAAGTATGTTTCCTAGCGCACAAATGTGCTCAGTAAGACAAAAACAGTGTTGAGATGTGAATGGAGTCGGCTGTTTGAGCCGTCGAGCGCCCCCTGGAGGAAGACAGACTTTGCGTCTCAGAAAAACGGCTAACGTTTGCCAACCGGGAGATTTGAGACACGGCCAGAAACAGGCCAGCGAATCCAATCCTCACTCTCCCTCCTTCCCAAAGTCCCATCTGACACACTCCAACGCATTATACACACGTTCGCGGCAGCAGCTTCAGATTAGCTCGATATAATGTGCTTGTGAAATTCGCTAAGACACTGACTTTGGTCGGGAAACTATCAAAGCTCTCCAGGATCCAAGTTTGAGGAAAAGGTTCACACCCTCTTTTATAAAAAAAAAAAAAAAAAAAAAAAAAAAAAAAAAAAAAAAAAAAAAAGGACAAACAAAATTTAGATATTTTGAGGAATTTATCAGCATATCACACACATGCTTTATTTGTTTTTATGTGTATTATTTTAAAGCTTTTCCTTATTTCCAGTGATTTTACTGTGTATGGATCTAGTTTGTCTTGCTTATATTTATTTACTGTGAAATACCGCCATCTAGTGGTCAATCTCTGACAGTTTGAGCAGAGTCATGTTCTGATAGCACTAAATATCTCACAAATCGCAATGCTAACTATATGTTCTGCCAAACTAGTTACTCTAATGATGAAAAAACTTTTTATTGCATAATATTTCATAGAAAACGTTGTTATAATGGCCTCTCAACATGTAGTACTAAGTACTGAGTGGCCATTGTTGAGAGTTGCCATGCCAACCGTAAACAAAACAGCTGGAGAGGACCGCGGTTTTATCGCCAGTTATCGGCGTCTACTTTAAGTATTTTTGTTTATATTTATACGGTACCTTTCCTGAATCATTTGAAATGTCAACTAGCAAACACGCTAGCACAGCATACACGTTATGTTTAACATTATAAAGCTGAGCACAGAGCATCTTGAACGCTTTCATTCATGTTCCGCTGTATGTCCTATGCTTTTGTTTAATGATTTGGGTGTTTTTTTTTCTAAATAAATGAACTGAAGTCACTTTGAGTCTGCATTCGTCATTCACAGCTATTGAAATAGCCTTTAAATTAGTTTGGGCAAATGAGGACATAAATTAGGATAAACTACAACATGTCCGCCAATTGAAAAATAAATCATTATAAAAATTACCAACTGATTACCAACACACAATTATTGATCCGTTACAGTTACTAACTGGCAAAGTTACGTATCCAGGAATTTCACTTTTCCAGTTTAGTCAGCAGATTACGCTGCAGTTACGTAACAGTCACGTATTTGTGTTAGCTGGTCAATGGTCTGAATATTATAAGCACGCGCGGAGTGAGTGTGCTTATGTCATTAAGGCCTGTTCACGCCAAGGACGGTACAAAGATAGCGATGTAGTTCTGAAAATCCTTCTCAATATTAAAGAACAGATATCAACAATATCGTTGGATTTTTTCCATCTGATGAACAAAAACATTTACAGCCAATCAGAATCCATCCTGCTGGAGCTCGAGCATTTAAAGCGTCACGCTTAGAATAAACAGAAGCACATCGCTCCTTGCTGTGGATGCTAATATAGCTATCTTTATAGTTATCTATACAATAGACCTTAAAGCCCGTTCACACCAGCAATTACACTCACCTAAAGGATCATTAGGAACACCATACTAATACTGTGTTTGATCCCCTTTCGTCTTCAGAACGGCCTTAATTCTACGTGGCATTGATTCAACAAGGTGCTGAAAGCATTCTTTAGAAATGTTGGCCCATATTGATAGGATAGCATCTTGCAGTTGATGGAGATTTGTGGGATGCACATCCAGGGCACGAAGCTCCCGTTCCACCACATCCCAAAGATGCTCTATTGGGTTGAGATCTGGTGACTGTGGGGGCCATTTTAGTACAGTGAACTCATTGTCATGTTCAAGAAACCAATTTGAAATGATTCGAGCTTTGTGACATGGTGCATTATCCTGCTGGAAGTAGCCATCAGAGAATGGGTACATGGTGGTCATAAAGGGATGGACATGGTCAGAAACAATGCTCAGGTAGGCTGTGGCATTTAAACGATGCCCAATTGGCACTAAGGGGCCTAAAGTGTGCCAAGACAACATCCCCCACACCATTACACCACCACCACCAGCCTGCACAGTGGTAACAAGGCATGATGGATCCATGTTCTCATTCTGTTTACGCCAAATTCTGACTCTACCATTTGAATGTCTCAACAGAAATCGAGACTCATCAGACCAGGCAACATTTTTCCAGTCTTCAACTGTCCAATTTTGGTGAGCTTGTGCAAATTGTAGCCTCTTTTTCCTATTTGTAGTGGAGATGAGTGGTACCCGGTGGGGTCTTCTGCTGTTGTAGCCCATCCGCCTCAAGGTTGTGCATGTTGTGGCTTCACAAATGCTTTGCTGCATACCTCGGTTGTAACGAGTGGTTATTTCAGTCAAAGTTGCTCTTCTATCAGCTTGAATCAGTCGGCCCATTCTCCTCTGACCTCTAGCATCAACAAGGCATTTTCGCCCACAGGACTGCCGCATACTGGATGTTTTTCCTTTTTCACACCATTCTTTGTAAACCCTAGAAATGGTTGTGCGTGAAAATCCCAGTAACTGAGCAGATTGTGAAATACTCAGACCGGCCCGTCTGGCACCAACAACCATGCCACGCTCAAAATTGCTTAAATCACCTTTCTTTCCCATTCTGACATTCAGTTTGGAGTTCAGGAGATTGTCTTGACCAGGACCACACCCCTAAATGCATTGAAGCAACTGCCATGTGATTGGTTGATTAGATAATTGCATTAATGAGAAATTGAACAGGTGTTCCTAATAAACCTTTAGGTGAGTGTACAACGAAATACATGTATAACGATTTTAGCATACAAACGGAAGACAAAGGACGATAATAACTAGTTGTAAAATCGTTCTCAATATTAAAGAATAGCAGAGTTCACACCACAGCGATAGCGATAAAGGCACAGATAAACGGTAAAGCTGGAATCGCTTTCAGAACGACAGCCAATCAGAATCCATCCTGTTTAGAATAAACAGACGATATCGTCCGCTAATATAGTTATGGTTCTTGGTGTGAATAGCACAACTATCATGAAAAAGCAAGCAGCCATATTGCTTTAAATTTTAATTTATCACTTTTCTCACAGCCAATCAGAAGCGTGAGCATTTAAAGCGTCATGAGCTCATATATTTACCGTTAGTTATTGTTGTTGGTGTGAAGGGGTCTTTAATAGTACAAGATGCTTTCGCCTTTTTCCACTACAGTAATTGTGCTAATTTAGAGGGACTGGTTAGCATATTTTATGGTAACTTAAAAATAATTTCAAAGAACAAATTCATACCAACATTTTAATGATGACAAATATGCACATTTTCATTTGAAGAACATGCACATCTATTTAAGAAAAGAAACAGAAAAACAAATCTTGAGGAATAAAATGGACACAGAAATGACCAAATTACACAAAATACAAACAGAGAAAGTTCAGTATGATCAAAACCAAAGCACTTGTGCTTGAGAATGTACAACTTTAGGATTAAATTACATTTGACGTGAAATATGCGCATCAATGATGGGACACTGGAGGACAAAACCGTCTTTGTTCATTAAAAACAGGCGACCAATGAATACATGTGCTTTTATGTTCATTGTGTCCAGCACGGTTTGTGAGAGATGGCAAGGACCCGACGGGTTTGTTCTGACAGCATTCAGTCGAGGGCAGGTGAACATCTGAACTCAAATGACGGAGAGAGACCTCTCAAACACACAGGATTCTGCTGGTTTCTGTTGAGAATAAATACAGTAGCCAGGGAATGCTCTCAAATGCATTCAGGCAGATATACGGTCGCACTGACGCACGGTTCACAAAAAGCAACGCTGCGGCGACGTCTGGGTGAATTTCGTAAAACCCGTCAAGAACATATACAGCTCTTTTTACTTTCTCACCAAATCAAAAACTCAACAAACAAAAAATTAGAAAAACCTTAAAATTAGAACTTTTTTTTTTTTTGGGGGTTATTTCGTTAAAATTAAGCAAATGTTTAAAACATTTAATTATTACTGTAATGCATCTGGATGTTTTAACTCATATTTAACATTTTATTCTTAATTCTCACATTACAGTTTTGCATATTGCTATCAAGTCAGATTTCATTTAATTTTTTTTTGCATTTTGGTAATGATTCTGAATTACTTTCATGCATTTAAGTAATGAGTCCAAATATTTTTGCATTACGGTAAAAAAAAAAAGTGTGTACATTACGGTAATAAGTCAGAATATTTGTGCATTACAATATTGATTCCAAATTACTTTTGTGCAATAAATAATATGTGTATATAAATGACCTATATAACACACACACTATATAATGCGGCAGAATATTTATTGAATTACAGTAATGATAACTCATTGTAATGCACAAAATATTGACATTACCGTAATATTTGGTACTAAAATAACCTACTTTTATGCAAAATATTATTTTTTTTTCTCCTCCTTTTGATTTTGGAGTCAAACATGACAAGTTATTGCAAGGTTTTCCAACATTCACCCATTTAGCATTTTATTTTTAATACAACACGCATATATTGTGTGCGAGTACGACTATAAAAAGGACAAAATACACCAGGGTAACCACCATTTTAAAGGTCAAATTGCTTGGGTCAAAATTATTTCATTCTTTTATTTGGTACTGCACTATAACTATTTTCTTCAGTCACAAAAAATAACCCCATTATAATGGTGCTTTTTAAAAAAGGCAATCAAAACAAACAAAGCTCAATAAACATGCCCAGAGAAACCCCTTCAGAAGCGCTCGGCATCTATTAAAGCTGCTGTAGTTTTGGAAAAGCAATAGAGACGACCAAAGGGTTCAGTCTAATGATCAGTAGTTTTATAGCTAGTTATGTAATACTCACCTGTTAACTCAAACACAATTAGTGCCAATGTAATTAAACATGGTTTTCAGAAGCCATGCATACAGTAGAGCTCGTGTGAGCAGTTTAATACGGGCTGTGTGTGCGTGTCAAAGCCCAAGACCACATCAGTCCCCCTTTACCAGTGCATGCTAAACCATCTGCGTGTTCAAATCGCACTAAACTCAATCACTTAAACGTCAATAACAGTGGTGCTGGGAAATAAGAGAATCAGTATGGTTCGTTGTATGACAACAGCACACTTCTCCGTGGCCTGGCAGCGGTTCAGCATGGAGCTCCCACGCTCTCGGCCACAGGAAGAGGGTGGAGTCCAGGCCGGTGACGGTTTGATAACAGTCTCGTTTCTTAGCATGATGACAACAAACGTTTGGCAAATAAGGGAGCTGGTTGATATGTGTGGCATTGTGGTGTTGGTGGAATACACGGGGTGGAGGGGAATCCTGGAGCTAAACCCAAACAGTGACGGCACTGCGCCTTCCAGTGGGTCACATGACAAGGCAGGAGTTGAAGGACAAATCTTGACATCTTTATGAATCCAAGGAATCAGCTGTAACAAACAAGGAGGAGAAGTTTTAGTTCATTTCACAATGTCAAAACTATTTACATCTCTAACGAAAAATCAGTACACACGATTTTGTGGTTGGTAAGATTTTTAAAAGAAATCTCTAAAAATACAGTAAAATGGTAATATTGTGAAATGTTCTCTGTGTGAATATACAGTAAAGTGTAATTTATTCCTGTGCTCAAAGCTGAATTTATCATCATTACTCCAGTCTTCAGTGTCACATGATCCTTCACTAATCACTCTCATATGATAGGATGACGAGAAGCACACAAAAAAAATATATATAAAAAAAAATGTATATAGTTATACAGTTCTTTCTGGTTCTGGAATCTGATTGGTTGAGAGCCTTTTCCATCCGTGCGATATTCCCCCAGTATCAGCACTGGAACCGTTTCGCGTTTTTCACAAATCCTACTGTTTTTGTGACACAAAATGCAGTCCTAATGGTGCGTTCACACCAGACGTGAATGAAGCGTTAAGCACGAGTGATTTACATGCAAAGAAGCGAATAGACATTCTGTGGCGTGATCCGCGCGAATGGAGCGTTCCGGGTGTTTGACGAATCGTGCAAGCTGAAAAATCTGAACTTTGGCGGATATTCGCACCGCGTTAACCAATCAGGAGCTCGCTCTAGCAGTGACAACAATGAGGACAAAGTCATATGTGGATACATCTTCATACTTTATAGAAACGGGAATAAAAAGGATCTTGTTTGGAAGAAAGTGAGTGAGGAGGTCGGACAATCTGGCAAGTTGTAAAAAGCGCTCTTTACATAGCTATACATATTGAGACTACACGCTAGCGTTACAACTACTTTCCCGCTGACGAAAGCAGAAGCCCCTCCCATGACGCAAATTCACGTTTGTTGTGAAGCGAATGTCGCACAAGTAAACTCAAAATGTTCAAGCGTCCAATTATGCACGAACAGCGTGATTTATTCACGCAAGTTGCGTCTGGTGTGAACGCACAGTCAGAGTTTAGACCTCAAATATGTGACTTATATATAAACATAGCGCCTATCTGACAATTAGTTCAGACACTTTCTCAGATGTGAGCTCCAGGCCACTCAGTGCTCGTGTACCCGCAGAGAACAGCTTCATCTCGGACAGCTTACTGTGTGTAGAGAGTGGTTAAACATGAGATATAATTAATTAGAGTCATCAAGCGGCCAATCTTTGGTCTTATTCATCTATAACATGTTCCAGAGCAAATCACTCGTTTCATAACGTTATATTTAGGCTGTACTGTAGGCCTGTACGCTTGACTGAATTGTTTGCTTGTGTTTATTTCCTATTGCCTTTTATAATGAATATTGTTGCTCATTTAAATATTATTGTTCAATAACTACTACTTTATATAAATATGCCGCATTTGTTATTGAGAGGGTCCGTTAGTGATTGTGATAAGCACTTCAGTGACAGTCACATTATTACACCAGCACAGACGGTCTTTATGAGTGACTGGCTGTACTCAAGGAAGTTGTTTCAGAGCTGTCATGGAAGGAAGTAGTTCTGCATGAAAGATTTTAAAGTCACTCCGTTGTTGTTTCTGATTTACACACTTCGCCGTCGAACTGTTGTATAAACGCGATACCACACCCGTGGCCATGTGATATGGCTCTATACATTTATTTTCAATTACATAAATGTATATTATATTATTATATAAAAGGGTTAGTTCCCGTCCTTGATTCTGATTGGTCAACAGCTGTGTTTTTAATGGGTTACGGGTTCATTCACACCACCAACCAAAAAAACGAACAAAAACAAGCCATAGCAAAAATAGTGAGGCTTGACTTATCAAGCTGCACTTAGCAGCAAACTTCCTGCTCTAAGTATTGTGTCCTTAACTGATCTTGGGAGAGCATCTGGAAACCCTTCCTGGAATCTCAAGAGACCCCTAGTGGTCAGCAGACTGTGGTGGAGGACTCTTCTCACACAAGAGCTGATGGCCATGTGAAAGTTTCTGTTTACTTACAGCTTTTCAACACAATCCACAACACATCACATTTGCTCTTTGTCGGGACTATCCAAACTACATGTGTCGCTCACATACAGCTGAACTGCACTGATGTTTCGGCAGAAGCAGATCAGGAGCATGAAACAGCCCATCAGCACTATATGTGAATGTCTTCTTTATTTACCATCTTGCGGGGGGTCGACGGTGATGTCTTCAGTCTCTGTGTCGTCCTTCATCTCTTCATCCTCATCTTCCTCCTCTTCCAGCTCATTGGCGATGAGTTGTCGGGCTAGTTTAATGTTCATACCTTCATTATAGTGCATCTTCCTCATCATCTGAAACTGCTTCTTTCTGGCTGAGGAGAGACAGAACACACAGCTCTAAACGGGAAGACATGGCAGCAAATGTTTGAAAAAACAGAACATAAGATTTTGTTGTTATTCATGGGGATTGGCAATAAACATTAAATTAAAGGATTAGTTCACTTCAAAATGAAAATGTCCTGATAATTCACTCAGCCCCATCTCATCCAAGTTGTTCGTGTCTTTCATTCTTTCTTCAGTCGAAAAGAAATTAAGTTTTTTTTGAGGAAAACATTACAGGACTTCAATGGGAACCAACGGTTGAAGGTCCAAATCAATGCAGTTTCAAAGGAAGGGCTTCAGAGGCTCTGCACGATCCCAGAGGAATAGGGTCTTATCTAGCCAAACATGTACTTTTTAAACCACAAATGCTCGACTTCGGTGTTGTTGTTCTTCGTGACGTAGGTGGAAGTACCGACCCAGTGTTAAAACGAATGTTCAAAGACTAAATCAAACGCCCTTTACAAAAATAAAGGTAAAACAATGATGTCGGGCAATTTAAAGTTGGAGGAGAAAAGTTGAAGTATTTTGGGCACTGGGTCAATTACTTCCACCTACGTCACATGTGACCTGTCTGACGTGATGACGTTATACGTCGTGAAGAAGCACAACACTGAAGTCGCGCATTTGTGGTTAAAAAGTATATACATGTTTCTTTTCTTTTTTGAAAATGTCAAATGGTTTGGCTAGATAATGCTGGGTTCCAGGCTTTTTTTCCCCAGGTTTTTGAGCCCGTAAGTTACGACTTCAAACCACGACTCCCGACTTTGTAGCGTTCCAGGCAAATTCATGTCTAACTGCCTGAGCGCAAGGAATTGTGGTAGACAGATGTAAATAAAGCATAGCAGAACGTACGTACGGGGCTTATGCTCATTTACAATCATTTCTATCGCCTTGCTTATTTGAGGGAAACGGAGGAGAAAAAAAACCGGTGCATAATGCAAGAGAAGCTGTTATACCTTTTATTTTACGTTATTTGTATATGACTTCAATAAACAGCATCCGTAGGGGCTGCCATTGTTGTTTGCGGGATATGTGACGTCAGAGCTCGTAACTGGGAGTACATCGATCTAGTACTAGTTCACAGGTGGGAAGTCACGTGTTTGACTGCCGTTCCAGTGCACTTTCACAGGTAGAAGGTTGGAAAATTATAATTTCGTAATTTCTTTATGACTGAAGAAAGAAAGACATGAACATCTTCGATGAGATGGGGGTGAGTAAAATAAAGAAATTCTCATTTTGAAGTGAACTAATCATTCAACAAAATAAAAATCAAATATAGCAAAAGGATATTTAAAAACAAAACAAAGAACAATAAATCTATACTGAAATAGGCAACAGGGTTGCAAATTTAGCCTCAATTTAGCTAGCAAGTATGGGGCAAAATGTTTGCTTTATTTATTAACCAGCTCGTACTTCAGAGTAGGATCTAACCCAGCATAAAAGGAACTACCAGTGATGTAAGTGCATGTAGATCAGGACTGGGTATCGGGTTCGCTACTTTTTAGCACCGACCAAATTGCCTCTATACCAAATTTCTATCCCTAATGGGCCTTTCACACACAATGCGGAATGCGCTGGCCACTGGTTTCAGCTTAACCCTTCAGATACAAAGCGATTTGCGCTTCACTGGCCAGAGCAAAGTAGGCTTTTGTTTTCAAAACTTTTAGCGGGAGTTCAGTCTAGTTATTTGATTGTTGTTCCACCTTTCGGTCAGCAGCAAATATGAAGGCCTATCTGTCCTGTGCTAAGAGAGCAATAGCTCTAGCCCTGATAATAGTAGTAGTAGTAGTAGTAGTAGTAGTAGTAGTAGTAGTAGTAGTAGTAGTAGTAGTAGTAGTAGTAGTAGTAGTAGTAGTAGTAGTAGTAGTAGTAGTAGTAGTAGTAGTAGGAGGAGGAGGAGGAGGAGGAGGAGGAGGAGGAGGAGGAAGGAGAAGGAAGGAGAAGGAAGGAGATGAAGGAGATGAAGAGCAGCAAGGAAGAAGAGGCTGTGGGTGCATGAAACCCTTAGGTCCAAGGAACAGTTTGGGGATGGGGAATTCAGGCTTGCGAAAGAGCTCCGTTTCTATTGGCCGCGCAGATAATCGTCAGAGGTGCAGCAGCAAAAGTTAAATTTTTTTTAACTTTGACCACGGCGTGCACACAAGCTCATCAATGGTGCACTCCACCGCGCATGTGCTTTGGTAAACGCAGCAATAAACCGTCCATGCATGCCTGCAAGCCATTGAAATTAATGGATTTCTTAGCACAGCGGTGCCGTTGCCGCATTCTGTGTGAAAGGCCCATAAGGGGTTTATCTCGTCAACGTTAGTGAGCCAATAAGCATGCAGCATGATTGACTGTGGAGATGTGGCTCGCACGTGAGGCTGTAGTGAATAGCATGTATTGATGTCCTATGTTTGGAGTTTACCTTCTTTTAGACTATGTATTTAATACAATTATTTGAGTGTCTTTTAATATTTGTCTACTCTTAGTATTGTTTTGTTTGTTATGATGTGTGCAAGCCATTTCTCTATTGTTGTTTTGATGCATCAACTACTGAAATGTTCATATTTATCTTAAAGTGTAACTGTGTAAGTTTGTGAGTTCAAAAAACAACTGAAAATTGAGAGCGAGAGAATATATATATGTGTGTGTGTGTGTGTGTGTGTGTGTGTGTGTGTGTGGAGAAGTGTGTTTGAGCCCCTGGCTGAGGGTGCGGTGAGCTGTGTTAATGTGTAATCAGTGTGAGCGGGAGCAGAGGTGAATCTGAGGCCATGAGCTAGCGAGAGACACGTGTCTCACCTTGCTCCTCCGGACTCAACTCTTCCTCCTCCTCCTCACTGCTCTCCTCTTCTGGTTCGTCCATGAAGCGAGATTCTGCGCCCTCCACCGCTGCCGCCAGCCTGAAAAGACAGTTTTTTTGTTAACATGCTCTTATTTTTTACATTTTGCTTTATATATACACCGATCAAGCATAACATTATGACAGGTGAAGTGAATAACACTGAGCAAGTGAACATTTTGTCCTCATGAAAAAATGGGCAAGAGTAAGGATGGTCAGCATCTATCAAAAGTGCTCCAAGGAAGGAACAGTGGAGAACCGGCCACAGGGTCATGGGTGGCAAAATACAACTCAAGGCTCAACAGTGCGAGTATTTCACTCAGATTTGAGACAAAAATAGATGTGTGTGAACTTTACGATGTATTTTGGAGCATGTGTGGAGCAGTTTTCTTAAATGTAAGATCATCAGTAGCTTGTCTGTTTGACCACATGGGCCAGCCTTCACTTCCCACGTGCAACAATGAGCCTTGGGCGCCCATGACCCTGTCTCCGGTTCTAAAAAATGTCTGCCATGAAGTGAACCAATAAATATCTAAATCACCCCAAACATACATTTACTGTATTTATGACCAAAATCCCTTGTTCATGTCGTAATTACAACATCGTATAAGAAACAACCCAGGAGGACCTGAAGGCAGCATAATTTCCTTAAGTAAAATAAAATAAGTTTGTCCTTTCATTTCACTCTGATGGCCTTCTCATTGACATCTACCGCTCAACTCGGTGTCGATTCTTGCGGTAGTTTTTCATAAAGCTTGGTGATCTTAGTAGTATTCTCACTGTTAATGTGACAGAATCTCTAAGGAAAGCTTCTCTCAGGAGTAATCGGACACACACATGCACAATGGCCTCAATGACTGATGGGTAGGGGAGCATAAAATGCATGTACCTGAGGGAAACAAGACACAGCAGGAGAAGGACGATGGAAAAAGAGATAGTGGCGGAGAAAGAAAGAGAAGGCGATCGGGACTACGGCAGAGCCGCTCGGGTCGTGAACAATGTGAGCCGCTCTTCCTGGACCCTAACATCGGCTACAGATTCAGTTACAGACCTGCGGCAGACAAACCACTCACTCGCATCCGTCTCGGAGCTTTTACAGACACTGATCTAGATCCAACGATCCAAATCCTGCATTAAAACAGACCTCTTCTATTCATTCAAAGACTTTAAGTGCCTTTCTCTCAGGGGGAGAAAATCTATAAACATTCTGCTGAGATTTCATGCCCAGTGAATTCTTACAACCAAAAGATAAGACTAGTCAGTGGGTTGACCCACAAACCCCCTGTGGTGAAAATCAGGTATTTACATGTTTATATGTCTGTGTGGTGTTTTTAATACTTTAAGACAAACCATGTGCAAATTCTTAAGTCAACACCACTGATGAGTATTTTCTCTTTAAAAAAAGCAAAACAACGGTTTTAAAATTTAAAATTACTGGTGTTTCTGACATCACAAACTAACCAATCACGTCACGAGGGGGGTATATAATTAACTATGATTGCTGTGGGAGGGGCTTTAACATTAACTATGACTGCTGTGGGCGGGGCTTTAGCATATCATTAACTATGCCTGATGTGGGAGGGGCTTTAGCATATCATTAACTATGCCTGATGTGGGAGGGGCTTTAGCATATCTAACTGCTGTGAAGCAGGGGAGTCTCAAGAGAAGCAGGTTATTGGCATGTTTTGCTGTTGATATGAAAAAAATCGGGTACATTTAGCAATATAGCGGGTGCATTATATATATTATGAACTTGTGATGAACTATGTGAACGGGAACATAGTTTGTGTAACATTAGCAACAAATTATTAGCTGTTTGATAACGAAATCAAGCAAAAGGCTAATAATTTTAATTACCGTCATGTGTCAGACATTGTAGAGAGCGATACATAAAACGCATTACCGTTCTGATACATCGACTTGTTGCCTGTATGAGTGAGTGGAGGTGGGGATAATATTCATATTCATGGATTCACGTACACTAAATGAAGCAAGGGTGTAGAGTCACATTCAAGCTATTTTAAGGCATGAATGATTGTTCAAGCACAGTAAGGAATGGCATGATATTGCATCACTGATCCACCCGCGCTTCATTCTCCGGATGTTAAGCTTCTGTGGGGCTTCTCCATGTTTCACACGGTCCACAGCCCAAGATTTGCACTGTTGGCTCCAATTAAACTGGCATTTGGCACGAGTGACCAAAAGTTAGTCTACAGCAGCTCGACCATGAATATTGACTCTGTGGAGCTCCTGACCAACAGTTTTGGTGGAAACAGGAGAGTCGAGGTGTGCATTTAATTCTACAACGAGTTGGGCAGCTGTGGCTTTATGTTTTTTGGATACAATCCAGGTAAGTACCTGGTCGTTCCTTTCAGACAGCTTCCTCTTGTGTCAACAGTTACTCATATTGGATGTGGTTCGTCCTACGTGCTGGTATGCCGACATTACCCCGGATACCACAAAGACTTACTGTCCTGGTCACAGATGAGCCACTGAGACGTGCACCAACAATTTGTCCTCTTTTTTTTGTCCTCACTCTTCAATGAACAATAATACACAGAATTATGCCAAAACTGCTATTTTGCAGAGTATTCTCATAAGAGCAATCTTAAATGAGTTAAATAACATCTTAAAATTAAATTAAAGAGTTGTGAGGAAATGAGATGTGCGTGACAGCCAAGCCTACAGCACTACGCGCCTCGATCGCCCCCAGGTGGCTGGTCCCAGTATAGCTCATAACCCCCGCCTATATTCTAATGGGATGCGAGACAAACTAAATCAAATTATACTTCAAATAATTTTTTCCCAAAGATGGTTTCTTTCATTTTAGTTATTTGATGCTATAAAAACAGGGGTGTGACATCATGATTCTCTGAGTGAAGCTGTCACTCAAGCACTAACAGACTTTTTTGGGATTTTTGGGAGGAGATTGGAGCTTTAGCTTTAATTTCTACATTTCCATAACCGTTTATTTCACACTGACATCATGAATTGTTCTGCATCTGCGAGAGTGTGGGTGGACTTTTGATATCGCGGCTCTACTTCCTGCTCTCCGTCCCAAATCTGCGCAAGATGTCAGAGAACAGAGAAAACTGTAGCTTTAATTATTAACTCTTTCCCCGCCAAAGACGGAATTTTCCGGGTTTCCATGTTTTCACTGTTACATGCTAGGGGGGCGCTATTACGCATCTTCTGAATGAGTACAGAATCTCCCGGTCAAAACACAGGCGAAGAAGACGCAAAAAAGACAAGCGATCGTATGTAATCATATGTACATGTAAAATAGCATCAACATTAAACATCATATTAATCAAAACTGCCTAATGTTACTAAATGAAATGTGGACCCAGGACGAGCTACTGGACTGTGCAAGCATTAGGGGTGCTGATGAATTTGATCTGGATACAGTCTTTCACAAAAACTTAATTTTCTCAGCTTTTTATTCATTCACCTACAAAAATCACAGAATGATTCATTCTTTCTAAATAGAGCCATTTAAGTCACAAAAATTAATAAATAAATCGCAATCTCAGTTTTTTTTCCAGTATCGTGCAGCCCTATTAGACAAATACTTTGATGGATGTGGATGGAGTGATGATTTCTCAGAAAGACCTTTTACTGTGCTGACTGCCTTTAAGTTCTTTAAATGTATCACGTAAAATATTAAAATGTAAAAAAACTAGACTGCATATATAGTACTTAGTATAGTATATAGTACTTTCTCTATAGTAATGAGAAAGTGTCTGAAGCTCATAGTATGCTAAACACACCACTATTGATCGGCAAAGTTTTTGTCAGCCATGGGTTGCTGGTTGTGGATCGATACTTGTGCCATTATGAGCTGTTCTGCTGACATGCAGAGAAGCACATGGTGGCTTTTGTAGGAAACACTGACCTGACAGGAAAGTGTCTGTTCTGAGTCAAACTGAAGCAGAACGGCAGACAGGAGATGAAAGCGGTTAGCAGCTCTGCTTGAGTTGCTGTGAAGTTGATTGGCCTGTAGGCTGTGACGTGACATCTGTTCTGTGAACTGACTTCTGCTTGCTCATGAGTTAAAAACTCTACCTGCACACATTACCAACAATGATGAACTAACAAGGCAGGAAACCAAAAATAATACAAATACTGTGTTTCTCGCAGTGGCTGTATTTTATTTAATGAGGGTGTTTTAACCTGCTCCATCAGAGAACGCCGTGAATCCATTGATGAAAGGCAGACGGTGCGTCACAAGGAAAACAGCAGGGAAAACACAAATGGTTTGCCACAGCGTCAATCCATCATGTGAACAAACGTTGAAGAAACTTTAACCTTTGCTGAAACGCACTTAAGTTTGAAATGTGGGTACAGTTGCGCATTCTGAAATCCACGTCGCTGTACTTCTGCTTGATTTTTAAATGGACTCTTTTACACCTTTAAATGGCTATTTTGCATAGAATAAAGAAAGCACACCTTTTGCAAACTTTTTTGTTTTAACACAAAAATGAAAATGGGATACTACTGAATATTTCCCCAACTCTTTAAAAGTACAAACCAGAGTTGTCCAATCATCAGTATTACAATATAAAAACACAGTACACTAAGGATGTTTCTTCAATTATGGGCACTTTAATGTCCAAGGATTTGATTTGAATTAATAGACGTCAACATCTTCCTTTTTAAAAGGAATGTCACATTAAAATGGTCTTGGAAGACAATATTCATACCTTCATTTATTCAATAATTGTATTATTATTACTATTATATTTGCTACTTTTTTTAATGCAAATTATTACCATTTCTTAGTGCTGGTGTCATACATATATACACACACACACACACACACACACGCTCACCTAAAGGATTATTAGGAACACCATACTAATACTGTGTTTGAGAGTTCTTTCGCCTTCAGAACTGCCTTAATTCTACGTGGCATTGATTCAACAAGGTGCTGAAAGCATTCTTTAGAAATGTTGGCCCATATTGATAGGATAGCATCTTGCAGTTGATGGAGATTTGTGGGATGCACATCCACGGCACGAAGCTCCCGTTCCACCACATCCCAAAGATGCTCTATTGGGTTGAGATCTGGTGACTGTGGGGGCCATTTTAGTACAGTGAACTCATTGTCATGTTCAAGAAACCAATTTGAAATGATTCAAGCTTTGTGACATGGTGCATTATCCTGCTGGAAGTAGCCATCAGAGAATGGGTACATGGTGGTCATAAAGGGATGGACATGGTCAGAAACAATGCTCAGGTAGGCCGTGGCATTTAAACCATGCCCAATTGGCACTAAGGGGCCTAAAGTGTGCCAAGAAAACATCCCCCACACCATTACACCACCACCACCAGCCTGCACAGTGGTAACAAGGCATGATGGATCCATGTTCTCATTCTGTTTACGCCAAATTCTGACTCTACCATCTGAATGTCTCAACAGAAATCGAGACTCATCAGACCAGGCAACATTTTTCCAGTCTTCAACTGTCCAATTTTGGTGAGCTCGTGCAAATTGTAGCCTCTTTTAACGAGTGGTTATTTCAGTCAAAGTTGCTCTTCTATCAGCTTGAATCAGTCGGCCCATTCTCCTCTGACCTCTAGCATCAACAAGGCATTTTCGCCCACAGGACTGCCGCATACTGGATGTTTTTCCCTTTTCACACCATTCTTTGTAAACCCTAGAAATGGTTGTGCGTGAAAATCCCAGTAACTGAGCAGATTGTGAAATACTCAGACCGGCCCGTCTGGCACCAACAACCATGCCACGCTCAAAATCGCTTAAATCACCTTTCTTTCCCATTCTGACATTCAGTTTGGAGTTCAGGAGATTGTCTTGACCAGGACCACACCCCTAAATGCATTGAAGCAACTGCCATGTGATTGGTTGATTAGATAATTGCATTAATGAGAAATTGAAAAGGTGTTCCTAATAATCCTTTAGGTGAGTATGTATGTATGTATGTATGTATGTATGTATGTATGTATGTATATTATATGTATATTATATATATATATATATATATATATATATATATATATATATATATATATATATATATATATTTATTTTATTTTATTTTTTTAATTAAAGTTAGTGCACTTAGGACTACCGTGTGAGTGATGAGCATGGAGATTAAATGAGACATGTTATTATAAAGACAAATGAGGTAAACAATCTGTAAACAAAAGTACCCATAGTTGAAGAAACATCCTTTTTGATTTTGTACTAGCACAGAAGTGCTCATATCCTTGGGGTCTATGGTCTTATTTAAAGGGGTCCAATTAAGATGTAAAATAAGTCTCTGATGTCCCCAGAGTGTGCGTGCGACGTTTCAGCTCAAAATACTCCACAGATAATTTTTTATAGCATGTTAAAATTGTCACTTTTAAAAAGGTCAAAAATGCTGTTTTTGTGTGTGTCCCATTAAATGCAAATGAGTTGCTACTCCCCGCCCCCTTTCAGGAAGAGGGTGGAGCTTCAAGAGCTTGTGTTAGCAGCTCTGATTACCTCACGCAGACACACACTGAAAATGTCCGAAACAGTTCAGCCTTTTTTGTTCAAACCCGGAGTCGGACAATGATGGAGAGACTCAAGAAGAAGTGACAACATGTAGACTGAGACAGGACGTTTCTGAAGGGATAGAGGATGAATTTATCTTAAGTCATTGATTAGTATATTCTGTTATGATAATCTATAAACCGCTGGTGTGGGAACTGAGCCAGAGAATATCTGCTGATGAAGAGAGAATAGTTTAGTTTAATTACGGTTATAACTTATGTTGTCATCTTGCTTTATGACATGCTAGTGCATTTGTGTTCACACTGTATCGCAGTAAATGTGAAAGACAGACGACAGCTTGAGCGACACCCAAATGTGCTCGACTACAACAACTCTTCCTCTTCTCAACATGTTCCCAGGGGCAGGGTTATGTATATGTTAGCGTTAGTGATGTCACTAACTCGTTGTAGTCCCTACCAGCCATTTGTTGTAGTCCATAAAAAGCGATTTCTGTAAAAGAAAATATCTCCCTTTGCTTTCTAACTCTGATCATTGTAACTTTGCAGATGTGGTTTATGCTTAAACGGCAATATTACACACTAACTGAAGTTAAACAAGTCAAATCATAAATCAACCACCCCTTTAATGGTGTATTTTTAAAAAGCTTTTTTGACCACAATGTTTTTTACAGTCTTCAGCTTATCTGGTATTTTAATACCGTATGTGAAGTGTAGGCTACAGACGTGAATACACTGAACCGCCATAAAGCTGCTGGTCCTGTTTGCTAGAATTTATTTGTGTGTGAAGGAGGATTCATCATCGCTTGCATCAAGACCAAATACCAATCCACGATAAGATGTATGATTTGAACTATTTTGGCATTGCAGTGCGACACACTCACACAAGACAGGGTGTCTAAATGATGCCTTACAGTTCTCGGACCAAAACATTTTGAGAATCCCTGTACTCCCCTTCCATCCATATCAGAGACGGCAATCATGCATGACTTACTTCTTAGCAAGGTCGTCACCATGTAAGACTGTGTTCCCGTCCGAATCGCTGAGCGCCCCCTCATCATCGTCGTCAGCAACCATCCTAAAGAGGGAAAGGAGATTTTTGGCCAATTGCCCGAAGGGAGAAAGACAGCATGACCTTTTCTGCAAATTTGCCCTGTCATATTGAGTTGCACCCTCAGTGCTGCCCTTGTATTTTGCAGACAGGGCAGTAACATATCCAGAGAAGGATTGAACTGCCAATATTCACAATCCATACAACCTCAGCAAGAGATCAGATCTTTAAACAATTGCTTTTCTTCAATAAGTAACATAAAAGGCTATAGGTTAACCTGAATGCTTTATAACTTATTACATTTTATCGCTACCGATAATTGGATGATGTTATGGGGATTTTTACCTTTATAAAGCAATTTTTTTCTAACCTCATTATATGCATGCAGCATCTATTGAGTCAAATTCTTACATTTAATCAAATTAAATTCTAATAATATGACAATAGACACCGTTAACAAATTAAATCTGCATCAATATAATTAATTTGCATTGGAGAGGAGAAACAGAAGCTGCAGTGGATTTAGATCATTTACACACGGTTTAATGCCGCTCAGAGGGACATAACTCGCAATTGTGCATCATGTTTGGATGTTTTAAACATGAAACATTGAACGCTGATATTTGAAATGATTTAAAACTGTTTCTCATTGTGCGGCTCGCGAGCCTCCTGCGAGTTCTCTGTCGCTCTTGAACAAACTATAACACAGAAGAATTATGCCTAAATGTCCATTCTGTCGAATTTTAAATGAGTCAAATAATGTCTTAAATGAACTTAAAGAGTTGTGAGGAAATGAGATGCGCGTGATCCGCGGCATCTTTGGCAGCGGCAGATCTTAAAGCGACAGCAGCACTAATGATGTCTGTCATTAGTTAATCACTCACTGCTCTTGACTAAAAAAAACAAAAAAAAAAAACACTTTCGTAGCTTTAATAAGGATTAATCTATATTTAATTCATAATAAGTTTGAAGCCTAATAAATGTTAATGTTGAATGGCTATAATTAATGTTTAAAATTGAGGAGAAATCTGTATTAGTATCAGTGAAACTGGCCATTTTTAAAATAATTTTTTTATACATTAATTTGGTGATTTACTGTGAAATTATTATTAAATGTATTAAAAATGTGTTTTTAACAGAAAAATGTGTGAATAATCTAGTTAATTTTTTTAATCGATTGATTGCACTAAAAGAAAGTTTACATTAAAAATATATTATGCATACCTACCATGTACGCGCACTAGTCTAAACTACACGTAGTGCATGTGTGCAATCTCTGGGTGTGTGTGAGGGACATACTCAATGCCAGATCGCACATCGTTAAAACAAGACGATATACACCGCACACCCCTAGCAGCAGTTTCACTCCTGAATCCATGCTGTAGCATTTCACATAAACACATTAGAAGCGATACTCAATTTAACCCCCACTCATAATCTGAATGGCATTAATGGCAGGTTTTGTGTGCTGCTCACCTGTTGTATGGCGTACTGGGTTCGTCTATCTTCATCAGCCCATAGTCCTTATCTGCCGGGTGATATGTGGCCAAAATGTTCATTTCATCCCATTTCTGTGACTTCTTCCTGAAAGAATAGGTCAAACACAGATTTAGAGTTAAAGCTATTAGCCATGATGCAAATATTCCCACGGAGATCTGCTACATTAAACAAAGGACTTTGCCCCACTTTGAAACTTTATGGAGTAACTTGGAAACAGAGGACAAAAAAAAATTAGCACCAAGTGGCATACATAGCCAAATATACCAACCCTTTAGTGATATAAACGGTAAGACTGGCACACAAGGCCCTCTCGCATGTCTCAATGCATTGAACTCTATGAGCTATCAGGCTACAGCTCTACCCCGGGTGCGATGTTGTAATTTACAAAAGTACAAACAAATTCAACCGCTTGCCTTTCAAATTGACGGACAATGTATTTGACATAATTATGTGTGAAATAATTGTCACAAAAAGCCAAAATTAGATAAAAGGGTTGAAAAAGCAGGGTAATAATTAGATTTTGGTAAGAAATAAAAAGTAGGTACTGATAATTTGTAATGATAATTTCTATCAATTCTGATTTCATGTTGACAGAATATATCAATACAAATCCTTCACATTTTAGCCATATTATAAGTGGCATGCCAGTGTTGTTACGGTTAACTAAAACTGAGCACAATTAGCACTGCATTATAAATATACTTTATTATTATGAAAATACCCAAGAAGACTTGAACTCAAATATATTGTCGCAGTCGTGTGTTTATTGTCTTCATGTTTAATCAAACCGTTTCCATCTTTTTATTCAGCTACAGCTCTAGCTTCACATTAGGGATTTCCTGCAAATGTCATTATATCACTTCTCTGAGGTGTATGTGTCTGCTCAAGGCCTCTGGCCTCTAGTGTGAATGAAACATGAGTGTGTTTAGTGCTCAGTAATGCTCACTCCATCCTACTTTAGGTAAAAAACAGGAAAAGATAATACTTCTCTAAATAAATGTATTTGATAATCCATACGTTTCCTCCAGTGTACAGGAGTTTTTTCCCCACCGTGGATGCATAAGAGGCTCATATTACATATTAAAGACAGACTCGTTCTTGATTTTGCATACCTTCTGACAAAATTAAGAAATTGATATCACAGATTTATATAATATCTTATAATAAAACCTTAGACCTTTCTAATGATTTATAGTCATAGGCTGCCTGCATGTAAACACCCTGCATTTTTTCATAAAATACGTTTTCTAATTTTTAATAATGAAAATGTTATTGTAATATCTTAATTTGTTAAATATTTTTATTTAGCAATAATAATTATAATTAGTCATTTATATACAAGCACAAAATATTGGGCCAAATTGTGCAGACTTGCGCCGTCTCTGTGTGAGTGTATGAACACAATGATCAGTGGTGGAACTGGCTGTGATATAAGGGGCACCTGGTAAAATCTTGCCTAGGGCAGCAAATTGGTGAAGGCCGGCCCTGCATTTCAGAGTTTGTACAACCTTTTGAGAATGAAATTCAAGCACTTTTCAATGACTTTCAGCTGCGTCGCACTTTTTCCAGCACTTCTAAGCTCTAAATATTGTCCAATTTAAATGCTATTTTTAATGTGATGACCAAAAAAAAAAAAAAATGAAAAAGAGCCCTATTATACACCGGTGCAATGCGGCGCTAGGCAACACAAGTGCTTTTTGCTAGTTTCAGCTCGACGCAGTTGATGTTCACGTCCAGCTGCAAAGGATCTCCAGCTCCCATCTGTTCTCCCATAAGCGTCTGGTCTGAAAACCAGGTGTGTTCAGGAGCATTGTTGGAGCGTTGTTATTGTGAGGAACTGAAAATGACTGTGCCATTGACCAACACAAACCTGCTCTAAAGGTATTGTTTGTGTTATTTAAAGAGTGCGTTAGTAATATGAGCCTATAGGATTTATAGAACAGATTTGATGTAAAGGTGTAAACCGGATGGTTCATCACGATCCATAACCGTCACTCCAGCTGACGGAGACGTCACGGAGCGGCACAAAGCACTTATGCACATCCCGTGTGCAGAATGATGCACTTGAAGCAACACAGTCACAGCGCGCAGAGCTCCTATGCGGCAGTTTATTCAGCATTGTCTTTTAACGGTTTTAAATTTCAGTGTGAAGAACGATTCATAGCGCTCTATTCTCCTTATATGCAAAACCATAGACCTTTATCTACTGAAGCACAAAAAAAATAAATAAAAGAAGACTCAATTCAATTGTGCTCTGTTTGAGAGGAGTGCACGCTGCTTTTTGCAAGGCTTTAAACACGAGTAAATTATAAACTTTCGTGAAGCACTGTCCGAGCTCCTTTCACAAGGTAATTTAAATGAGAATGAACGCATTGGCGATAATCGAAAACGTGGAGAGAGTTATGTGGCATCGATCTCGGCACATTATGCAGCACACTGAAACCTGAAGTTTAATATCAGATCTTAGATAGCCAAACCACTTCCACGCCACTAAATTAGTGTTTCCTCTCTTATCAACTATTTCTTCTGCTTTCTCCTTACTTGTGGAAGCTCGTTCAGTCACGTTTGTATTACGGTCAGGGGTACTCGTAGCTAAAACTTGCTGCGTTTGACGCGTTTCTGACGGCTGCGCCCTGAACGTCAGTCAGTGGGAAATGCTGTAAAGTTTATCAAAATATCAGAAATGTGTTTAAAAATCATATCACCGTTATTGCACGTTATGCCCAAAACACACCCATGACTTATTAAGAGACTAGAGACAACCCTTTTGGACCATGCGCCGGTCGCGCCAACCATTTTTCCCATAGTTAAACTAGCAAAAGTGGATTCGGACATGCCCCGAGTGCACCTGTGCCATGCGCTTCAGACCATGAGCTCAGATCGGTAAAATAGGGCCCAAAGTGTTACAGCAAAGCTAAAGTATGACCTCAATCACTCGATTATGGCTTTAGCAGCTGCAATCAACACCCACTTCACGCAATGATAGAGCCACTTCACTGCACAAAGCATTTTATTGGCCTTCAAGCAGTTTAAACCCTGACATGCTACAAAACTATAACTAAAGCAATGGTCAACGTTGTCCGAATCCGTTCTTTCTGTCTTGTATAGTCAGATGAAAAACCTGCAAGTGCATTGAGTGATATGAAGGCAGTAGACTGGAGCACTAATGCATCTGCAGTAGCAGTCAAATGTGCCAATTCACATGGAAGAAGAACAGTTACACAACCGCCGCTTGGAAGAGGTGTTACAAAGCAAGTGTGGAAATCGGCTCAATGCAGGATTTAAAACATGACGCTTTTTAACCACAGTGTTTCAAAACGCCAAAGCACAAGCTAAGATACTGTTGTTTTGACAGGAGGATTATTTTTAGGTCTCTTTTGGGGAGGACACAATCAGCGCAAGATTTCCCTAATGCGCACAGGTCTGTGATGCATCAGACTAAAGCTGGACCGAGGACCAATCGAGTAATGCTAATCTCTTCAGAATAGATGTTCATGTTCCCTGGCAGAATAATCAAGAGATTACTTTCATTCATGTTAGAGGCTCAATGGTGAACAGCGGTTTATTCAGCATCACGTGGGAGCATACGGTGCACTGCTGCATGTAGCAGGGGTCATGTTATACAGATCATGGGTTACAGAAACCGTACATGAGCAGCGGTCTGAAGTGACTTATTAGAACAAGCACAGGACAATACAAGGAACTCTTCTGCAAAAACTTACAATTCAAACAATGTTTTATCTTCATGGGGGAAAAGTCCTGGAAAACAAGCTGGTACAGGATATCCCTTAATAGAACAAAAAGTTGGGGGTATACTGCAGGTGTTTAAGAAACAAAACAGTGTTGGGATGAATAATGCCTTCATATTCATACAGGGTAATGGTGCGATATATTCAGTAGGGTTGTGCCGATAGAGAGCCACCATCGTGATGCCACGCCCCCCGTCGCGAGTCTTGCAAGTGCAACACACACGAATCCTAGTCTCTTTTATAGTTAACCTAAAAACTTTGCTAAAAAATGTTTTCTTGTACAGTTAAATGCATAGTGTAAGACATGTAAAGACAAGAGGCTAACAACGTCAAGATCAATATTTGTGTGTTTGCCTGACACAGTATTTTCACAGACTAACACGTCAAGTCTCTGGCATAGACTACAGTATTTAAAATAGCATGTATGCATTAGTTATATTCTCAGTTTAATTCACAGAGCAATCCCTGCAAAGTTTTTAGGTTAACTATAGAAGAGACTAGGATTCGTGTGTTGCACTCGCAAGACTCGCGACGGGGGGCGTGGCATCACGATGGTGGCTCTCCATCGGCACAACCCTACTGAATATATCGCACCATTACCCTGTATGAATATGAAGGCATTATTCATTCCAACACTGTTTTGTTTCTGACTCGTCGCTAAAGTGGACTAATTTGGTCGGTCATGCTAAAAGTGTGTGGTAAATTACGTGTGTAACAACTGCAATTGCGTCTTATTTCTGACCCTGTTTTGATGTAAAGTGGGAGTTGGGAATCAGAGTTGACTCCAAAAAACGTGAAATCGAATACCCCTAACCTATTGGAAAGTGCGGATGAATCATTAGTTGGGTTAGTAAAAACGGCATTATAGTTACGTGAAAAAAAAAAAAGACCTTTCACTGCTGTCAGCCGGACTCAAATTATCCTTGATATTCACATTACTTAGTAAATTTAAGTTCACGTAGTTACATGAGTTTTTTTGAGTTGTTTCTACTAAAAATGAGTATTGACAGCTTTACTTAAGTGTTTGTTCGGTCAACTTAACATTGCTGAGTGAAACGAACAAACTGGGCAGTGGATCTGTAGTTCCCAGCATGCTTTTGCAAGGGACTGCATTAGGAGAGTAAATGTAGGGATTAAAGTGTTATGTGTTTTTTAGTAAAGGGAAAGATGTTGTTAGTTTATGTTAGTGTTTAATGTTCAGTTATGTTGGACATTTAGAGGCGTTTCTGTAATTTTGTGGTTACCATTAAGCAGAAGAGTTGCTGTGTTTGGGCTGTGGGCACTCATAGACGCTCATATATTTATTTAATAGTTGTCCCACTTACACTTGTAGAGCAAATTGTTAATTTAATAAGGTAAAGTAAATCGATAAAATTTTTTCCCCTAACATAATAAACTTATAAATCTAACATTATTAAGTAACGGTGACAAATTCAAATGGTTTGTATTTACTCAAAGAAATCGTCAGCTTTACTTGAATTTCTTTTGTTCATATAACTAAATTATTTGTAAAAATTACTCTGATCAATTATATAGTTGCGTGGAACCACTTGACACTGCTTTAAGTAAATTCAACAAGTCAGTGTGGTTAATTTGTGGTTACCATGGAATAACTACAATAACCCTGTTATTATTAATATTATTTTTGTTTGTAAAACCAAGGCTAATTTATATAGATATATTCACTGTGTGTGTGTCCATAGCACTCAGCTAGCACGTGTGGGCCTTTACCCGATTAATCGGAAAAAAAAAAAAAAAAAAAAGACGACCAACTAATCAATTATCAAAACAATCGTTAGTTGCACCCCTACATAAAGCCGTTATAAAATATATAATTTGGATTAAGCAAAAAGTTAAGAAAATGAACCTGAATCAGCAGCTTAAATATGTGAGAGGTACAACACATGTTGGTAATAAATGATATTGTAATTTTAATTATTATTATAATTTAGTTTTTTTAAAATGACAAATTACAATAAATAATTATAAATACAGAAAACTGTCACATTAATTGTTATGCCATTTGCCGTATAGCAAACTGTCATTAAAGTCAGCTTTTGCCAAGCCCTTGCACTTCTTCATAGCCCTATGCATCTTAATATAGATAATATTTCAGGGCTCGACATTATTTTTTGTAAATATAATTTATTCTGGAGCAATATTCTCACCAGTGCTCAGTCAGCTTTGACACAGGCCTATTTAAATTGGTGATATTGTTACCTTTTATACAGGGCATTTTTTCTATAATCTTCTTAAATATAGTCTCTGCTCCAGCTTTCATTTTAGATTCTTAAATTCAATAAATGAAATTAGAATAAGACGCTATAGGGCCAATCAAATTAAATAATTTACACTGAAAAATTACAACTGCATTAATGTTATAAGATTGTTTTAAATGTTTTTTGAATATACAAATAATAAAAGTTGTAAAGAATGTTTAAGCATGAAACTAAAGCGCCAGGAGGTGACTCTTAATTGAGTCGATTCGCTCAAACGGCGGATTCATTCATTCATGAGGCAGTCGTTTACGAAGAGGTGACTGAATCTTTGATTTAACCGATTCATTCAAGCGCTGAATCATTCAGTCACACACACTGTTGCTGTGAGATGCGTGTGAGCTTTGTTTGGAACTGCTGAAATACAACACAAACAGTCAATATTGCATCTAAAATGTAAGTGACAATGTTAATTAATTGTTTATGGAACTTTAATATTAAATCAGTGTTACATTTTCAGTCGTGATGGTATTCTGGAAGGACTGCTTTCCGTGTGATGTTGCTTAACTCTATCACGTTATAAATGTGTTTTAATCAGCTTGTCCGGTCGGTAAAATTCTCTTTCACTTGCCCCTTCAAAAAAAAAAAATAAATCCACTTGCCCCAGACAAGCATTAACGTCAAGCCCTGCATTTTGTTTAGGCCTAAATATTTTTGTGCTTGTTCATTTAATTAATTAATTAATCCACATGCAGTATTTTCACCAATAAATGACACAAAAACTAAGCTGAGTTGAGCTAACAGTGACCATGAACAGATCAAATCTGGATCCAGTGATTCTGATTACATGAAATAGGCAATCGGTACAAACTAAAAATCATGCTGATTGTTAAGAAGATGGTTGCGGTTACTACTTTTTTACTGGATATTTTTGCCTGTTGAATGATAAAACAACACATAAATGAATCCCAGACTTACAGCGAAGGAGGGACCCGTGCCATATCTACAGACCAACATATCAGACTTGGGGGTTAGCCAGTAAGCAAATGCCTAGCAACCACCTAGCATGCCTTAGCAACTGCATTACACACCAGAAGACACTTAGAACACCTTAACAAATGCCCTGGCCACCACCCACACGCTAGTGGAGCTACACGACGAGTAAAGCTCGTTTATTACACACACCACCCCGCTTCATAGAGCTCAATCAAACGCTTCTTAGAGATCACGCACCTAAGATTGAAATAGTTGAAAATTATAGTTAATAGTTTCAAACTTAATACATTTACCATATTTGCCATAAATTAAGTTGTATTAATGAGTCACATTTTATTATTACATTTAGAAATAATGTTACAAACATTATAAAACACAACATGTGCTTTAGTTCCTCTCACTCCACAACCAATCCTTTCAATTTGACTCCGTTTTTTTCCTGTTCTGTGTGTTTATGATATGATGATAGTTTCTCTCAAATGAACAGTACTGGGAAGTAACTATTTACAAGTAACACATTACAGTAATGATATTACTTTCCTGGTAACTAGTAGTGCAACTAAATACTAATAAACTTTAAGTAATAATATTACAGTTACCAATCAAAAACAAAACAAAAAAGGCTAGTTACTTTGTCACAGTCACTAATGATTTGAAATCCATAAATCCAATCATCACTAGGGATGTCACAAGTACCGGTACTTTGGTACCAAGTCGGTACTGAAAATTTAAAAATGTGACTATACCAGCATTTCTGTAGTAACGTTACCAGTAGTACCGTCTCCTGAGTATATCCGCCGTGTTTATCTAAGCGCAGGGCTCCAGACTGTAGCCGAATATATACTAGTGTCTGTGAATATTAAACTATAAAAATATTACTCCTGCATGTTCTGTCTCTCTGAGTGGACGCGCGTGTGACGCTCGCTGTCTCTGTAGTCTCTGCCGTGTGTCACTTCATGAGCTTCACTTCACGTTTCATTTGAGAAAACCGTCATATCATGAACACAGACACTCAAAGGTCTTCACGGCAACCCGTCAAAATAAACGTTCAGTTTAACGTGAAGAAAGTGACAATATATTAGGCTACTGATGTACGGTAGATTTAGCCACGTCTCTATGTAATATTAATACGCATCTACTACTAATACCTAGATTGTTGCTTATTTTTCCACTTGATCTTTTTTTATAAACAATGTTTACTTCTAAACAGTCTACAGCCTTTAAATGCTTATGTATTGTTTACTTATAATGATTATCATCATAAATAATAAACTCATTGAGTTTAATTAAATTTAAAAAAACATTCTGTGGTACCGAAATTGGTAGAGTACCGTCAAATTTGTATGGTATTGGTACCGACTACTGGAATTTTGGTACCGTGCCACCCCAGATCATCATTTTTCATAATCGTTGTCGTGCGCACAACACAGAAAGACAGCTGGAGGATGGAGAAGCCCACATCATATAGTGGCTGGAAACACAGCCATTATTTTAATTTTGTAGGGAGAAAGGATGACAAAAACATGTACATTGAGTAGTGGTACTAAGACTTTGTCTACCATCATATGTTTAGGTCATTATTTAAGTGACCACATTGCATTAGTTGTTGTTGTCAGATATACACACACAGCACACTACTGTAATACTATTTCATCATCAGATTAAATGTGCTGGTGCCTGTTGGCCTCTTTTTCGTTCTGCCTGCTTGAGCCCGGTTGCTGCTTTATTAAATAACAGAAGTTGTTTCTATTCAACTGTATTTCTACAGTAGAATAAAAACTGTACATTCTACTGTACAACAGTAATAAAAGGTCTTCAAGTTACACCGAACTGTTATTTTGAGGGGCTGAAGCATTTGTGCTTTGTGTCAGGAGCATTATCCTGCTGGAAGAGCCACAGCCACCAGGGAATACCGTTTCCATGAAAGGGTGCACATGGTCTGCAACAATGCTTAGGTAGGTGGTACGTGTCAAAGTAACATCCACATGGATGGCAGGACCCAAGGTTTCCCAGCAGAACATTGCCCAAAGCATCACGCCGGCTTGCCTTTTTCCCATAGTGCATCCTGGTGCCATGTGTTCCCCAGGTAAACAACACACACACACCCGGCCATCCACGTGATGTAAAAGAACACGTGATTCATCAGAGCAGGCCACCTTCTTCCATTGCTCCATGGTCCAGTTCTGATGCTCACGTGCCACTGTTGGTGCTTTCGGTGGTGGACAGGGGTCAGCATGGGCACCCTGACTGGTCAGCGGCTATGCCGCCCCATATCCCTTGCTCAAATCCTTACGCTTGTCCTGCTTTTTTTTTTCCTGCTTCTAACACATCAACTTTGAGGACAAAATGTTCACTTGCTGCCTAATATATCCCACCCACTAACAGGAGCCGTGATGAAGAGATCATCAGTGTTATTCACTTCACCTGTCACTGGTCATAATGTTATACCTGATCGGTAGTATACATTTTTAACATTTATAAAATTTAAAAAAAAAAAAATAACCAAGTTTAAACATTTATTTAAAAGTGCTTTATATCAGGAAATGCACTATAAACTTGAGCTTTCATTTGGCATGAAGGGTGCGCTTTGCACGTTTTGTGTGCTTGACAATAATTGCAATACAAGTCGCTTTGGACTATAAGCAGCATCATGTTTCAGATATGACATAATAGTCCTGTTAAGATAAAGGTGTTAATGGTATGAATTCTTTTACTTACTCCTCAAAAAAACACACTGTTTGGTGTGGGACAAGAGAAATATAGCCTAATACAAGAACAATACTTATTTAGTGGTTACACTCTTAAAAACAGAGCGACACCATAGAAGAAACATTCTGGGTTCCTCAAAGAGTCTTTGTCTTAGTGTGAAGAACATCTGAATGATCTAAAGAGGCCTTTTCCGCTATAAATTGAAAGATTCCTTTGGATTTAAAAGATTCTTTAAGGAACCAAATAATGCCAGTAAGGAAGAGCATCACTGATACATTTTTTAAATAGGGTCTAATTTAGTGTCACTGCAGTCTCACAGGACGGGGATTCAGTGATAAGTGCCATTCTTACAGTGTGTCCTATTTTCCTAAGAGTGGGAGAGCTGGATTCATGAACAATGTCTTCTGGCCAGAGAGGAAGAGAACACCTACATACAGTCGACAGACGCCATACTGACAAACACAACCTCTATATAACCAAGAGGTTTAGTGCCTCCTTTACTGATGTTTCAAAAAAAAAAAAAAAAAAAATCCTGTTCAAATTTTAGTCGACCTAAAAGAACAGATCAATATGTGTGCTGAATATAGATAAAAGCCAGATGGCTCAGTTAACAAGGAAACGGGATTGTTGTTATTTCGGTCTCATCCTTGATACGAGACAACTTCTCTGACCTCCAGGAGAAACGGAGAAACGGACAGCCACGACTTCTAGGAGCGTCTATGGACGAGTGAATGTCAAACTGAATGAGATCAGTTCTTACATGCGTCGCCCTTCAGGCAAAAACAACAAAATCACTCGTCTAATTTTACAAATGTGCAATGACAGCTGTGTTTTATGATTTCCCACATTTATGTTGACATGTTTTGATTTGACTTAACTGACCATGTTCATGTTATCTAAGAGAAATCACACTTTAATATTTAATTACATTTTAATAATAAAAACAATCATCTTGGAGAATCTCATTTCACCCAAAAGAGTATATTTTGCATAAAAATAAGCCCATTTTTAGAACTATTAAGATTTTTGTAGTGTAACATATGTATTTAAATTAGTGGTGTCAAATCGATTAATCACATCCAAAATAAACGTTTATTTAAATTTGGTGGTGTCGAAATCAATAAATCGCGACTAAGTCGCATACAAAATAAAACTTTATATTGATTAATTGTGATCTATCGCATCCGACACAAACGGTTATTTAAATTAGTGCTGTCAAAATCAATCAATCGCATCCGAAGCAAACTGTTATTTAAATTTGTGCTGTCGAATCAATCAATCGCATCCGACACAAACGGTTATTTAAATTAGTGCTGTAAATTAATTTAAATGTCCAATCACATCCGACAAAGCGGTTATTTAAATTAGTGCTGTCAAAATCGCAAGCAAACTGTCTGTCGAATCAACCAATCACATCCGACACAAACGGTTATTTAAATTAGTGCTGTCAAAATCAATCAATCGCATCCGAAGCAAACTGTTATTTAAATTTGTGCTGTCGAATCAATTAATCGCATCCGACGCAAACGGTTATTTAAATTAGTGCTGTCGAATCAATCAATCGCATCCAACACAAACGGTTATTTAAATTAGCTGCTGCAAATCGGTTATTTAAATTAGTGCTGTCGAATCAATTAATCACATCCAACACAAGCGGTTATTTAAATTAGTGCTGTCAATCAATTAATCGCATCCAACACAAACGGTTATTTAAATTAGTGCTGTCGAATCAATTAATCACATCAGAAGCAAACTGTTATTTAAATTAGCGCTGTCGAATCAATTAATCACATCCAACACAAACGGTTATTTAAATTAGTGCTGTCGAATCAATTAATCGCATCAGAAGCAAACTGTTATTTAAATTAGTGCTGTCGAATCAATTAATCACATCCAACACAAACGGTTATTTAAATTAGTGCTGTCGAATCAATTAATCGCATCACAAACGGTTATTTAAATTAGTGCTGTCGAATCAATTAATCGCATCAGAAGCAAACGGTTATTTAAATTAGTGCTGTCGAATCAATTAATCACATCCAACACAAACGGTTATTTAAATTAGTGCTGTCGAATCAATTAATCGCATCAGAAGCAAACGGTTATTTAAATTAGTGCTGTCGAATCAATCAATCAAAAGCAAGCGGTTATTTAAATTAGTGCTGTCGAATCAATTAATCACATCCAAAGCAAACGGTTATTTAAATTAGTGCTGTCGAATCAATCAATTATTTAAATTAGCGCTGCAATCAATCAATCACAAGCAAACGGTTATTTAAATTAGTGCTGTCGAATCAATTAATCAATCCAATCAAACGGTTATTTAAATTAGTGCTGTCAAAATCAATCAATCGCATCGAAGCAAACTGTTATTTAAATTAGTGTGCTGACACAAATTATTTAAATTAGTGCAATCAATCGCATCCGAAGCAAACGGTTATTTAAATTAGTGCTGTCGAATCAATTAATCGCATCCGAAAGCGGTTATTTAAATTAGTGCTGTCGAATCAATTAATCATCCAACACAAACGGTTATTTAAATTAGTGCTGTCGAATCAATCAATCGCATCAGAAGCAAACGGTTATTTAAATTAGTGCTGTCGAATCAATCAATCGCATCCGACACAAACGGTTATTTAAATTAGTGCTGTCGAATCAATTAATCGCATCAGAAGCAAACGGTTATTTAAATTAGCGCTGTCGAATCAATTAATCAATCTGTCGAATCAATTAATCGCATCAGAAGCAAACGGTTATTTAAATTAGTGCTGTCGAATCAATCAATCGCATCATTATTTAAATTAGTGCGTCGAATCAATTAATCACATCCAACACAAACGGTTATTTAAATTAGTGCTGTCGAATCAATTAATCGCATCAGAAGCAAACGGTTATTTAAATTAGTGCTGTCGAATCAATTAATCGCATCCAACACAAACGGTTATTTAAATTAGTGCTGTCGAATCAATTAATCGCATCAGAAGCAAACGGTTATTTAAATTAGTGCTGTCGAATCAATTAATCGCATCAGAAGCAAACGGTTATTTAAATTAGTGCTGTCGAATCAATTAATCACATCCAACACAAACGGTTATTTAAATTAGTGCTGTCGAATCAATTAATCGCATCAGAAGCAAACTGTTATTTAAATTAGTGCTGTCGAATCAATCATCCAACACAAACGGTTATTTAAATTAGTGCTGTCGAATCAATTAATCGCATCGAAGTTTATTTAAATTAGTGCTGTCGAATCAATCAATCGCACCCGACACAAACGGTTATTTAAATTAGTGCTGTCGAATCAATCAATCGCATCAGAAGCAAACGGTTATTTAAATTAGTGCTGTCGAATCAATCGCATCAGAAGCAAACTGTTATTTAAATTAGTGCTGTCAAATCAATTAATCATCCAACACAAACGGTTATTTAAATTAGTGCTGTCGAATCAATTAATCGCATCAGAAGCAAACGGTTATTTAAATTAGTGCTGTCGAATCAATTAATCGCATCAGAAGCAAACTGTTATTTAAATTAGTGCTGCTGTTATTTAAATTAGTGCTGTCGAATCAATTAATCGCATCAGAAGCAAACGGTTATTTAAATTAGTGCTGTCAATTAATCAATCAATCGAATCAATTAATCACAAACACAAGCGGTTATTTAAATTAGTGCTGTCGAATCAATCAATCGCATCAGAAGCAAACGGTTATTTAAATTAGTGCTGTCGAATCAATTAATCACATCCAACACAAACGGTTATTTAAATTAGTGCTGTCGAATCAATTAATCGCAATCGCACCCATCCAACACAAACGGTTATTTAAATTAGTGCTGTCGAATCAATTAATCGCATCCGAAGCAAACGGTTAAATCAATCAATCGCATCAGAAGCAAACGGTTATTTAAATTAGTGCTGTCGAATCAATCAATCGCATCAGAAACAAACGGTTATTTAAATTAGTGCTGTCGAATCAATCAATCGCATCCGAAGCAAACGGTTATTTAAATTAGTGCTGTCGAATCGATTAATCGCATCAGAAGCAAACGTTTATTTAAATTTGTGCTGTCAAATCTGTCGACGATTAATCATCCGAAGCAAACGGTTATTTAAATTAGTGCTGTCGAATCAATCAATCGCATCAGAAGCAAACGGTTATTTAAATTAGTGCTGTCGAATCAATCAATCGCATCAGAAGCAAACGGTTATTTAAATTAGTGCTGTCGAATCAATCAATCGCATCCGAAGCAAACGGTTATTTAAATTAGTGCTGTCGAATCAATCAATCGCATCCAACACAAACGGTTATTTAAATTAGTGCTGTCGAATCAATGAATCGCATCCGAAGCAAACGGTTATTTAAATTAGTGCTGTCGAATCAATCAATCAATCACATCCAACACAAGCGGTTATTTAAATTAGTGCTGTCGAATCAATTAATCGCATCAGAAGCAAACGGTTATTTAAATTAGTGCTGTCGAATCAATCAATCGCATCCGAAGCAAGCGGTTATTTAAATTAGTGCTGTCGAATCAATCAATCGCATCAGAAGCAAGCGGTTATTTAAATTAGTGCTGTCGAATCAATCAATCGCATCCAATCAAACGGTTATTTAAATTAGTGCTGTCGAATCGATCGAATCAATTAATCGCATCAGAAGCAAACGGTTATTTAAATTAGTGCTGTCGAATCAATCAATCGCACCAGACACAAACGGTTATTTAAATTAGTGCTGTCGAATCAATCAATCGCATCAGAAGCAAACGGTTATTTAAATTAGTGCTGTCGCAATTGTCGAATTATTTAAATTAGTGCTGTCGAATCAATTAATCGCATCAGAAGCAACGCGGTTATTTAAATTAGTGCTGTCGAATTCACATCCAACAAAGCGGTTATGCTGTCGAATCAATCGCATCAGAAGCAAACGGTTATTTAAATTAGTGCTGTCGAATCAATCAATCGCATCCGAAGCAAACGGTTATTTAAATTAGTGCTGTCGAATCAATCAATCGCATCAGAAGCAAACGGTTATTTAAATTAGTGCTGTCGAATCAATCAATCGCATCCGAAGCAAACGTTTATTTAAATTAGTGCTGTCGAATCAATTAATCGCATCCGACACAAACGGTTATTTAAATTAGTGCTGTCGAATCAATCAATCGCATCAGAAGCAAACGGTTATTTAAATTAGTGCTGTCGAATCAATTAATCGCATCAGAAGCAAACGGTTATTTAAATTAGTGCTGTCGAATCAATCAATCGCATCAGAAGCAAACGGTTATTTAAATTAGTGCTGTCGAATCAATTAATCACATCCAACACAAACGGTTATTTAAATTAGTGCTGTCGAATCAATTAATCGCATCCGACACAAACGGTTATTTAAATTAGTGCTGTCGAATCAATTAATCGCATCAGAAGCAAACGGTTATTTAAATTAGTGCTGTCGAATCGATGAATCGCATCAGAAGCAAACGGTTATTTAAATTAGTGCTGTCGAATCAATCAATCGCATCCGAGAAACGCATTTAAATTAGTGCTGTCGTTATCCGACACAAGCGGTTAAAATTAGTGCTGTCGAATCAATCAATCGCAACTAATCACAAAGTAAACAAAATTAATTGAAATTTTCGTAATCACATCCAAAATGAAATTTGTGCGGTCAAATGATTACATCAAATCCAAAATAAAGGTTTACATGATATAGGCCTGTGTGTACTGTGTATAATTATGTATATATAAATACAAGATTTTTTTAAATAAAATATTACGCAGTATATACACATGTAAATATTTCTTAAAGCTACAATATGTAAAATATCTCACTAGTAGGGATTCTCCGATTGATCGGCCGATAATCAGATTTTATAACTCGATCGGTACTCACTAAACTTGGCCGATCTCACGAACCGATCGCAATTTGATGACGTCAGCGCATGAGAACGTACATGATGCGCAAGGATGTACATGACGCGTGGGGTAGAAGCAAATATTCAAACGAGAGCTTTGAAGTCGAGACGGTTCCATGCGAACGCCATTCGGAAGGATGGGGCGATGGCCTCCGTCACCCCCGGCTGATCGAAAGGGAGTCGGGTTCAGATCCCCAAACCAGGAGTGGCGGAGACGTGCAGTAACACTAACAAACCTAGAGAAGCTGGCGCGTTCTCTTTTCTTTGGAAAGCGCCGCCTGTCCGGTGAGCTCTCGTCGGCCCATGACGCGTGGGGACTTAAATGATTTGCCACCGCAGTCATGTCTTTGCCGGTGTGTGGAATTGCGATGACGTTTAGAGAAACAATGAAAGCTTCACCATTTGCCGTGTATGCTCCAAAGAAATCTCGTGTGGAGGAGCATTTAACTATTGGACAATGTTTAAATAAACCTTGTGGTCTGCATCAGACTGCCCCATTTTGTTTGTGTTTTATCTTCTTATATTAAGTATCCTGATGTGCATAGCTATGCAGAAACCATGGCATAATAAAAGTCCCGCTGCTCGTGAGCCGTGTGTTGCGTTCATCTCATTAACAATCGCTCCAGCGGCCTCGCTCAGCTCCTGCTCGGCTTCACACTACAGTAACGTTAATAATCACATCCATGAACATGATTTCTGCCCGAGTCCTATCCCGATTCTTTCCCACCGGCTGTGAGGTGAAGACCACATGTCCCAAGATTCTGCGCTCAAGCTTGGCATCATCAAACTACGCCTTTGTTTTGAATAGGCGACCTCTAGCGGACGGAAACGTTACATAGTGCACCTTTAAATGTATACATTGATGTGTGTGTATTCATATATACATAATTTCACACAGTACACACACATATATCAAGAAAACTTTTATTTTGGTTGCAATTAGTCGATTTGACAGCACTAATTTAAAATATTAGTGATATTCGGTTAGTTAATGCTTAAGTCATGAAATCATTTGTATTGAAATATGAACTGGTCTTAAGAAATTTCTAACCATTTGAAGCCTTAATGAACTGTATCCATGCACTAATGTGCATATATAACATAAAAATATCACATAACTTGTATGTTTGGTCAAAAAAAAGACACCTCACACTTTTGCTACATATCACTGGATTCAGATGAAAACAGATGTCACATAACTTACCTGATTATTAAGACGGATGTGTGTGTGTGTGTGTGTGTGTGTTCATCATGACAGGTCAGTGGCTAACCTATTAGCAACCTATGCTACTAACCCAGTACTCCAACTGGGAACAAAACCATTAAACTGAACCTGTGGTTGAGTGTATTAGTTCAGGTCACTGTCAACATCATTCAGAGCAGTTTGAGTGGCGGTGACTGTAACACTACTATAGACGCCCTGTCTGACTGATTTAACCTGTTTTAAAGAGCATTTACTCACTGTTGGTCGTCTTCAGAGATTATAGGAGGTCCTGGTTCTGGAGTGTCCTGGACTGGCTCTTCGGGTCGGCCTTTGATACTGGATTTATTCTTCAGAATCCCTTTAATGGGTCGCGGTGCTGCCATAACCGTCAAACCCACCCACAACTCCTCTTTTGCACTGTTTACGTCTCAAACAAACGGCTAAAACACACCGAGGCTGCTCAGAAACACCACTCTGACCTGATTTGATGACCGCTGGTGTATTTCCGGCCGTGAAATGAAAGTTAAACGCTGTTTGCGAGCAAAGTTTGTGACCGTTGATGAGTTGAATTCTGCCAGAGCTCACGCACTTGCCCATTTACAGCGAGGAAAGGAAATAGGGCGCCGCAGTCAGTCGCGCACTCTGTGTCATCGCGAGAGTTGCAGTGTTGCTATAGAAACGCAACTTGTAGGTGTCGCGTAACCGTCGCCATGTTTGTTGGGGCGGTGAGGTCAAGCACAGGACAGGAGTCGCACTCGTGCGCATTTTAACGAGATAAAGCATCAGTTTTATTAATGAATAAAGCATAAATGCTTCATAAATATCATAATGGATATAGTCAGGCTAGCGGCATATTTAGTGTTTGACAGGCATGAAAACGAGGAAACTTGAGCTATATAAGTACAGTGTGTTAAAGTCACCATGCAATCAATTTCAATGGAATATTGCAGTATTTATTATAAATAATTTGTCAGTGCACATATTTTTATTTCTTTAAATTCGTGTTGCGTTTAAAAGTCACATGACTTAGCTGTTTATGACGTCACTAAGAGTCACGTTATTGGACATTTGGTATTGATTTTAGGATTTTTGTTGCAAACAGAATTAATTCAGTATTTTCCATGTGTTTATCCCATATTGTTCCTTATTGCGATATTGCAATAAGAGCTGCTAAATAGATAAATTGCAAATGAATTGTGTACCATCTTTTGCTAATCACAAAATATGGGATGAAATTCCCGCCAAATGTTCTGGTAACGGATCAAAAAATAATAAGCATGATTTCAAAATGTAAAAAATTTTTGATTCATGCTTGTTATTTTTTCAAATGCACCTTAAATTAACACTTATAATAATAATATTTGCATTATTTTTTTCATTTTGTGCAATATATTTTTACACGTGTTTTTAAATTTTGAAATCACGCTTATTAATTTTTGATCCATGACCGCAGTACATAACAGTCCCATAACAAAACTCCACTATAACTTCACTATTAATAATCTAATATTAATTCATTTTAAGAGATTTACTAATAGCATTAGCATTAAATAGCATTATAGGGTCAATGACGTGGCGTGTTAATTCTGCTGTCCAAAGCATATTCATAATATTAAAAAAATATATGCATTTTTAAATACACTACATTAAACCCTCTGGTGCTCTTCGGTCATTTCTGACCGGAAAATGTTCTGTTTTGAATTTCTAAAAATCACAGCCTCATCGGAATGATATGAAACTTGGTGACTTTTATGGCATTAGGACTGTGAACACACAAAACATTGAGGGCATGATTCGAGCATGCTAAGAGGTCATAAAAAAAATACTACCTTTTGTGTTTTTCGGTCAAAAATGGCCGACCATAGGAAATTAATAGATAAATATTCTATTAATAGATAAATTAATTATCTAAATTAATAGATAAATACTCTTGAATCTCTTGAATCTTGAATTAATGGTAAATCGGCAAAAACACAAAAATTCACCAAATTACAATCTACAAATCGGCCACAATGCTGAAAAAAAGTACACAGCAGTAAAGGGGTTACACTCTAAAACATCAAGAGTGTGATATTGACACATCCACTCACACACAAACACACTTAAACACACACACACACACACACACACATAAACACACACACACCTATGAACCACTGTGTTAGTCATAAAGCAGGAAAAGCTCACAAAAGTGAAGGGGTGACACTCTGAAACTTAAAGACTGATATTCTCTCTCTCTCTCACACACACACACACATACACACACACACACACACACACACACACACACACACACACACACACACACACACACACACTATAAAAAAATTGAAATTGAAATTATAATTGAATTAATTCATCTTTTTTTTTTTTTTTTTACAAATTCTGAAGATTATCTGTTTTGAAATTCTAAAAACCACAGCCTCCTCTAAATGATATAAACGGAATGTATTCAAAAATGAAGTAAATGTGTCCAAAAACAACCAGGGAATTCACAAGCCTCTCCATGGAGAGCTGTGCATGCCATCTAGTGGTAGTGGGTGTACGTTTTCCTTCTATACTCTCACCAGATGGCGCTAATCTGCCTTCAAAAAAATTATTTGAACTCTAACTCTATTTGAACCTAAAATACTGCATACTGCAAAAATAGACCATAATTATTGCATAAATATTAATAAGTACCATCAAAGTACCATCTCAAAATACAAAATAAAAAATATTATTGAAAAAACTTATATTGGTTTTACTGGGGTGGAGGAAGTTTCATTTTTAGGTGAGGAGCATCTGAGGGATGACTCGACTTCCCCCTCTTAATTACTCATGTGAGTATTCATTATAAATAATTCATCTTTAAGGAACTATTGAGCTCAAAAGTCCCAAAATGTCATTTATTCACATCAAAAGTAGCGAGAAGGACATCATCAAGAGGAAAGTCAACACCATATAATGAATCAATGAAATCGATGGAGATGCAAACAGTTTAATAAACAAATCCACACAGGAGACGTTCTCAGTGCCACTCACTATACGACTCAAAGGAGCATCAAGACAATGGGTGTAACTCATACTCATTTTTTCACTAAATTCACTGTTTTCAAAATGTACTTAGAATGAATACGCGTGTAGTTTATTTGTGGCATCAGCAGGTAAACGTCCATAAACATCATGTTCATCATCCAGTTGTCTGACAATCTCTTTTTCTGTTTTTTTCGTACAGTCATTTCAACATTCCCTTACATTTGAATGGTGTCTTAGTAAAAACAATCATCAATTGAATATATTGGCTGAAAGAAAATGTGCTTATTTTATTGTTATTCATACTATTACTTCTTTCATTACTTAATTTCCTTAATGTAGTCTATAACTTGACAAATTTCTCAAACTGTAACCGAAGAGTAATTGTTAACCTCTCCATCGTGTATATTTTGTACTCTATTCCCAGTGAATCATTAATTTCCAGTATTTCAGGTTGTAACCATTTTGTGGTTCCAACAGAATCCTTATCAAATATTTATCAGATTTGTCTTCTAATGTAGGATTTGTAAAGTATAGAGTTAAAAAACTAAATTGGATGGGTACCTTGAATATACTCTAAACTCTTGTGGATTTCTTGCCAATATTTCTGAACTTTAGAGCATTCCCAGAATAAATGGCTATGGTTGGCTTCACTCAAGCTACACATTCTCCAACAGATTGAAAAACTCGGCACTCGGTTGCTAGGCTGGCATGGGTGGTTGCTAGGTGGTTCTGGGTGGTTGCTTGGGCGTTGCTAGGGTGGAAATAAATTATCTACATAATTTCTGCTCAGGGGTGAGGGGGAAAAAAAATCTGGATTTTTCCAACCAAATTCTCTCCAGGTTGAGGAATGTGTTTGTTACAGAAGGGACGAAGACAAGAGTACAAGTTAGTGATGTTTATTGAACCAGCTGAATAGTGCAGGAGTGCAGGCGAGTGATATGGGAGTCAGATGATGATATCTTGATGGTAACCAATCCTTATTCTTGCAGGTGAAGTGGGTGGATGACAGACTTCTAGTGTTGGAGACTCAGGGGAACACAGGAGACAAGGAGACACGAAGGAGGCTTGGAGAGACACTGGACAGGGTAAGTAGATTGTCAGGAGTCCTTGAGGTAAGCAGAGAGGTAAGTTCCTTTGTGTTAACAAGACCGACAAGGGACTGTGTGTGGAGAGTGTCTTTTGTGCTGTGGGTGATTGCGGTGTTGATGAGATGCAGGTGATAGTGATCAATACTCAGGTAAGGGTGGGCGCTGTGACGGGATGAGCCTGACGTGTCTGTGACATTTGTGCGGAGTCCCAGACCCTCTCGCTCTCCCGGAACCAGTTCAAGATTCAAGATTCAAGAGTTTTATTTGTCACATACACAGTTATATACAGAATATACAACCGGCAGTGAAATGTAAACAGGTCCGCTCCATGGACAGTGCAAATTCACAGTTAAAAACACAAGGAAGAAATTATAATAGAAATAGGATATAAAAAAAGTACTATCTATATATATATATATGTCTATATCTGTAGAATTATAAATAATCAAGTCAAGAGAAAAAAAAAAGTAACAAATAAGGATAAAGTGGAATAAAATAATTGAAGTAGACTTTGCAGTGAGTAAACTGTAGACTTATAAATATGTGGTTAACAAATGTATAAAGAGTATAATGTGCAAACAGGTTTATAACAGGTTGTTACACAGTAACAACGAGAACAGAAAGTGCAGTGCAATGTCAGTGTATCGATGTTTATCCTGGCGTGAAGTCACGTGATGTTAAGTGACTGAGTTCAGGAGTCTGATGGCCTGGGGAAGAAGCTCCTCCTGAGTCTCTCAGTTTTGGCCATCAGGCTTGAAGCGCTTACCAGATGGTAGCAGCGTGAAATGAGGGTTTGCAGGGTGATTAGAGTCCTTGATGATCTTGGTAGCTCTACCTTTGCAGCGTTTGGTGTAGGCGTCCTGCAGAGACGGAGAGCCGACCCTGAGATACGCTCGGATAAGCGCACTACTCTTTGCAGGGCTTTGCGGTCATGACTGGTGCTGTTCCCATACCACGCTGTGATGCACTGAGTTAAAACACTTTCTATCGCCCCTAAATAGAAAGTTTTCAGGATAGCTGGTGAAACCCTGAATTTCCTCAGCTGGCGCAGGTGGTACAGTCTTTGCCTGGCTTTTTCACCTGTGTCTGAATGTGAGCAGTCCAGGTCAGGTCCTCGGAGATGTTTACTCCCAGGTACTTGAAGCTGCTCACTCTCTCTACTGGTGACCCGCTGATCATGAGGGGAGTATGTCCGTTGCTGTCTCTTCCTGAAGTCCACAATCATTTCTTTGGTCTTGCCAACATTCAGAGAGAGACAGTTGTCCTGGCACCATGATGTTAGATGCTCCACCTCGTCCAAGTATGCCGTCTCATTGTTGTTGGAAATGAGGCCCAGGACAACAGTATCATCAGCAAATTTGATGATAGAGGTGGAGCTGTGTGTGGACAAACAGTCATGCGTGTAGAGAGAGTAGAGCAGGGGCTCAGGACACAGCCCTGTGGAGCTCCCACACTCAGGGTGATGGAGGTGGAGGTGGACTGGCCTATTCTCACCACCTGAGGCCTGCCAGTGAGGAAGTCCTCAATCCAGTGGCAGAGAGAAGGATTCAGGCCGAGATCCAGGAGTTTGGAGGTTAGCTTGGTGGGAACTATGGTGTTAAAGGCTGAGCTATAGTCAATAAATAGCAGTCTTACGTAGTTCCCACTTTTGCTGTCGATGTGAGTGAGGGAGGAGTGGAGGACATGAGAGATGGCATCTTCAGTCGATCTATTGGGACGATAGGCAAACTGAAGAGGGTCCAAAGTGTCAGGAATGAAGGCGCAAATGGTGTTTTTAATGAGTCTCTCAAAGACCTTCATGACTATAGACGTGAGAGCCACTGGACGATAGTCATTTAGGCAAGAGGGTTTACTGTTCTTAGGGACAGGGATGATGGTGGATTTTTGAAGGAGGTGGGGACCACAGATGTAGCGAGGACTCATTAAAGATGGATGTAAACAACCCGGCGAGCTGATCAGCACAGGACCGCAGAACACGACCTGAGATACCATCTGGCCCGGCAGCTTTCCTGACGTCCACACGCTTGAGTGCTCTCCGAACTTCATCCTCTGAGACAGAGATCACGTGATTGTTGCTGCTCTGAGTAATTCCCTCTGACGCGCCACTTGGCGGAGTCGCGTTGCCGCGGTTACAGTCAAAGCGAGCATAGAAAGAGTTTAACTGCGTTCACGAGCAACGGATCAGCGCTTGCCTCTGCAGAGGATTTAGATCCAAAAGAGCAGATGGACCTCAGACCTTGCCACATGCGCGCGAGTCGTTGAGTTGGAAATGAGACTCCACTCGGTCTTTATAACGCGAGTTTTGCGGCTTTAACTGCTCGTCTGAGAGCATAGCAGGACGATCTGTATTCAGTCATGTTCCCTGAATGGAGACCGGCGTTGTAAGCAGCAGTGCGTGCGTTCACTGCCGCGCGGATTGAATTGTCCACCCACGGTTTCTGATTTGAGAAGGACGTTATTGTTATTGTTTGCGTGGCTTGCTCTGTAAGCGTGTTGATGAAGCAAAGCGCCACCACGTCTGTGAACTTCGCTTCACGTCAGCTGAACTCGCTCGGAACATGTCCCAATCCACATCGCCCAGAGCTGCCTGTAGCGCGGTCTCTGAGTGGGGTGACCAACGCTTAACTTCCCGCCTCACCGGGGGTTCCTGGAGGAGCTTTTGTTTGTATTCGGGAGTGAGGAAAATGGCGGCATGATCCGATTTGCCAAACGCTGGAAGTGACCGCGCTTTATAGGCGTTCTTAAACGGAGAGTAGCAGTGATCCAGTGTGTTTGCTCCTCGTGTGGGGCAGGAGACGTGCTGGTGAAAGTTTGGCAGGACTTTCTTTAGGTTTGCTTTGTTAAAATCGCCCGCGACAATGAATGCCGCGTCGGGATGTTGGTTTATGACGCCGCTGGCAACATCATGAAGGCCAGATAAAGCCAGCGCTGTGTCTGCCTGCGGTGGGATGTAAACGGCGGTCGCGACAACCGCAGAAAACTCCCTAGGCAGATAGAATGGGCGGCAGATGATTGTTAAATGTTCCAGATGAGGCGAGCAGGACCGCGAGAGAATGGTGATGTTCCTGGGATCGCACCATTTCTTGTTGATCATGAAACACACTCCACCGCCTTTGGATTTACCGGCCTCGGCTGTTCTGTCCATCCGAAAAACAGTAGTTGACAGCTGGAACATCCAACGGTTCCCCGGACCAGTAGACCGGTGGTGGGCTGACGTAGAGAGTTCTGTGCGTACTCGGCCCAACCCAGGAACTGGTTCCAGGAGTCCTGGTGGCCGTGACAGAAGGTACAGAGGAATCGATCAATCTCCTGTATCTTCCTCTCCATCTGCCAATTCATCTGTGGATGGTAACCAGAGGATAGGCTGACAGTCACACCTAGGAGTGAAAAGAAGGCCTTCCAGACCCAGGAAATAAACTGAGGGCCCTCTATCAGACACAATATCCTCAGGGATTCCGAAGTACATTTACATTTATGCATTTGGCAGACGCTTTTATCCAAAGCGACTTACATTGCTTACATTACATTTTGTCAGTTCTTGCTTTCCCTGGGAATCAAACCCATGACCTTGGCGTTGCTAGCGCCACACTCTTATTGTTTGAGCTACAGGAAAGCAACAGGAAGTACCTGAACACCTTGTCAAACAGAAGCTTGGCTGTGTTGAAAAAGGCAGACCTTTCAATGGGATCAGACGACAAGACTTGGAGAATCTATCAATGATTACAAGGATACAGATATACCCATCCGAAGCTGGCAGGTCGGTGATGAAGTCAACTCCCAGGGACGATTTGGAATGGGCAGATGATGGAGTTTGCTGGAGGGAAGATGTTGAGGGCTCTTCGAGATGGCGCATTCCTTGCAACCCCTCACGTACCTTCTGACATCGGCAGCCATGTTAGGCCACCAGAAGCGCTCCCTCAGCAGTGAGAGGGTTTGCCTGGTTGAGCTTGCGGGAGAAAGCGGCACATGGATGGAGTCTACTTGGGGTCGCCTGCTGCTGTGACAGGATGGCTCCCACTCCATCCTGAGGTTTTAGGTACTACGGAGGTCCAACTTGGTGACGACAGTAGCACCACAGAGATGTTCCAGCGCTGTTGGGACGAGAGGAAGGGGGCTAACGGAATTTCACAGTGATCTTGTTGAGTGCTCGGTAGCCTATACAGGGCCGCAAGCCTCCGTCCTTTTTTGCAACAAAGAAAAAGCTGAAAGCAGCAGGGGAAGTAGACGGGCGGATGCATCCCTGGTCGAGTGCCTCCTTGATGTATTCATCCATGGCCTTCTCCTCCGGAAGTGACAGTGGATATATCTTTCCATGGGGCACTGACTCACCCGGAAGCAGATCGATGGTGCAGTCCCATGGCTGATGGGGAGGCAGCTTGGATGCTCGCATGGGGCAGAAGACGTTGCTGAAGGGGGCGTAGCATGGAGGGATATCCACCGAACGGTTCTCGACTAGGCTCTCGATGGATGTTGCACACACCTGTAACTCTGTGGAACGTGGACTAGAGGGAACTGGGAGAGAGGAGAAACTGCTATCACCCCACTTCAGGATCTTGCCGGTTTTCCAAGAGGGGGGTTGTGCTGCTCTAACCATGGGTGTCCTAAGATCACGTCAGCGGTGGAATCCTCCAGAACCAGTAGATGGAGTTGTTCCGTATGCAGGACTCCCACTTGGAGCTGGATGGGGCCAGCGATGGAACAAACTTGTGACAGAGGGGTTTCCCCATTACCGAATAGATTTGGTAGGTAGACAGCGTAGCGGTGGTCTTGAGCCTGAGCTGACGGCAGGGGGTGCCAGAGATGAAGCTGGCGGCTGACCCAGAGTCGAGGAGGGCACAAACTGGAAGGTTCACTATAGTGGTCACAAGAGTGGTTTCATTTTATGGAAAGAGGGAATTATGGCACTCACCATGGGACTTGGAGGACGGGTGGGACACTTGGAGATGAAGTGCTCCGAGGAACCACAATATATGCAAAGACCCTGAGTCAGCCGCCTCTGTCGTTCAGTCTGGGTGAGGCGCGTGTTCTCTAGCTGCATGGGTTCGGGCACTGGTTCTGGAGGGTAGAAGGAAATAGGAGCTGACCCGGGTGCTCTTCGTTCTTAAATCATCCACTGTGATTTAAGAATACTTCTTTAATCTTCCTCTAGGATTTCCAGATTTCCATTTATTTTTAATATATTGGGTATTATCCTATATATATATATATATATATATATATATATATATATATATATATATATATATATATATATATATATATATATATATATATCTTGTAACTTTTATACAATTTTGTAATTATTTTAGTCACGTCACCCGCTTTATATATTGAAATAAACATCGCAAGAATACTATTGTTTTCCTTGTCATTATATTCTCTTATAATATTATTAATTTTGTCTTATTTGCAAGTACCTATGAAAATTGTGATTACATAACAAGTTTTCACGTTTGAGTGTCTCAAAATCCAACACTTGTCCTTTATGTAGAAATGTACAGTATGTTGTGAGGCCTCGTTTAGTATTTGGCTATCGTCTATAGTATTTGAAGCAAATGTTAAATATTCTATCAAATATTTTTTTATTTATTATTATATCTTGCCAAATCTTTAATATGTTACTTGTCCACGGATTGAATTCGTTCATATATATTTTGGTCAGATGTTCATCATCTGCCATTATAGCTTGTATTGGAGGTCTTTTAAGGTTAGCATTTTCTATTCCTTTCCATCTGGCTTTAAAATCTGGATTGCATAGACATAATAAAGGTCATAATTGAGCCGCACAATAACACTCCTCTAGACATGGCAAGGCAAAGCCACTTTTTTTCTTTCTGTAATTGTAGTGTTTTAAATGTTATTCTTGTTTTTGATTTTTCCTTGCCATATAAATCGTGATATCAATCTGTCCCATTCAATAAAATTTTGTTTACTTATCTCTATCGGAAGTGTTTGGAAAATATACAAAAATCGTGGAAGTATATTCATCTTAATTCATTCAATTCTACAATATAATCCTAGATATGGTAAAAGATTCAATCTAGCTAAATCTGATTTCATTGTAGAATGCAGTGGCTTGTAATTTACATCAAATAGACGTGTGGTATCTTTAGGGCTGCAACAACTAATAATCGATCATGAAAATCATCGATAACGACTCTCATTAATCGATTAGTCGGGTCTGCTTCTGTACGCAAAGCTTCTACCAGTCGCGCCAAATTACAGCACTGAATGCATTTATGGACAAAATGTGCATCTAGAAATAGTGGAGTGGAAACAGAGTGAGCTGATGCGGGAAAGGTATGTGATCCAAGTGCCCAAAACATGAGAACTGTTTATTTTAAGCTTCAAGCGAACACATTCGCGTTTAACACACCCTGTCATGTGCTTTGACAGAGGTGTGTGTGCGTCCTCAGCGCAAAACGTTCAGTTTACAGGTTATATCCACTGATCTATATAGAGAACAGTAGTTATATCCTCATCTGTAAATGCTACTAATTCACGAGAGTATTTCCATTTTGCATTAAAGCGCGTCCTGACAGTCTGCGTTAAACTTCAAACTTCACTGAACGAGCGGCGGGCGAGCGCGCATGCGCGTCAAACAGACAGAACGCAGTCGAGAGGGACACAATTAATATTCATTTAGCTGAAATATCTGCTGTTGGACGCTAAAACTAGGCTTAAAAGTCAACAAGTATTTTATGAGAGTAGTAACTGTATAGGTGTAACGAGATAAAGAGCCCTCAAAATATATGCAAGTTAAATCCTGCATTAATAGGACAGTACTGTTCATTGGTTGCATGGGTGGCGCTGTTTCCCCCACTGAGTTTGAGCAGTCTGCAGCAGAGCTAGAGAGAAACGCTGTGGGTGAGTGTGTGTATGTTGTAGCTCCACTGTAAAAGTTGAAAATATAAATGTTGTCACACGTGTTAGATGTTATGTGGAAAGAATTGTTTACCATAGATATTGATTGTGTTTTAGGGAGTGTTTTCTGTTCAAATTTGTGAGTGTTTTGTGGTTTTATTTCTGTTTTCGTGTGCTCCCAAATCTTTCCATGTGCTAATTAAGTGAACTATATTTTTAATAGATGGAGCTACATCTGAGTCTGTCTCCTCACTGTATTCATTGCTCTGTGTGCAGGTAATCAATTTTTTTTGTTTTTTGTTACATTGTGTTTAAGAATGTATTCTATTGTTTAATTAATGAGTTATATTTACTGAGTTTAAGCAATCAGAGCAGAGCTAGAGAGAAACGCTGTGGATGGAGCTACATCTGAGTCTGTCTCCTCACTGTATTCATTGCTCTGTGTGCAGACAAATAAATAATTAAATCATCCACATCCTGAGTGTGTGTCCTGTTGAGGAGTGTGGCGACTTGGGCCCGAGAAAAGCAAAGGTCACATAGGGATAAAAGCATGTAAGTGAATGTAAGACGTTTCTACAGGATAATGAAATGACAGTAACAGGTACTGTGTGTGTGTGTGTGTGTGTGTGTGTGTGTGTGTGTGTGTGTGTGTTCCTGCAAATTCTTATCTGGTAACACAAAATTTGTGTTTTTGTTTTTCTTTAATATCATTTTAATGTAGGGGTTTAAACTCCTTTTGCTTAGTAATTATTTTTTTTTTTGCACATAATGTAGGCTTTAGCACAGATATACACTTACGGAAATTAACCATGATTCCATTACATCATAAAACCATGTTTTATTATAATAAAACCATGCTTTTGCCGTATTGATTAACATTTGTATTAATCACACAAATAACATATAGTTAAACTATGGATTTGAAGCAAAATACAATAACCCTGTTAGTTATCAAAATAATCGTTAGTTGCAGCCCTAGATATCTTTGGGTATACAGTGAATCTGGAAAGCGCTTCACTTTTTCCACATTGAAGTTGAAGTTGAAGTTTATTCGTCATTACACATGTACAAGTACAGTATAACGAAATGAAGTTTGGAGCAGCCTCCGGGCCGCAGCCGATTATTCAGTTATGAATATCAGAATATTATTGTTATGTTACAGCCTTATTCCAAAATGGATTCAATTATTTTTTCCTCAGTTCTACAAACAATACGACATAATGTCAACGTGAAAGAAGTTTGTTTGAAATCTTTGCAAATTTATTAAAAATAAAACCCAGAAAATATCACATGTACAGAAGTATTCACAGCTTTTGCCATGACACTCAGAATTGAGCTCAGGTGCTCCCGCTTCCTCTGATCATCCTTGAGGTGTTTCTGCAACTTGATTGGAGTCCACCTTTGGTCAATTCAGCTGATTGGACATGATTTGGAAAGGCACACACCTGTCTATATAAGGTCACACAGTTAACAGTGCATGTCAGAGCACAAACCAAGCCATGAAGTCCAAGGGATTGTCTGTAGAACAGGGTATCTGCAGGTTTCACAAACTCAAATTTAAGACTTTTTAAGATGTTTTTAAGACCATTATGAATTAAATTTAAGACCTATATCACGCAATAAAAAGGAAAATGCATAATATCAAAATTACTTGCAAAGCTAATTTATTTAAATTGAACAAACTAGTATTAGTAAACTTGCACCTCCTCATAGCTCATTCCCACCAGGATTTCACACACACAGACACAGACACACACACACACACACACACACACACACAGACACACACACAATAGTCACACATGGCAATAAAACTACAAAATTCATGTTTTTTTTTTTTTTTTTGTATTGCATAAAAAGGCTGGTCCAGTGGTGTGCTTTCTGTCTTTAATAACATGATCGCTTAGGGTGGAAATATGACCAAAATCTTACAAGTAAACCACAGCAATAAGCGATTACTTAATATAAGTAAAAAGTTCTCAAGTAATTAACTAATAAAGTAAATAGTCAGTAATAAAATAAGAACTTATAAGCAAATGACAATAGGACAAATAAATACAACATAACGATACAGATACAAACAGTGCTTTAAGATTAAGTACTGGTTTTCCTGTTATTTTGTGTGGGGTTTTTTTACATTAAGGACAGACAGGAGCGGGTACAGGCTAACTGTTATATTAGGTTGCTATCACTTTAAGACCTCCAGTAATGCGCAGATCCAATACAGACATGTCCTGACTCCCAAACACGACATAACCGCCAATATGGACACAAGCATAATAATGTGTGTATTTGATCGTTCAAGAGTAATGAGCCTAGAAATAGAACACATTCATATAATGTTACTCACACGAGCGCTGACAGGCGCCAAACGCGTGCACAGAATCCGACACCAGTCCGTGTGTCAGCAGCGAACTGAGTTTGTGGTTTACAATGTTTTTATTAACGTTTTTTAGTGCTATCAGGCATATTAGACTTTTATTTGGTCATTATGCGAGATAGCAGGTGAGAAAGAGTCGCCTTCGATCTCACGATCGCGGAGCTGGAAGAACCAGAGAACTGTTAGCTAAAGAATAAAATCCGTTTTATGTGTCTGAGAGGTACAATCCAAAAGAGGCTTGTGGCTCGCGCAAATAACACGAAAGCTGATTGGCTGTAATATAAGATGCATGATCTCATTTGTAGTTGTAATCCAGCGAACTATAGTTGTACTAGCGAAAGAAAGAACTACACACCCCGAAATAAACACACACACACACACACACACACACACACACACACACACACACACACACACACACACACACACACACTAAAGCACTGCGGGAGCATTTCAATAAGCATTAGAGGGAGCGTTACATGGGCGTTGGAAAATTAAGACCTGTTTAAAATTATTTAAGACCTAGAACTCAATATTTAATTGAATTTAAGACCTTTTACGGCCTTACATTTTTATTTTGAAATTTAAGACTTTTTAAGACCCCATGGGTACACTGGTAGACCTCCGAGACAGGATTGTATGGAGGCACAGATCTGGGGAAGGGCACAGAAACATTTCTGCAGCATTGAATGTCCCAATGAGCACAGTGGCCTCCATCATCCGTACATGGAAGAAGTTTGGCACCACCAGGACTCTTCCTAGAGCTGTCTGCCCGGCCAAACTGAGCGATCAGAGGAGAAGGGCCTTAGTCAGGGAGGTGACCAAGAACCCGATGGTCACTCTGACAGAGCTCCAGCGTTTCTCTGTGGAGAGAGAAGAACCTTCCAGAAGAACAGCCATCTCTGCAGCTCTCCACCAATCAGGCCTGTATGGTAGAGTGGCCAGACGGCACATGACAGCCCGTCTGGAGTTTGCCAAAAGGCACCTGAAGGACTCAGACCATGAGAAACAACATTCTCTGGTCTGATGAAACAAAGACTGAACTCTTTGGCCTGAATGGCAAGCATCATGCCTGGAGGAAACCAGGCACCGCTCATCACCTGGCCAATCCCATCCCTACAGTAAAGCATGGTGGTGGCAGCATCATGCTGTGGGGATGTTTTTCGGCGGAATTGGGAGACTAGTCAGGATCGAGGGAAAGATGAATGCAACAATGTGTACAGAGACATCCTTGATGAAAACCTGCTCCAGAGCGCTCTGGACCTCAGACTGGGGCAAAGGTTCCTCTTCCAACAGGACAATGACCCTAAGCACACAGCCAAGATAACAGAGGAGTGGCTACGGGACAACTCTGTGAATGTCTTTGAGTGGTCCAGCCAGAGCCTAGACTTGAGCCCGAGTGAACATCTCTGGAGAGATCTGAAAATGTCCGAAGCTCCCCATCCAACCTGATGGAGCTTGAGAGGTCCAGCAAAGAAGAATGGGAGAAACTGCCCAAAAATAGGTGTGCCTATGTAGCATCATACTCAAAAACACCTGAGGCTGTAATTGGTGCCAAAGCTTCAACAAAGTATTGAGCAAAGGCTGGGAATACTTACGGATTTTATAAATTTGCAAAGATTTCAAACAAACTTCTTTCACGTTATCATTATGGGGTATTGTTTGTAGAATTTTGAGGAAAATAATGAATTGAATCCATTTTGGAATAAGGCTGTAACATAACAAAATGTGGAAAAAGTGAAGCGCTGTGAACACTTTCTGGATGCACTGTAAATCATACTAAGTGATGTTTTTTGGAAAAAAATGTATAAATGCAGTAAGTTTTGTGTGATGGGTAGGGTAAGGGGATAGAATATACAGTTTGTGCAGTATAAAAACCATTATGTCTATGGAAAGTCCATATAACTGAACATCAAACATTAACAGGTCTTTCCCTTTAAACAGCACTTAATTTCAACATTTACACTCCTGATCCATCCCTGGGCAAAGCATGCTGGGAACTAGAAATTCACTGCCCAGTTTCAGTCAATGCAACAGAAATGAATCATGTAGTCCCAACACAAATGGTTTATGTTAACTTAACATTTTACAAATTTAACGTAATTACAAGTGAGTGTAAATGACAATTAAGTAAAAAAAAACTAAAGATTTGTGTTGTTTCAACTTATTTTATGCATTTCATTATTTAATAAACTGAGCAATCAGCTAGAATCATTTGTTTGCGTGTGTGTGTGCGTGCGTGCGTGCGTGCGTGTGTGTGTGTGTTTTACCTCCATATGTCACTCTTAAAAGTAAAGGTTCCAAAAGGGTTTTATTTGTGTAGTGATGCCATGGAAGAACTTGGGTTCCTCAACAGTTCCAGAGCCATGTTTTTCTTATTGTGAAGAGCCTTATAATAATCTAAAGAACCCTTTGTCCAATTGAAAATTTCCAAGTTTTTTCATGGAACTAATTCACAATCTGACTTGTGATGCTGAATCATGTTAGTCTGGCCAGTGGAGCACTGGCCCCCAGAATGAGCCTGGTTTCTCTAAAGGTTTATTTTCTAATTTTCCGTCACCTAATGAAGTTTGGGTTTCTTGCCACTGTTTCCGCTGGCTTGCTTAGTTGGGGACACTAAATATTCAATGATATTGTTAAATTGACTGCACTGAGATGAGCTGGACGATGGCATCACTGTTTTCTCCAGAGCTGACTTGAACTCATTTCATCATTGATGGTCAGTTATTAAACAGAACTGAACGATGCAGTGTCAAAAATGCCTTTTTATTTGACAGACTTATTAGGAAGTGGCGTTAAGTGGACGACGAATTTTCATTCTCAGGTACAAAAATAACCTTGCTTCATAATATCATTCATTTTAAATTGAAATGAGTTTTTCTGTTTTACAAGGTGCCATGAAGTAGATGAAGGTGGAAGGAGGTTTGAATCTTTCTTTGAACGATTTTCAATCTCATGTAGGAACTCACAAGATTATCTGCCATTGAATTGGTATACAATGGACACACAATGGTTTATAGAGATTATTTACACATTTTGTATGAAACAGTAGCACAATTGATATCTTTCAAACCACTTGATTTCTTCTCCCTGTAAATGACACCAGCGAATCACCGTTCCCAATAGACAGCATTTCGAAGGTAAACATTTGAGGTATTATTTTAAAAATAAATTAGGTCTGCACAAGGAAGTTTATCCAGAGAAATGTAAAGGTAAGTAAATATTCTAGATGCCAGATTTTGACATTTATCGATCCCACCACATTTATCTTTGCCCACCACTTGCTACAATCTTTTAAGTCCTCACAGAGGATTTAAAAGATATCTCAACAACCAAACTTTATTTGCAGACAGTGTAGAACGAGCTTTCCAGTTTGTCTATAATGTTAAAGTTGGATTGGGAAAACTTGCAAATGTATTCTGATGTACATCATGCTGTATAAAGTGCATCCCACCATCTTTAGTCAGATTATATGAGGGCTGTGAGTGAGGACAGCAAGCTCAACATCAGAACCAGGAGGCTGAGCTGAGTGCAAACTCCATCGTTTCCTTGCAGGCAGTCAGTGTACGGCTCGATACAGGCAGCGTACGCCATGGCATGAGGTATGTAGCTCTGCTCTTGGACACCGTGGAAGAGGTGGGCCATTGGACCTTTGGCAAAAATGGCAACATCCTCAGAACCATGAGTTTCTGAATCAAGAGGTACGGCAGCCTGCTGAAGATAATCATTACTGCCTGCGAACAACAGTCAAATATTCATCCATTATCATATACAGTTATTATGTCATTCATCAAATTATTATATAGCTATTATATAAGTTCCAAAACTAACAAAAAGCACCATAAAATTACCACTAATGTACTATACTCAAAGTCTTCTAAAGCTATATGATAGTTTCGTTCGATGAAAACATCAGCAACATAACACCATACATTTCAGTGTGTTCCTCATACAAAATATTATTATTATTCAGTTTCATTGTATGGAAAAGAGCAGCCTGGAATTTCTTTTGTGTTTCATTCAAGAGAGATTTGAAACAATATAATATATATAATATAAATATAAATAAATATAATAATATTTATTTTTGGATACTTTAAAGATGAAAATTAGCCCATGATTTACTCTCCTCAATCCATCCTAGGTGTATATGACTTTCTTCTTTCAGACGAATACAATCAGAGTCATATTGAAAAATATCCTGGCTTTATAATGGGAGTGAACGGGGGTTGAGATTTGGAAGCACATCCATCCATCCATCATAAAAGTGCTCCATATGACTCTAGGGGTTAATAAAGGCCGATGGGTTTGTGTAAGAAAAATATCCATATTTATAACTTTATAAACTAAAATAACTAGCTTCCAACAGATGGCCATACGCATCGATTTATGGCGAAAGAGTGACCCCTGACCTGACGCATGACGTACTGACGGATGCATACAATGATGTAGTTTAGTGCGGCACAAGTTCGCATTCATTTACACTGAATCAAAACAGAGTCTCCTTTGATACTATAGGGGCTGAGGTGGGTCAGACCCGACATTTTAAATCTGCTTTTATGCGGCATTGCATCTTTACACCGAATTTTGCACAGACACAGAGAAGCCTTAACTCGGCTGTGTAAAGATGCCTTTGAAGACTAAAATTACAATTTTTAAAGAGAAATGTTGGAGGATTTTGATATAAGAGAAGAGGGGCTTGAGTTTTTTGCCCAGCCCTATTTGTTTGAACCACAAGAGGCGTCAAAGCTTACGCTACTCCTACATCGGGTCAACTTGTTGACTTGCATAGGCCGTCTGCTGAAAAAATCCTATTGGAATTTCAGTTTATCCTGTAGGATCTTATTGGATTCTTAGAATCCTATTGCACATTCTGATTTATTTGAATGGAATTTCATTTTGTCCTGTGATATTTTTTATTAGAATAAATAAATTATTAATGACTTCTTAGAGTAACTTAAGTGTGTGTGTGTGTGCGTTTTTGGGACATATCAGGACACAAATATGTATAATGACATGGGTATGACAGGTATTACAAGGAGAGGGTGACTTATGAGGACATTACCCATGTCCCCATTTTTCAAAAGGCTTATAAATCATACAGAATGAGTTTTTAGGAGAAAGTAAAAATGTGCAGTTTCCTGTGATGTGATGTTTAGGTAGGTTTAGGGTGTAGGGTGTGTGGTGTGTGTGTGTGTGTGTGTGTGTGTGTGTGTGTGTGTGTGGGAGAGAGAGAGAGAGAGAGAGAGACAATTGGATCCCATTAAAATCCTGTAGAAATTATCCTCACGATATTTAAGTAGTCTTATAAGACAATTCCATTAGAATCCTATAGGAATCAGTTAAGAATCTTATAGGACAAGACCTAAATATCCTATATAAGACAATTCCTAATGGAATCCTATTGGAACGATTCCAATATATGATAGAAATTCTAAATGGAATCCTTCAGGATTTTCTGACAAGGGCTAGTTATTTTACTTTATAACGTGTTAAATATGGATATTTTTCTTACACAAACCCATCGATTCGCTTCAGAAGGCCTTTATTAACCCCTGGAGCCGTATGGAGCACTTTTATGATGGATGTGTTTTTTTGGGCTTCAAAATCTTCCATTATAAAGCTTGGAAGAGCCAGGATATTTTTCAGTATAACTCTGATTGTATTAATCTGAAAGAAGAAAGTCATATACACCTAGGATGGTTTGAGGGAGAGTAAATCATGGGATCTTTTTTATTTTGGGGTGAACTATCCCTTTAATGTGTTACTGCGGTAACACAAATGACCACAAGATGGGGCGTCTGTATTTGTCAAAACCATGATTTTACCATGCACTTAAAACTTCTGCACTTGAGGGGAAAACAATTAAACTCATAAAACTTACTTGAGATTGTGGCATTCATGTCAGGACGAGTTCCATTCGCTATCTGGTATCCTGGACCGTTTCCATAAAGTGCATTAGTAAAGCTCTTACCATCCTCACCTTTTGAATAGGAAGTGCCTAAAAGACAAAGGCGTAAATAAGTGGTTTTGAATACCAGTGTAGCCTCAAATGTGTTCTTGTTTTCGGGCAAATATGTTGAAACCTGAGCAGAAATAATTGGCCTAATTCAGAAATTCGCCTTCATGTTGTTCCAAACCTGGATGACTTTCTTTCTTCTGTAGAACATAATTGAAGATATTTTGAAGAATTTTTCAAATGTGTTTGTCCATACAATGAAAGTCAATGGCGTCCAAAACAACAAAACATTGGAGCCCATTGAATTTCATTGTATGAAAAACCCACTTAGACATTTTGTTCCAAAATATCTGCTTTTGTTTTACAAGTTTAAAACTAGAAGAGGGTGAGTAAATGATGACAGATTATTATTTTTATTTTTTTATTTTTTTGGGTGAACTATCCCTTCAAGCTATACATAGTCAAAAGTGTTGGAGATACAGATAAATTTGATTTTCAGCAGCTCGACAATGATTTTCGTATTTGTATACCTAGCACAGGATTGCCCCTGTAGGAGTAGCCACCGAAGGAAAACACATGGGAATGGTCAGCGGTCACCACAGACAAGGTGTCAAGTTCACTTGTCAGCTCAGCCGCCCGTGCAATGGCCCTGTCAAATTCCACAGCCTCAGTCAAAGCGTACTTGGCCTTTCCTGCATGATGGCCATGATCTATTCTCCCACTTACAGGAAAGAAAACACACAAATAAGCACACTCAACACATCTTAAGGGTTACGCAATAAAAACGGCATGAAATATCCTCTTATCTTCCACAAAGAGGTAGAATCCTTTAGAGTTTTTGCGAAGAATCTTGATGGCTTTTTCCACCATCTCTGTCAACGACGGGTCCATTGAAGGATCGCGTTCCAGCTCGTACCTGGTGTCCTTTGGCTCAAAAAGCCCTGATCGCAGCAATGAAAAACAGCAGTATTAAACCACGTTGAGAATAACCTGGAGTCAAAGAGTATGGAAGCTTGTTTCCACCACTGAATAAAAAAGGCCATTACGGGAATTATCTCACAGTTCTGACTTTTTTTCTTGCAATTGCAAGTTTATATCTCGGAATATAAGAATTGCGAGATATAGAATTGGACATTGGACTTCATAACTCACAATTGCAAGTTTATATCTCACAATTCTGAGAAAGGAACGTAAAATCGCAATTGCCAGAAATAAAGTCAGAATTGTGAGATATAAACTCGCATTGCAAAAAGTCAGAATAGTGAGATAAGAAAAGCACACGTTTGAGAAAATTGGCTAGAGAAAAAGATATAAACAATTGTGAGAAAAAAGTCAGAATTGGAGAAAGAAATTCTGAATAGCCAGAAATAAAGTCAGAATTGCGTGATATAAACTTCCAATTGCAAGAAAGTCAGAATTTTGAGAAAAAAATGTTAATTGTGAGAAAAAAGCTGAATTGCAAAAAAAAAAAAAAAAAAAATTGCGAGAAAATTATAAAAAATGAGCTGCGAGATATAAGCTCGCAATTGTGGAAAAAAAAAGTCTGAATTTTGAGGGGGAAAAAATCTGAATTGTGAGAAAAAAGTCAGAATTCAGGATATAAGCTCGCAATTGGAACTCAGAATAGCGAGAGAAAAAAGCATACGTTTGAGAAAAAAATCACAATTGCGCGAAAAAATTTCAGAATTGTGAAATACTGTATAGACTTTTTGAGAAAAAAAATTAGAATTGCGAGAGGAAAAAAACATAAGTTTGAGAAAAAAAAATCTGAATTGCGAGGGGGAAAAAAAAGTCAGAATTAAGGATATTAATTCGCGATTGCGGAAAAAAAGTCAGAATTTTGAGAAATAAAGTCAAATTGTTTTACTCCGTGGCAGAAACAAGCTTCCATAAAGAAGGTTGATGACCACTGACATTAATTTTTATACTGTAGGATCAACATTTTCCTCTCCAAATGGAAAAGGCGGACTTACCCATCAGGTAATCAGTTTTGTCCTCTTTGACAGCATCAAACTCTTTTTTATTCCATACATATTTGGAATTCTAAAGAAAGGAGGGGTTGTTAAAGGAATAGTTCTGTCATAATTTACTCATCCTCCTGTTGTGCTAAATCTGGATGGCTGACTTTCTTCCATAGAGCACAAAAGGAGATGTTAGGCAAGATATAAACCAGCCAAAAGTGCAGTCGGAATGAAAGGGAATGGGAATAGGAATGGATAGATCGCTTCACACATTCAGACCGCTTTGATTGTGTCAAGTTTCACATCAGTCATGACATGGGGTTGGTTCTTGTGACAAATAAGATGAGATCTGCAAGAATATTAAATAGTAAAAATTCCCCATTCACTTCCATTGTATGGAAAAGAGCAACCAGGACATTCTTCTAAACGTCTCCTTTTGTGTTCCATAAGAAACAAAGCAATTTAGTTCTGGAACAAAATGGTGAAAGAATGTTAATTTGTAAAATATTTTGGAGGGGCTTGACTTACTTTTCTGTTTTTCAACCACTCTTGAACGAGATCCGTTTTGTCTTGTCGGCTCCTCTTATCTGAGGTGTATTCAGGATCAGCGATTTCCTTAGGAAACATGTACTGTCTGCCACCTCCCAAAATAACCTACAGTAAAATCATAGAGGGATAACAGAGACGTTCAGATTGACGGTTTGTTCTATAGTCGACAACTAATCTATAGTTCACTGTTCTGCGAGGTCTAGCGGCCTTACGTTTATATCAGTATTATGGACGAGTTGGTAGGCGATGTCCTTGCATCCCCCTGCGACGGCTTCAGTGGTCAGCTCTTTATCACTGTACCAGCCTCTTTCAGGGGTGTGGGAGTAACTGGCCGCGGGTGATGCGTGCTGGACACGTGCCGTGCTTATAATGCCAACAGACTTCCCTGGAAAACACCAAACCAGTGGATGAAGTCTTTATAATGAGCCTTCATCAGGTTTAGTGTTTTATCACAGATAAGAGATCAGCCTCAACTGCTCATTTAACCATAAAAGACACATGAAAGTACAAAGGGTACAAAGTAGTGAACACATCGTTCTAACAAACTGTTCAAAAACGAGTTGCCAATTCAGAGTTTGCCTGCAAAAGTAGTAGTATTTTTATTGAATTATCCACTGATTTCTATAGCTATCAAAATCCATGTAAGCTCATAGACACATGAAGCTCTGCCTCTTTTTTTTTCTATCTGTGAATATTTTTGGGTGACTAAAGGTGTTTTAAAAACAACAGGCATGCAACCTTAGGATCAACTTTCTTTGATCTTGCTTAATAGTGTGAGAATGATAATAAGAGATTGTCAGAAATAAAGTACCAATTACAAAAAAGTTGCTATTTAGAGAAATAAAGTTGAAATTGTGAGATATAAAGTTCAGATTGTGATATTTGAGGTCTCGATTACAAGACATAAGGCTGCAATTGTGAGATATACTGTGAAATTAAAATGACGAGATGTAAGGTTCAGATTGTGTGATATGAAGTTGCAATTTTGGTAGTCACAATGACAAAAAACTAAGTTGGAATTGTGAGATATAAAGTCACAGTTATGAAAACTAAAATCACAATTAAGGTACACCGATCAGGCATAACATTATGATCACCTTCCTAATATTGTGTTGGTCCCCTGACCCGTCGAGGCATGGACTCCACTAGACCCCTGAAGGTGTGCTGTGGTATCTGGCACCAAGATGTTAGCAGCAGATCCTTTAAGTCCTGTAAGTTGCAAGGTGGGGCCTCCATGGATCAGACTTGTTTGTTCAGCACATCCCACAGATGCTCGATTGGATTGAGATCTGGGGAATTTGGAGGCCAAGTCAACACCTCAAACTCGTTGTTGTGCTCCTCAAACCATTCCTGAAGCATTTGTGCTTTGTGTCAGGAGCATTATCCTGCTGGAAGAGCCACAGCCACCAGGGAATACCGTTTCCATGAAAGGGTGTACATGGTCTGCAGCAATGCTTAGGTAGGTGGTACGTGTCAAAGTAACATCCACATGGATGGCAGGACCCAAGGTTTCCCAGCAGAACATTGCCCAAAGCATCACACTGCCTCCGCCGGCTTGCCTTCTTCCCATAGTGCATCCTGGTGCCATGTGTTCCCCAGGGAAGCCACGCACACGCACCCGGCCATCCACGTGATGTAAAAGAAAACGTGATTGATCAGACCAGGCCACCTTCTTCCATTGCTCCGTGGTCCAGTTCTGATGCTCACGTGCCACTGTTGGTGCTTTCGGCGGTTGACAGGGGTCAGCATGGGCACCCTGACTGGTCAGCGGCTAAGCGCCCCATACGCAACAAACTGAGATGCTCTGTGTATTCTGACACCTTTCTATCAGAACCAGCATTAACTTCTTGAGCAGTTTAAGCTCCAGTAGCTCGTGTTTGATCGGACCACACGGGCCAGCCTTCACTCCCCACGTGCATCAATGAGCCTTGGCCGCCCATGACCCTGTGGCCGGTTCACCACTGTTCCTTCCTTGGTGCACTTTTGATAGATCCTGACCACTGCAGACCGGGAACACCCCACAAGAGCTGCAGTTTTGGAGACGCTCTGACCCAGTCGTCTAGCCATCACAATTTGGTCCTTGTCAAACTCGCTCAAATCCTTACTCTTGCCCATTTTTCCTGCTTCTAACACATCAAGGACAAAATGTTCACTTGCTGCCTAATATATCCCACCCACTAACAGGAGCCGTGATGAAGAGATCATCAGTGTTATTCACTTCACCTGTCATAATGTTATGCCTGATCGGTGTATAAAGAAATAAAGTTGCTACTGTGTTGAGAAATAGATGTAATTGTGAGAAATAAAGTTGAAGGTATGTAATGTGAAGTTGCTTTTGTCAGATATAGTAAAAAAAAAAAAAGTAAGTCATCTTTAGATTATAGGTTAACACAGTGTTGGTCTTCCTGGCTGTTACCTGCCATCTTCGCCTGATGAAGAATTGATTTGACCTCGTTGCCTTTAGCAGAGCTGCAGTTTTTGCGGTGTGCGGCTGCGCTGAGACCCAGAGTGCCATAGTTGGCCTTCACACCACACAGATATGCAGTGGCTGTTGCTGCGCTGTCAGGCATCTGCTGGTCCACATTATAGGTCTACACACAACAGACAGCAGCATTAATAAGAGTATTCAGATCTATCAGCCTCTTCCATCCAGAGTGTGTGTTTTCTGCACCTTGGAGAGAGCCAGATAAGGGAATGTGTCCATGGCCAGGACACTCTCCTCTCCTGTCTTCCCGTCCATCTGTCCCTTCATGATTCTGGCAGCGGTTACAGTGCTGATGCCCATGCCTTATCACAGGACAGGAACAGCAGGTTACTTTAAACAAGACACTTGTATTATTTGTTAAAATCCCATCAGAGTGTTTCTTTAGAGTGATTTAAACTGCAGGATTAATGTATCATTTTTGAAATATAATATCCATTTTATACCGTTTGATAAATTATTTGAATATGCAAACTACATGCAGTAAATTATCTGATTATCTAATCTAAAGCCAGCTGCAAACTGTATTTTTCTGTCCTTTATGGTTATTGCATGCCTAGTGAGATTTGCGTAAAAGACAAGGCAGACTGTGTGATGTCCTTTACATCAGACTGTATCATACGTATCATTGGACTTTGAACACTACTGACAGCGTGAAATTTAAAGTACAGCACATAAACCCGAGCAAGGCCTTGTGCCAATGGTCATTGTGTAATATAATAACGTTGTAATAACAGTGTTTCACCTTTACTTGCTTGTGCCAAGAATAATCATTAAAACTATAAAGTTTTAATAATTGTTTTATGAGAACAGTAAAGATCAAACCTCAGCTATAATGATAATAGCACAGAGGAAAGATATTGTGTTATTTTAGTATTATTCATGTACTATTATTGTATTTATTAATACTTTGTAATAGCTTTTATTTTTATTACATATTAATTTTAGTTTTGGTTTTCGTATTTTCTTTTGTCCTTTTTCTTAGTCGTAGTTTCTTTAAAACATTTCTATTTAGCTTTATTTTTATTTCTATTTCAGTTTAAGTAATTTTAGTACTTTTAAGTTACATTTTTCATCTAATATCTTTTTTTTTTTGTTGTAGTTCCTTTAAGATTGTTCTATTTAGCTTGAATTTATTTTTATTTGTTTAAGTAATTTTAGTATTTCAACTTGTTTCAGTTAAAATGTCCAATTTTAGTCCAAGTTTTTTTATCTAATATTTTTTTTAATTAGTTGTAGTTCCTTAAACATATTTCTATTTAGCTTTATTTTTATTTCAGTTTAAGTAATTTTAGTACTTAAACTTATTTCAGTCAGCTTATTTGTTTCATTTAAAATGTCTAACTTTTAAGTAAAATTTTTTATCTAATATTTTATTTAGAACTCACAATTCGAGTTTATATCCCGCAATTCAAACTTTAGAACTCACAATTCCGAGTTTATATCCCACAATTCAAACTTTAGAACTCACAATTCCGAGTTTATATCCATAATTCAAACTTTAGAACTCACAATTCGAGTTTATATCCATAATTCAAACTTTAGAACTCACAATTCCGAGTTTATATCCCACAATTCAAACTTTAGAACTCACAATTCCGAGTTTATATCCCACAATTCAAACTTTAGAACTCACAATTCCGAGTTTATATCCCACAATTCAAACTTTAGAACTCACAATTCCGAGTTTATATCCCTCAATTCGAACTTTCGAATTCGCAATTCTGAGTTTATATCCAACAATTCAAACTTTAGAACTCGCAATTCCGAGTTTATGTCCTGCAATTCAAAGTTTAGCACTTATAATAAACAGAACATTATTGTCTGTTGGCCTGGACGCTACTTATTGATAGTAATCATTGTTGATGTAAACAGCCTTTATGCTGCAGAATGTCATTAGTGCCGGTTATGTTCCATTACAAACAACTGCTAATTTTGACGAATTCCCAAAATCTGTGGCTAAAATTGTACAGGGTTCACCACAATAAATGGTACATCTCTATCAAGCCTATCAAGATTATAAACAACGTAGAGAACAATACAAAAACAAGACATAAGACATGTAACTCACCGTCTCCGAGGAAGAGGATGAGATTTTTAGCACGGTTCATGTTGGGCATCATGGAGAGGGACACTTTAAGAGCATCTTTGGCCTTACCATACCAAAACTTTGGGTTCTGCTCCCCGGCTTCAAATCAGTCCCAGAAAAGAAACATGGTTTCATTATCTTTGTTTAAAGAGAAGAAGAATAACTGCACCCTGTGGAATACACTTACCAGGAGTGACGGAGAAACATCCATCAAAGCCTGCTAAAACAAATATCCCAATAATCAGAAGGGTCTGCGTCGTGGCCATGATTCGACAGCTCTGCCAAACGCGCAGATGCTCTTCTCTTTATACTCTTCTTTCAGACCAAAGGTCACTTGTAGTTCCCAGTCGCTCTTGTGCAACATTAACTGGTGATCAATTACTAATTAAGTATAAGATATGAATTTGATGATGAATGTGACATAAAAATGCGTGACTGTAGACTTGGACTATTTTTGTCTTGTTTTTAGTCAACATATCTAAGCATGCTTAAATCAAATGCATTTATTAGATAAGTGAAATGGCATTCGATATTATATCTTGTTTTCTGCTACTTCGTTGATAACACTGACAATATGGCTGTTTTTTTTTTTAGAAAGTTTATTGGTCTCACATGTTGGAAATTTATAATCACAGTGCAAAAGAGTTTTCCATTGCGCAATATATACAAAAATATCTGGTTATAAAATACATGTAAAAACAAAACTTTACATTTATATACACAGCATTGCACATCTGCACTTCAATATAAACTATTTGTGTTATAAATCTCCAAAAGGCCCAAAAGAGTCCTGGGGCCTCAATCACTCATGCATGTCATCTTGCGACAAGCCAAAACACGGCGGTTAGTGAGATAAGAAGCCCTGAACGGGTGTTTTTACAGCCAGCGGAGTCATGAAGATGTGGTGGGCAGTCAGTGTACGGCTCCAGGCATGCAGCGTAAGCCATGGCGTGAGCCACATAATTCTGCTCCTTGACTCCATGGAAGAGGTGAGCCATTGGGCCTTTGGCGTAGATAGCCACATCTTCCCCTCCGTGTGTCTCTGATTCTAAAGGAACGGCAGCTTGTTGCATGTACTCTTCATCAACTACAAACAGAACAAGATACTGTATGATAGGAGCATATACATTTTTATATATATATACACACACACACACTGAGAGTTCCGAATTTGAATTGCAATTTCAAGATATAAACTCGGAATTGCGAGTCCTAAAGTTTGAATTGCGGGAAATAAACTCGGAATCGCGAGGTATAACGTTTTAACTGCAGGTTATAAACTTGGAATTGCAAGTTCTAAAGTTTGAATTGCAGGATATAAACTCGGAATTGCGAGTTCATAAGTTTGAATTGCAGGATATACACACTTACAGTAATCCACTGCTGAAACATTTCCTCTTGTTCCGTTCACATGAAAGTATCCTGGTCCATTAGCATACAAGATACTAGTGAATGGAAGACTATCTTCAGCCTTCTTGGGTGCCAGACCTGAAAGACAAACATGAAGCACCTTCGGTTCAACAGAGCACATTTTCTGAGATATCAAGAATATATATATATATATATATATATATATATATATATATATATATATATATATATATATATATATATATATATATGAATGTAAATGTAAATTAAATAAGTGCATTTTTCACAACAACTTAAACTTCCATAACTTTTTTTTATTACTTTTTTCACTTCAACAATAACCTGCCAAGTGTTTAAAGGAACACGCCGACTTTTTGGGACTTTGGCTTATTCACCGTATCCCCCAGAGTTAGACAAGTCCATACATACCATTCTCATCTCTGTGCATCCCATAACTCTGTCTGACGCACCCACTGCTAGCCTAGCTTAGCACAAAGACTGGAAGTAAACGGCTCCAGCTAGCCTACTGCTCAAAAAGTGACAAAATAACGCCAACATTTTCCTATTTACATGTTGTGATGTGTATCGTTACATCATGTACAAATCACAAGGTTACATGAGACACAGCCATCTTATAAACGTATACATACTGGGGACTATATTCTCAGAAGGCGAAGCACTGCTACTTCTGTGGAGTGATTTGCTCGCAGCACTTGAGAAGCACCGTTGTCACTTCCATCAACAAAACCAACATGCCTAGGAAGCTGTAACGAATGTGACTGTTGATCATGGCTGACTTTGAGGAATTGACAGAGGATTTTTACTTGGTATCAAACCAAAATCCAGAACCATATCGTTTTGAGCCAGAATACACAGACGAGGAGTTACAAAATTTGGAAGCTGATAGACAAGACGCCAAATTACCTCTAGCACCGCTCTTTTGTTACTGTGACAGAGCGCGTTTGTGACAACACAATACTAACATTACAGGGGATACATGGAGCACGGGAACAAATGCAATACAGTAGTGACCACCCTATTCATGTAATAGTGTCACTAATGTTACATTAGATCTAGCAAATGACACTGTTACAGTAGGCTAGTCATCTAAAAACATAACGGAACACTTACCGCAGCCGCCCGTGATCCACTTTGTCCTGTCTGTACTACCGATGGGATGGCCTTATCCTTCAGCACACATTTCATGGTCCGTGTGGCAAATTCCATTTCTTTTTTTAAATAGTCGTCCTCGGTTAAATGTTCTGAGCAAACGCGATGGTACTCAATGATGACTACAGGTGTGTTTGGATCTATATCCAGAGCAAGCAGCCATAGATTCATCAGGTCAGCATTTTGGGTTGGAATTCTATGAAATATCATGGTATTCCCTTTTTTTCCCGTTTATTGTCACAGTTCTTTACAATACAGCGAACACCCATGATTGTAAACTATCTAGTAATTGCTGACTCTGTTACTCCAACTCTGAGCGAACACTCTGCTCCTCACCGCGGGGCTTCTTGCGAGCAAATCACTCAGCACTCCACAGAAGAAGCAGTGCTTCGCCTTCTGAGAATATAGTCCCCAGTATGTATACGTTTATAAGATGGCTGTGTCTCATGTAACCCTGTGATTTGTACACAATGTAACTATACACATCACAACATGTAAATAGGAAAATGTTTGTGTTATTTTGTCACTTTTTGAGCAGTAGGCTAGCTGGAGCCATTTACTTCCAGTCTTTGTGCTAAGCTAGGCTGGCGGTGGGTGCGTCAGACAGAGTTATGGGATGCACAGAGTTGAAAATGGTATGTATGGACATATCTAAGTCTGGGGGATACAGTGAATAAGCCAAAGTTCCAAAAAGTCGGTGTGTTCCTTTAAAGGGGACATCGGATTAAATATTTTTGTTCGTTTTTTTTTGCATTTAGCTAGGTTTCTGACTTGTCCGTTAGCTCAGAAAACCTGAAAAGGAAAGACGCAGCCAGTTCATAAAACTCATCAGTAAAGTTTTGACCATCATTCGGACAGGGTCCGCTACAACTAATAGCTGATAAAAGCAAGATGACAACATAATTTATAACTGTAATTAAACTGAACTACACCTGTTCTAACTTCATGCAGCAGATATTCTAGTAATGACAGTTTCTGACATTTTTAGAGCGTGAGATTGTTTTGATGTTTTATGAGCTCTTGAAGCTCCACCTTTGGTGCCAGGAGCACCAACTCATTTGCATTTAAAGGGACACGCACAAAAGCGCCACATTTAATAGGTTTATGCTCAAAAATGGAATGAATGGATTAAAACTACTGCATAAATATAATGTAGAACAATAAAATGCCCTAATAATGCAAAATATTAAACGGGACATCGGATGCCCCTTTTACAAAATATAAACTTGTTTCTCGTTTACAAGAAGTCTCTGATGTCCCCAGAGTGTGTATGTGAAGTTTTATCTCAATACAGATCATTTTACAAAATATCTCACAGATCATTTTTATAGCATGTTAAAATTGCCACTTTTTTGGCGTGAACAAAAACTTTCTGTTTTTGTATGTGTCTCTTTAAATGCAAATGAGCTGTTGCTCCCGGCACAGAGGGAGAGCTTCAAGAGCTCTTGCTCAAAGTCACTATAATCTCTGTCATGCTCGAGCATCAAAACAGAACAATCTCACACTCTAAAAATGTCAGAAACTGTCAGTGCCAGAATATCTGCTGCATGGAGATAGAACAGGTGTAGTTCAGTTTAATTACAGCTATAAATCATGTTGTCATCTTGCTCGTTGTAGCAAACTTACTGATACGTTTTATGATATTTATTGTGATATTTATTTATATGATATATATTCATTACACAAAAGATGAAGCATTCGTTTTCACTCCAGAATACTAAAAAGTGAACATTTCATCCAATGTCCCCTTTAAATAAAAAATGTTATCTAACTAAAACATAGTGCATTCATTTCATTGAAATAAAAAAGAAACCACTCATTATTGACCGTCACATGAGGAGCAATAGAGGGTTATAAATATTTGTAATTACTCATTTGTAATGATAAAGTTGCAATTTTAATTGTGAAATATAGGGAGGATCTAAAGGTCATGTTAGTATGCCTTTCTTAACATTATCATTATTTGAATGCAAAGACAGGACGTAAGATGTACCAAAAATAGGGTTCCCTCGGGGGGTGTTTCCACCAAATGTGAAGACATGGGAATGATCTGCCGTGACAACAGTGAGAGTGTCCAATTCGCTGGTCAGATCAGACGCTCTCTGAATTGCCCGGTCAAACATGATGGTTTCAGTCAGAGCGAGCTTGGCAACACCGTCATGGTGTCCATGGTCTATTCTGCCTCGTAAAACACAAACAGAGATGTGTTTCAGTATTAGCAGAATATCTTGATAAGACATTAACACCACAGCAAATGATAAATACTCATCTTCCACAAAGAGAAAAAACCCTTTAGGATTCTTGCTGAGGATCTGAATGGCTTTCTCGGTCATGTCCACAATAGAGGGGTCACGGGTACGATTCCTAAACACTTCAAATCTCATATCTTTGGGTTCAAACAGACCTGAATGAGAAATATGAATGAGAATATCATAGTGGCAGACTGATAATGCAGAATCCTTGTAAACTGGCATTACCCATCAGACAGTCTGTTGTTTTAACATCCACTGCATTAAGCTGCTCTCTGTTCCAAACATACTGGGCGTTCCTTCCCTAATAAACAAAGCAGATAAGATTACAACAGTGGTTTACAATCACAATTTGCGCTGTAATGAATGTATTTCTTGGCGATACCTTTCGAGCATTTAGCCAAACTTCAATGAGGTTCTTTTTGTCTTTGCGATCCCCTTTGCGAGAGGATGAAGAGGGGTATTCTGGATCAGGCGTACCCTTGGGTGTCATGTACATACGGCCACCGCCAAGAATTACCTACAATGGAGAGACATATATGACATATTTGAACCTCTCATTTAACATTTAGTTATTTGTACCTTATGCATTTTTGTATTTAAACGATGCCATTGTGTATTTAAAGGCAGGGTAAGCAATGTGTTTAAGAAACATTTTTTTGTTGTGCTGGTTGAAAATCTCTTCACATCCTTATAGCAATCACTAAGTTAAGTGGTCTAAATGTATTCATATCTGTGGAAGATGTAGGACCATAAAATATTCGTCCAATCATTGCATTCAGTTCAACTATAACAAATCGGAAATTCAAATAGTAATTGTGTGTGTGTGTGTGTGTGTGTGTGTGTGTGTGTGTGTGTGTGTGTGTGTGTGCGTGTGCAGCTGTGCAGCATACCATCACAAACAATTATTTATGAACTTATGGCACACATTGGGTTAAGGCTTACATCAATGTCAGTGTTGGTCACCAGCTGCGTGGCGATGTCTGTGCAGCCCTGCCGGCGGGCGGCGGAGGGCACGTCTGCATCACTGTACCAGCTGCGGCTGACGGAGTGGGCGTAGGCGGCAGCAGGTGAAGCGTGCTGGACTCTGGTGGTGGTCACAATGCCAACAGACTTTCCTTGATATACACACAATCACACAGTTGAGTAAGGCAATCGTATGATGCACTGCACTTTTAAAAATAAAGGTTGTTTATTTGCATCTATAGTTCAAAATGAAGAACCTTTATTATCCCTGGAACCTTTACATTCCACAAAAGGTTATTTATAGTGGAAAAGGTTCTTTAAGACATCACTGCGAAAAGCCCCTTTTGGAAACTTTGGGACAAAATGGACCCAAAGGAAATACTGATTCTAAAAATAAATTGGAAAGATTAATATAATTAAAATATACTATTTCATATTTTGCACATGCTAAATATGTTTTATTTTGCTTATTAGAGTGTTGACCATTAGATTTAGCAACATGCTAACATTAGAACCAACTGTATCGAGATTTATACAACTAGAATAAGATTAGTATCCAACCTCATCCGGATACATACAGTACACTCACGTTATAGTATGTAATATATAGCAAACTCAACTGCTTGATAGTTTACATTGTCGCAAAATGTAACCTACAGTATGTCCACATTTTTATATATCACCATGAAAAGTGATCAGTTCACTTAACTTAAAAATTGAGGAAACCTGTTGCCTTAAAATTATTAAGTAATAAACTTCATGCGTAATTGAAATGTTTTTTTTTTTTTTTTTTTTTTTTTTTTTTTTTGAAAACAAAATTCACTTTTTTAATTCAACTGGTCACTTTTTACAGTGTAAAAGTATATCTAACCATACAATATGCTCACGTAAAGCGATATACTACATGACAAACCTCAACTGCATGAGTGTATAAATCGTCACAAAATTTAACTATATTATCACACAGCTCTCTATATAAAGTTAGATATATAGTATTTCCAACTTTATTTGCATACATACAATATACTCACGTAGGGCAATATATACTATAATATAAAACAAATGTGCTATATATACAAAAAACATCTCGGGTTACAACTGTAACCCTGGTTCCCTGAGAACAGGAAACTCGCACTGTGTCCTGAGACACTATGGGAAAATGCCTCGGTGTGACTGGTATCTGAAGCAACTGTAAAATCATGGCAATTGTATTGGCCGGCGACAGGCTATGGCATCACTATTAGTGCAACCAGGAAGTATATAAGGGGCACGTAGAGAACATGTCATCCACTTCTTCGTCTGAAGGGACTGAACAGGCAGCTGAAGCTGTGTTGAAGCAGTGTCTCGTTTCCTGTTCTCAGGTTACAATCGTAACCCGAGACGTTTCCTTTCGAAAGGGAACTCGCACTGCGTCCTGAGACACTATGGGGAATATAGTCCCCATGCTGAGGGGAGTGCATGCCAAGAAATGGCTGTGACTAAGCACAAATAATGGCAGTTTCAACAGATATGTCAAAAACCACTCAACCCTTCTGGTCACACACTAGACTGTCAGTGACAGTACTCCCTACGGCCACTGCCCGAGCAATCAAGCCTCAATGAGGAAGTGCCTCGGTAAAGTAACAGAGCGACTTGTCAAAGGCTGCTCAAAGGCTTGGAACCAGCATCTTCACTAGGAAGGGGTTCCTTTAAGAGAGTATGGCCAGGGGGCCGAAAAGAAGCCAGTCACTTTTAGGGGACATTGTGTCAACCCCCAGAGCCACCAGGGAGGCTGACCCCATTTGACTTGTGACCTAGTCTAGCCAACAACTTGTTTGTTTCCGGAGCCTCTTACCATTATTTGTCTCATGAGGGGTAACCAGATGAGAGGGACTGCAGAAGAGGCAGTAACCAGCTCACACTGGACAAAGAGACAGGCATCTTGGGGAGCAGGACTCAGCATAGCGCTTTTCAAACCCTTCCAAACTCTGCTCGACCCTAGACCTACAGAGTGCTTCCTTTAAAGCATTATGGAGGCTGGGTACTCTACATTGGGTCCCTAATGAGAGTACCTCCAGCTCTAACAGGAGCTAATCTACCAAGGGGGTTCATAAGAATCTCTCAACCTTTCAGAACAAACTCAGGGAGCGAGGTTCTTAATAGGATGATCCTCTCAAACGAGGGAGTACCTACAGCTCTAGAAAAGCTGATCTACCAGGGAGGTCTCGAGGGAGGTCTCGACCTTCTGACCAGATGCAGGGAGCGAAGTACTCTACAGAACAACCCTCTGAAATGAGGGGAGTACTACCTAGGCTCAACCAAGTTCAGCGTAGAGGTTCCTGTGGACCCTGCAACATGAACTCAATCTGTGTACTTTGGGGAGCCAGGACACTTAAGCTAGCTTGAAGTGCTAGGAATTTAGCTCGACCAGAAGGATCACCATTAAGGTGGCCTGATTTGGATGTCCAACTACTTGGAATAAGTCTAACAGAGATAACCACCTGTAGGCTTGTAATACTCAATCCCATTGCCACACAAGCGATGCACTCAGCATATCACTTTCTACCTGTTAAACAAGAGGAGTACAGATCTCATGCAACCAGCCTGCCGAGGAGGCCTCTGTGTAGGGCCTACTACTCCACAATATCACGGGCATGGGCACAGTGCTAATGCTTGAGCTCTAAGGGAGTGTACACTGTCCTGAATAGGAGGGAGAACTTAGTTGGCTCAGCCTGAGCATCATTGGTGTTGGACACAAGAGGCGCAGAGCTCTATACAGTGAATCACTCTTAGAGGACCCTGAACAAGGGGAGCTAATATCAACTTGACAAAGACAAAGCTTAAGGGTGGAGGCCTGAACAAACAGTGACTCTTGCTCCAAGTTGCTGTCTGATCTAAGCTCTGGAGGAATGGAGGCCTCACCGGAATGAAATTCCAATAAAGAGGCCTAGGACACTCAACCCCATGGCTTCATGGTTAAAATCAAGTAGCTTTCCAGAAGAGCCTGCTCTAAAAGGCCACAAGCTAGATAATGCTACTAACCAGAGCTCTAGAGAGCAGAGGCTTCAGCATAGTGCTTTTCACTCTCGAAGCGAGAGGAAGCCTAACACCGCCCAAAGGACATCCGCAGGGGAAGCTTTCTCAGAAATAGCCTGCGACACCTGGCTATTTTTCTGTGACTAACACCACTAGGGAACTGTAGCTCAGCAAATTGCTTTTTACTCTAGTAACAAGAGGAGTTCAGCTCAACCTAGGCAGATTGAGGAAGCTGCAGGGCCTGCAACTCACATTATTAGCCTAACGCAGAAGACAGCCAGCTCACTCACCACAGGGTGATTGTCAAGGCGGCCCACAGTGGGCTGACACTTGAAGTCATGATCTATCTGGAGCTCGGGGGAGCAGAGGCTTCAGCACAGTGCTTTTTACTCTCTCAGTGAGAGGAAACCACTTCACTCAACCTAGGGAGATTATCAAGATGGCCTCACAGAGAGCCATACACTTGAAATCGTGAACTTGCCTGGAAATTGATAGAGCATCAACTTCAACAGAATGATTCTCATGAGGACGCCAGCTTACTCAGCATGGTTTAAATTCATCATAAGCGGGGCAGGGCATCTCACGCTTCTTACAGTTGCTGAAGAGTGAGAGATAACACCTCTGTCTAACTCTTCAACAAGCTTCATCTGAGACCCCCGATATCTCAGTCTACTCTCAGTGAGAGGGACCACGCCGCTGGGTACAGATGCCTGTCCCGCTTCCCTTGGGAAGATAGACAAATGAGATTGAGTTAGTGTCTCAGGACGCAGTGCAAGTTTTCTTTCGAAAGGGAACCTGCTTGATTGTTTATATTGTCACAAATTGTAAATTATATTATCACCCAGCTCTAATCTGTTAATTGCAACTATAAAGCATAAGGTATTAAGATATTACAAACATTAACATCATGGTTTTCTGTAAAGATGCTTTGAAACTGTGTATTGTGAAATGTGCTATACAAATAAATTTGATTTGGCATTACTTTTTTTCTTCTGGAACCTTTCAAGAACTTTTTATATTTATAAATGAAAGGGAATGAGGAATGACAAGGTCAAACAAAACAAAACAGCAAAACAAAACAAAACAGCAAAAGCAAAGCAAAGCAAAGCTAAAGAAAAGGAATAGCAAAGCTATTGAGACTAAATGGAAAATACCTTGTGTTTTGGCACGATGTAACACTGAGAAAACCTCATTGCCAAAAGTTGTGTTGCACTCATAGGCCACGGCTTTGGCACTCAAGCCCACCGTCTTGGCGTTAGCCTTCACACCGCAATGGTACGCAGTAGCTGTGCTGGCACTGTCCGCCACCTGCTTGTCAACACTATACGTCTGTTTGGAAACACATAAATCATAGTGTTAAAAACAGACTGCTGTTAATAACTAGATAAACAATTCCCTTAGTCCATAATTTGATAGATCCATAACCATGCCATGTGTACTCCACATCTAGAGTATAATCAACATCCCCTCTCCCTCATGTGTGTTTTACAGGGGCACAAGTTGCAGTCTAAATTCCTCACTCAAATTCCTTTTGTTTGCTATTAAAGGTGGTGTTTGTATTTTTCCTCGATAACCCAGAATCTCAGTATAAACAATGAGAAATGCAAAGTTTTTTCTTTATCCTTGCATAACAAGATGGTTATTAATGCTCTCTTCAGCTGATTAGTTTAGTGATAAAACAATGTGAAAGATGAGAAGCTTCAGACCTTTGACAGGGCGAGATATGGAAATGTGTCCATGGCCAAAACGGTCTCCTCCCCCGACTGTCCTTCCATCTGACCTCGCAGAATACGGGCGGCTGAAACCGTAGACACTCCCATCCCTGAAAGATGAACAGATAAACACTGCTGTCACGTATAATATCACAGCTTGACCCTGAGCCCAAAACCATTCATAAACTCTACGTAAAATACGGGGTAAGAAGTAACAGGCGTTTGCGTAAGGGGTAATATACAGTCAACCAATCATTATCGCAAAATAAACCCCAACAGGTGCATCAGGAACATCCGACTGCACATTATCCCACTTATTACAAAGCTACTTATCAAATAAAACAGAAGTGAATCAATGAATCAAGTATTCCAGAGAGCACTGTAAAATTGTCATAAAGATAAGAGCAACAATATTTAGTTATAAACCCTTGTGAAAAGAAGTGTTTACGTATTGAATGTGCACTTGTAGTGTACTTCAGATCTTAAAATACCTTAAAATAAAGTGTAACCCTATGTTTCAAAGTAATTGTGAAATGATATATAAAGATGTACTTAAGCTCTACTTTAATGGGTCAAACAGCACTTAAGTGAACTAATTGCATTTAATATAAATTTGTGATATAATACATTTCCATTGAAATTTTTTTATTTCAGCACTTATAGTATATTCTTTTATAATATATATTTTTCTGTACCTCTTTAAAAGTGTTTTATATGATGATTCAGACAGCAGATATAATGTTTCATTAGTGTGTGCAGGACACTCTAGTTTATTTCTGTAAGTGAGGAGAGTAAAATAAAGTCAACTGTGACATATTATACCCAACAATTCTTCATACAGTGACCACCAGTACAATTGATAACAATTTGGGAGCAAAATGATCCAGACTCTTTGACCTGAGCATGTTTTGCTTCAGTGTTTTTTCTTTAATTGCTAATGCGACCTTTGACACCACAGACTGGACAAAATGAAGCATTGCTTGCTCACTGGTTGAGCTAAATTGGTATTATCTAATTGTGTACTGTAATCTAACAGCTGATTGGTTGATTGTAATCCATTACATCCCTTTCATTTCCCAGACATTATCAAGATGAATTTGTTCTGACACAGTTCTTGTCATATTTTATCATCATTTTCTAAACTATAGCGAATAAACTGATAGGAAGAGAAAATGCTGAAGGTGTCTGAATACATTTTGGTTTGACTGTATACAGGCAACCAGGTAACTTACTTTTTAAAGTTAAACCAACAACAATTTATATATATATATATACATAGGTGTATTTCGTAAAAATAACACTTTAGTATGGGGAACACATATTCACTATTAACTATGACTTTTGCCTCAATAAACTCCTAATTACTGCTTCCAGTTAGTAAGGTAGCTGTTAAGTTTAGGTATTTGGTTGGATTAAGGGATGTAGAATATGATCATGCATTAATATGTGCTTTATAAGTACTAAACAACCAGTATCATCGTAATATGCATGATAATAAGCAACTAGTTAATAGTGAGAATTGAACCCTAAAATAAAGTTTACCTGGTTTTCAAATCTCAAAGAAATAATTATTAATTATGTAATAAAGAAGAGTAGTTTCATAGACTGATCAGTTGTGTACGGTTGGGTTCGTAACTCACCATCACCAAGGAAGAGGATGGTGTTTTTGGCACGGTGCGCTCGCAGTGGCAGCGTGAGGGCAGCGTGCAGCGTCCTCCTGGCCTGATCGTTCCAGTACGCAGGCTCTTTCTCCCATTCATCTACCAGAACAAACATGACACTTTAAACAACCTCTCTTTCTCAGAAATAGTGCTGGTCTGGGGCTGTAACTCTTCTGAAGAGGCTCCACCGCAAACCTGCCCTGACAAGACCTGAGCGCCCTCATGCTAACGGGAAAGCAGCCACAGAGAGGTCTAAATCTACACTCAGCTTCTCAAAGCACCACCAAACACCAGCTCCTGATGATCCAGATTCAACCCACACACCTACATGCAAAACACCCACGAGCCCAACATCGGACATTACCTGTCTGCCCACCAAGCGCTAATTTTAGAAGTAAGCGGACAATAGGAGCGCTGTGTCCTTACCCACTGGCTCCGTGCTGCAGCTGGTGCTCAGGAGGAGGTGAGCCAAAAGGAGCAGCACGCCGGGGGCCCGGCTATAAACCAAACACATCCCGAGCCACAGAGAAGAGGAGCGACTTCACTACACCTCGACACTGGGAAGGAGTGTCTCCACCAAACCTCCAGCCCCTGCTTTTTAAACCCAGGGTGTGTTGCAAGTCAGGGACCCAGACAGCTCATAGGTTGACAGTGGGGGACCACACAGGGCCAGGAAGCCCCTTGACTTCTTCTCCAAATCCGGCGTTTTTGTTTTAGACTGCTCTTCCTTGTTTCTTTTCTTCCTTTCCTTTCCCAGCTCTCCCGAGATCTGCTCTGGGAAGCCGAATGGCCCCTTTGATGTGGCAAATTGCACTAATGTGTGTTTTTCATACAATGGTTCATCGGCAGGAGAAAAGCCATTCAGTTTGGCACTCAAACTGCTTTTTTGTTATTATTATGACTTGGAAAATGAATCCAACGTGTGTGACACGTCAAGCACACCAATTCCTGACAGGTTTCATACTACGATGTAGGCTAGTAATGCAACATTGGCCCTGAAATGTCAAAATCGTGTTAGTCTTAGTGAAAAAAATGGTTTAATTTTATTAAATGTGCACTTCTACACAAGTTTAAAACTGTATTTGCAGAAAATATAATATAAAAAAATAATTAAGGGAGTACACTTTCATGACTAGGTTTCTTAATGTAATAGTATCAAATTTGTTGTACTACAAAGTTTTACTTAATCATCTTTTGTCGTGCTTTAAAGAAGTGCACTTATTTTGATGTATTAACTAACATACTAAAGCACTGTTATTTGATATAACATTTCAATTTAATATATTTTAAATGTACTAAATTGCAAATTCATTATTACAAATGTGTAATAAATATATTTAAATACAAGTTTACTTTAGTTGAGCATTTGTACACTTTAACCATATTACATAGACTTTATAAACTGAATTATAAAATTAGATGTACTTAAGTCCTACTTACGTTGATCAAAAACATTCTAAAGTTCATCTAACTGCATTTAATATACATTTTAACCACCTGTGGTGAAAATCAAGTTTTTAATGTTGTTTAGGGTGAATTCAGATTCATTGGGACACTTTTTGCCATTGAGATGACTGGGAAAATGTGTCCCATTCAACCTGAATTCACCCCTATATGTCTGTGTGGTGTTTTTAATGCTTTAAGACAAACCATGTGCAAATTCATCAGTCAACACCATTGCTGAGTATTTTCTCTTTAAAACCAAAGACCTTGCAACCAATCACGTCATGAGGGGCCGGGGCTTAACATGAGGGGGCGGGGCTTAATTAACTATGACTGCTGTGGGCTGGGCTTTAGCATATCATTAACTATGACTTCTGTGGGCGGAGCTTTAGCATATCATTAACTATGAATGTTGTGGGCGGGGCTTTAGTATATCATTAACTATGACCTCTGTGGGAGGGGCATATCATTAACCATGACTGATGTGGACGAGGCTTTAGTATATCATTAACTATGGCCGCTGTGGACGGGGCTTTAGTATATCATTAACTATGGCCGCTGTGGATGGGGCTTTAGTATATCATTAACTATGGCCGCTGTGGGTGGGGCTTTAGTATATCATTAACTATGACTGCTGTGGGCAGGGCTTTAGTAAATAATTAACTATGGCTGCTGTGGGCGGGTCTTTAGCATATCATTAACTATGGCCGCTGTGGGCGGGGCTTTAGTATATCATTAACTACGACCGCTGTGGGCCGGGCTTTAGCATATCATTAACTATTCTCTGAAGCATGGGAGTCCCAAGAGAAACTGATTATCCCGCTATATTTTTCTGTTGATATGAAAAATCGGGTACATTTAGAAATATATGTGCATTATTAATAGTGAATTATGTATATGATGTATATTATGATGTATATTACGATGAACTATATGCCTTTCTCCACTGACGTTCTAAGTTGTTCAAAGCGATGCTGACTGATACTGAAGTCAGACTGAGATGGCAAACGGGAACATGGTTTGTGTGCAGCGTTTACTTCAGTAAGCTGGTCAACTGTATTTTAGAGCGTGGGCGGGGCTAATTTGTATATTCATGAATCTGCGTATACTAAATGAAGCAAGGGTGTAGAGTTTCATTCTTTTTTTTCACTGGATTTTTAAGGGATATAATTATTGACTACAAGAGGACTTTACACTCACCTAAAGGATTATTAGGAACACCTTTTCAATTTCTCATTAATGCAATTATCTAATCAACCAATCACATGGCAGTTGCTTCAATGCATTTAGGGGTGTGGTCCTGGTCAAGACAATCTCCTGAACTCCAAACTGAATGTCAGAGTGGGAAAGAAAGGTGATTTAAGTAATTTTGAGCGTGGCATGGTTGTTGGTGCCAGACGGGCCGGTATGAGTATTTCACAATCTGCTCAGTTACTGGGATTTTCACGCACAACCATTTCTAGGGTTTACAAAGAATGGTGTGAAAAGGGAAAAACATCCAGTATGCGGCAGTCCTGTGGGCGAAAATGCCTTGTTGATGCTAGAGGTCAGAGGAGAATGGGCCGACTGATTCAAGCCACAACACGCATAACCTTGAGGCGGATGGGCTACAACAGCAGAAGACCCCACCGGGTATCACTCATCTCCAATATAAATAGGAAAAAGAGGCTACAATTTGCTCACCAAAATTGGACAGTTGAAGACTGGAAAAATGTTGCCTGGTCTGATGAGTCTCGATTTCTGTTGAGACATTCAGATGGTAGAGTCAGAATTTGGCGTAAACAGAATGAGAACATGGATCCATCATGCCTTGTTACCACTGTGCAGGCTGGTGGTGGTGGTGTAATGGTGTGGGGGATGTTGTCTTGGCACACTTTAGGCCCCTTAGTGCCAATTGGGCATCATTTAAATGCCACGGCCTACCTGAGCATTGTTTCTGACCATGTCCATCCCTTTATGACCACCATGTACCCATTCATCTTCCAGCAGGATAATGCACCATGTCACAAAGCTCAAATCATTTCAAATTGGTTTCTTGAACATGACAATGAGTTCACTGTACTAAAATGGCCCCCACAGTCACCAGATCTCAACCCAATAGAGCATCTTTGGGATGTGGTGGAACGGGAGCTTCGTGCCCTGGATGTGCATCCCACAAATCTCCATCAACTGCAAGATGCTATCCTATCAATATGGGCCAACATTTCTAAAGAATGCTTTCAGCACCTTGTTGAATCAATGCCACGTAGAATTAAGGCAGTTCTGAAGGCGAAAGGGGGTCAAACACAGTATTAGTATGGTGTTCCTAATAATCCTTTAGGTGAGTGTATGTGTCTGAAAACACACTTTTTAAAAGTATGCTAAAGTGCACTTCTTTTCCAAAAGGGTATCAAACTGATGGTCATGACTCTAATTGTCAACTGAAGCAGTATTTTACAATATTTACCTATGCAACAATGGAACATGAAGGAAAAACACAGCGCTCAATCTTTCCCAAACAAGTCAAGACGAGGGATAACTTGTTATTATGGGATGTACATGCAAGCAGTGTTTAGTTCTTTACAGTTGCCGGGCAACGTCCCATGGTCTTGATAAAAAAGGAAGTGATGTGCGATCACGTGTGTATCAAACGTGGCTCATCCAATAAAATAGCTATTTTTTGAACAATGGTGTCTTTTATTTCCCTGCTGTCGCTGTTGTATTATGTTATATTTTACTTTAGTAATTGATGGTTTGCTTACTAACTCTGCACCCTTGGATTGTTTTGTGGGAAATAAACGTAAGCAGCATTTTTCTTCAGTGAGGTAGTGGAGAATTAATGTTGTAAAAATAGAGAGAGACAGAGAGAAACAGAGAGGAGAGGAAAAAACTGAAGACAACAACATGAAAGAGTCCAGGAACGTTGACTTTAAATCCAAACGCACACTGTTAATGAGGCTTAAAGAGCATCTCATCTGTATCGGATGGACAAGATGTTCAACAGCACTGTGCACTCCACACTCATTTGTGGCAAATCAAGCAGCTAATAAAAGCGGAAACATGAACCATTCTTTCACTGAGGCCTCACATGATGTGACCGCACCACACGTACCAAAATATGAGCAGGGAAACTCAATACTAGGGCTAGCTGAGACACGTCAGGCCATTGTTATGGTAGGCACTGCTTTTAAGGGCTGAACTTGAGATTAAGCTAATAATGAGCTGTGGTGAGACTAAAACCAGCTCAAGCTCTATTTGGAAGTATTTTCCACTCTCCTTCTAAGATTTTCCCATAGCTTTTACACTGGAAGTAGTGTTATCCAAAAACCTTAACTAAACAGAGACTACAGCTGTTTTGGATACAGAAACTGTGGTAAATGCTGTGTTGGTGAATGCAAACATCTTCATTTTTGCCCTATGCATACTGTTATGCATGACTATTACATATAAAGATTTGTAGACATTTCCAGACTGTTAAGTAATTATGTATGGCTCAATGACATGACGATTCTTTTGCTTAATCAGTTAATTTATTAAATAATAAATAAATTATTAGCTAAAACCATAAAAACACACTTTTTTTGCTTGATATAAGAATAAAATATATATAAAAGTGTAGTAAATTTTAGGTACATACTGTACCAAGGCAACTTTAACTTGATGTAGTAAAATAAACAAATAAAAATTAATAAAAATGATTATAAATGATACAGAAACTAATAAAAATGACAAAAAGACAACTAAGATGGAAAATATAAGAACTAAAGCTAATTTGAAATATTAATTACATCTCTAGTAGAATCTCAATTAAATTCTAAAATAATTCAAAACCCAACGATATGCTAATTATTACTTCTGCAAAACCCAACGATATGCTAATTATTACTTCTGCAAAACCCAACGATATGCTAATTATTACTTCCGCAAAACCCAATGATAGGCTAATTATTACTTCTGCTATTTTTTAAATTATGATTTAGATTAAGAATACACTTTAGGATGTATTCAATTATAAATACTCAAGGTGTATGAAAATATATTGTTACTTTTTACTTGTTGGTTTACATTTTAGTGTCATTTCATTTAAACTTTTAAAGTTTTTTAAACCATTTAAGACCAACATGAATACAAAAAGTACATTTGTAAGAACTACGCACTTGTAGATTTCTGAAAGAAGTTTTTCTGTGGACAAACCCATGAAGGGTTGTGAAATCAAGGCAATAAATTAAAGGATTAGTTCACTTCAAAATGAACATTTCCTGATAATTTACTCACCCCCATCTCATCCAAGATGTGTGTGTCTTTCTTTCTTAGTCTAAAAGAAATTAAGTTTTTTGAGGAAAACATTCCAAGATTTTTCTCCACATAATGGACTTCAATGGGAACCAACGGTTGAAGGTCCAAATCAATGCAGTTTCAAAGGAAGGGCTTCAGAGGCTCTGCACGATCCCAGAGGAATAGGGTCTTGTCTAGACAAACCATCGGACATTTAAAAAAAAAAACCTTTTTACTTTTTAACCTAAATTGCTCATCTTGCGCTGCTCTGCGCTCGCCAGTGATTGCGCAATCACACAGAAAACGTCACACTAGACGTAAGCAGAAGTACCACCCCCGTGTTTACAAAGTGCTCCTGTGAAGACTTATACAAACGCCCTTTAGCAAAGAAAAGGATGAAGATGGAGTGTTTTTGGTAAAGCGCATTTGTATTCGTCCGTGCACATTCGCTTGGGATGTTTCCGCCTACGTCTAGTGTGACGTTTTCAACGTGATTACATAATCATTGGCACGTCGCAGAGCAGCGCAAGATGAGCAGTTTGGGTTAAAAAGTACATTCATTTATTTTGTTTATTAAATGACCGATGGTTTGGCTAAATAAGACCCTATTCCTCTGGGATCGTGCAGAGCCTCTGAAGCCCTTCCTTTGAAACTGCATTGATTTGGACCTTCAACCGTTGGTTCCCATTGAAGTCCATTATGTGGAGAAAAATCCTGGAATGTTTTCCCCAAAAAACTCAAATTTCTTTTCGACTGAAGAAAGAAAGACATGAACATCTTGGATGAGATGGGGGTGAGTAAATTATCAGGAAATATTAATTCTGAAGTGAATCCTAATCCTTTAATGTATTTTTGAATAAATTAAATCAGTAGTAGTAGTTTATTCCTTTGTAAACTACTATAAACTAGTTCAGCAGCCAATGGAGAAAATTAGAAAAATACTTCCTTAGCCACAGCCACTAGAAAAGTGGTCACTAAATTGCAGTGTGAATCAATACTTAAGAGTTTAGGCTCAAAAGTATATTTTCATGAGAATAAATTCAGAAACAATCAACATAAAAAGCAGAAAGAAGAAGAAAAGGAATAGTTTTGTGGATATGTGTATAATATGCATAAAAGGGATGCTAATTCCATAAGTACAAAAAATATTATCAAGAGGTAAAATTATATATAATAAATAAAAGCGGACCCAGTACTGAGCCCTGTGGAACACCGAGTAACTGATACGGGCTCGGATTGAACATTTAAACAACATAACATGTCTGTAATAGTTCTTCAGTTTCACACATGACCCGAAAAGATGTCCGATCCATTCAGTCATCATCTCAAAAATAACAATATGAGACAAGAGCACAAATCCATATGTGTAATCAAAATGTACTAGAGCCATACATGACATCATGACGTTTATGTGAATTGAAATCTCAGAATAGTAATGGAAGTAAGTTTCCAGTAAACAAGAAACTCTTTACATCTGGTAGAGCACTTCATGGGAGAAAATGAGCAGAACCTTTAAAGCAATACCATTGAGTTTCCAGAGCATAAATGACTAGATATCACTAGATACTTTTTTTACTTTGTTGTGACAGCTACAAATGAAGGGTTGCACATAGCAGCCATATATTACTTGAGGAGTCTGATGTGCTCCTAAACATGACTATTAAACAGCTTGTTTAAGGCACAACTCAATGACTAGTTGATTCTGTAAATATGTAATGTTTATGCATAATGTCATACTTTTGATACATAAATATAAAGAAAATAATAAGTCTTACAGATAATGAAACTGCAGTTACAGGTAAAGTGTTAGCAAAAACACATTCCCACAGCCTGTTGTGACCCATCCTCTACAAAACACCAAACAATAGCTGGCGAACTTTCTAACCTCTAAAAAGCGTCAGAGCAATAAAAGACTGACGTAAAATAAGTTTACTAGCCCCTTAAGCATTCTGTTTTATGCGTAGAAAAAAACAGCCCTCACTGCATTTGAAATCATGAATGTCCAAACTTAAATGTAAATCATCTCTCCTCTCTTACAGATTGGTGCAACATCTGTGTTTAGTTTTGAAAAGTAAGCAGATTGGCGCAGTCCTGTCTATATCACTTATAAAGATTTGAGAAAGATTCATTATTTTATTCTTGGAGGTTGTTTAATGGTTTATGATCTGGTTTGCTTACACACTCTTTCCAGGTTTGAATCCAGATCCAGTAGTGACATTTTGGAAAGCACTTACTCTAAGGTTGCTCCATGAAGTCAACAAGAAACACAGGCAGTCGATAACATGATTGTCCACAATAAAAAAAAAAAAAAAAAAAAAAAAAAGGAAAACTCTTTTAATAATTTTGTTTAAAACAATAAGATGTTAGAAATTGACTCTGTATTCATGATAATCTTTGCATTCTCTCACAATCTTCCAGTTCTCCATATAGATTTGTGGTGCAAGCTAGAAAACTGTGATGAAAATGTAAAAAATAATATTAATAAATTATGCACTGATGATTTGTGCCTAACATGACTGGGAATGGGTATTAAGAAATTAAATTCATCATTTTTGTACACATGTTGACTTTAACTTAGTTCTGTTAACAGTAACATTTTATATTACTGTTAGTAGATAAACTTAATATTATGAAACGGATAGTTAAGGTTTTTGATGCTGATTTGTTGCTGCAACCACATTGTTGAATGGTTTCTTGAACCATTTCTTGAACATTTTCTTGGTGGAAGAATACATTTATCAATATCATTATATTTTTTGTGATTGTGTGTTTATTTTATGAATAACATTTTAATTTGAATTATGAATTTATTAAAATAAATATGTTTATGGACTAACCGTTTTATAAAAGCAATAAGCCCTGTGAAGCCGTGGTTTATTTACAAGCTTTAGTGCCCAGGGCGAGTATTTCAGTAAAATATCAGCTGATGAGAAGAGGTCAAGGCCAGGTGAGTTGCACTACACACACACACACACACACACACACACACACACACACACACACACACACACACACACACACACACACACAAACACACACGTACCAGAATGTTGCTGTCTTCAGAAGATTAAGGACATGTATCCTTCTATTACAGGTTTATGAAGCAAGGTTTATCTCTTTATGAAGAGAAACTGGAGACTAGAGAGGGAACCCAAGAAGATGGAGACATGGAGACAATCACCTAGCCAGGAAGGATTATGGGAAATGAATTTCTGAGGTGACGTGATCGTGACAGTAACCCCCTCCCTCCAGCAAGGTGTGACTTCACGCCAAACCAAATCCAACCAGGGCGAGGAGACCGGTAGGGAGCATGTGACCAGGGCGTTGCCGACAGGATGGGGAGTGCAGGGATCCAGGGAGGAGAGGTCTTTATGGCCATGATGAGGGAACTATGGACGTTAGAGTTTAAATCACTGGGGCTAGGAACGGCCTTTGCAGCCTCGACGGGGGAGCCCTCCCCACAGATTTCTTTGTGAAGAGCTGCAGGGTTGTGCACTGTCTCCTGGCTGGGTTTTGGGACTTGAATGGGCACTTGATTGAGTTTTGGGGCTTGAACAGTCTCCTGACTGAGCTCTGGGGCTAGAGCGGGCTCGTGATTGAGCTCATGGGCTGGAGCGGGCTCTTGACTGAGCTCTGGGGCTGGAGCGGGCTCATGACTGCGCTCTGGGGCTGAAGTGGGCTCATGACTGAGCTCTGGGGCTGGAGCAGGCTCAGACTTAGCTCTGAGGCTGGAGTGGGCTCATGACTAAGCTCTGGGGCTGGAGTGGGCTCATGACTGAGCGGGCTCATGACTGAGCTCTGGGGCTTGAGCGGGCTCTAGAACTAGCTCTGGGGCTAGAGTGGACCCATGACTGAGCTCTGGGGCTTGAGTGGACTCATGACTGAGCTCTGGGGCTTGAGTGGGCTCTAGAACTAGCCCTGGGGCTAGAGTGGACTCATGACTGAGCTCATGGGCTGGAACAGTCTCCTGGCTGAGCTCTGGGGCTGGAGCGGGCTCATGACTGGGCTTTGGAACTGGAGCGGGCTCATGACTGAGCTCTGGGGCTTGAGTGGGCTCTAGAACTAGCTCTGGGGATGGAGTGGGCTCATGGGCTGGAACAGTCTCCTGACTGAGCTCTGGGGCTGGAGCGGGCTCTAAAACTAGCACTGGGACTGGAGTGGGCTTGTGACTGAGCTCATGGGCTGAAATGGTCTCCTGGCTGAGCTCTGGGGCTTGAGCGGACTCTAGAACTATCTCTGGGGCATAAGCAGGCTCGTGACTGAGCTCTGAGGTTTAAGCGGGCTTGTGACTGAGCTCATGGGCTGGAGCCACACTCACTGGAACTAGAGGATTTCCCTCACAGGAACAGACTCAAGAATTTCACTCACTGGAACAGACTCTGGGATTTCACTCACTGGAACAGACTCAGGATTTCACTCACTGGAACAGACTCTGGGATTTCACTCACTGGAACAGACTCTGGGACTTCACTCACTGGAACAGACTCTGGGATTTCACTCACTGGAACAGACTCTGGAATTACTCTTACTGGAATCCACTTGAGAATCTCACTCACTGAAATAAATTTGGGGATTTCACTCTCTGGAGCTGACTTGGGGATTTCCTTCTCTGGAAAAGACAGGAAAATTACTCCTTGGAACAGACTTGGAGATTATATTTTCAGGAACAGACTCAGACATTACAGTAAGGAGAAGTGGTGTTTTGGAGGTGGATCAACTAAGCAGGTGAATATAGTTGAATTATATTAATTCAAGAATATATTGCTCCAATGTCTAGTTCATAGCATCTCAAGGCATCTTAGTGGTTTATCTAAGCCTCCATTAAAAATTATCATTAGCAATTCATCATCTAGATAGACTGTGGAGGACAGCTCTAAGAATTCCTCTGCATATACCTCAATTGGACAGCCATTTTGGGAGAGGGAGTACAGCACATCGTTCGGGCAGAGTAGAATGCTCATGGTTGAGATAAATCAGAATTGGTGCTGTCTGTTTAACGTCTGGTCTTCTGTCAGGGAACAGACTCGCAGAGAGATGATGAGTAGACAATCAAGTAGTTTATTTACAAGCTTTGGTGCACAAGATGAGTATTTCAGCAAATATAACTGATGAGAAGACGAGGAACAGTCCAAGGCCAGATGAGTTGCATCACACACACACACACACACACACACACACACACACACACACACACACACACACACACACACACACACACACACTCACACACACACCAGAATGTTGCTGTCTACAGACACAGATCTAAGGATTAAGGACATGTATCCTTCTCTTAAAGGTTTATGAAGCGAACAAGAGAAACTGGAGAGGGAACCAAAGTAGATGGAGGTGTGGAGACAATCACAGAGGTAAGTATCATAGTTCAGGTAATAGTCCTGTACATCGGGTAGTCCTAGTTATAGACCAGACAATCATAAAGAGTGTGGCGCAGGCTTTTATGGTGTGGAGCTGATGAGGGTGATTGCAGGTGCAGGTGATGGTGGAATGTGTGCAGGTGGGAGCCAGGAACGATTATGGGAAATTAAGTTCTGAGGTGACAGGTGATCGTGACTAAAGTTCGCTGTGGGAGTTCGAAACAGCTCAACAAAGCAAACTTTCCGGAAATGTTCGCTCCAGCTGGTAAACACCTTCAAAGTACCATTTGTCCTTGGTGATGATGTAATAGATGGGTGTGGCTATGAGGCTCTACCTTCTTTGCAATGGAATTTCTTTTCAGTTTGTAGAGGTCAGATGGAAGTGAAACATGAACACACTGCAGAACTGGGCCCGTATTCTTAAAAAAAAAAAAATAAAAAAAAAATAATAGCTCAGAACATTCCTAATTTATCTTAAAAACGTCTACATAGGAGTCTTAGTTTAACAGCGATTCAGGACTGATCTGAGAGCATACAGAAACTTTCATCTTAGTGAGGAGACAGGGCTGACCCCGTTGCTACGTATGACACAGTCTTTGTGGTCCAAGTCAAGTCTTAAGTCTTTGTTCTATTTTTAGCTATTTATTTTTTTTCAGCTAGTTATAATTAACAGTGTATTGAACCATCAAAACAGATTACTTTTACTTTAAAATTGCATAATAAAGCACATAAAATACTACTTAAATCATTATTAATTTCAAACTTTGTACAAAATTATACTATTTAAAACCACCACAAGGGGGAAAAAGTGCTGTGTATTTTGAGCTATTTGAGTTGCCATAGTTTGCTAGGGTGCTCTTTCAGCCACACATTTAATTACTTGTCAACCTGATTATTAGATTGAATTGATGGGGATTACTGGGGGTTCAGGCGTTAGGTCAGGCAAGTGCTCATCACTGGTGCGTTCATCAAAAATGAAGCAGTCTAAACCCTCGGGTCCACAGGGATGGAAAAAGAGAAAGGAAGAAGATCAAAAGAAAGCCCAGTACAGAGGTAAGTCTTCTCATCCATTAAGGTGTCGAACGAAATAAATGTACTTAGTATTATCAATATTATCAACTAATATTGGACGGTATCGGTATTGGTTTCATTGCGGTCACTAGCCATCTAGTTAGTTTTCTACGTATTACAAACATAACTTCACTGACAATAACCTACATGGATGTAATTTAAATATCAAAAGACCAGTACGTTATGTGGATAACTGTTACAACCCTCCCTTGGCTGTTAACGGTCTAGGGATTTAGGGAGGGTAACATTTTGAACCAAGTTATGAGTACTGCAAAAAGACCACTGTGTGTGAGTTGAGAACAAACGAGACCACACAATGACAATTAAATAACCATTTAATAAAAATCACCCAATAACCACAAAAGAAAAATAACCCTATAATGAATAAAGAAAAAAAAAAAAAAAAAAAAAAAAACAACAACATCAAAAATATCGGAGGAGAACAAAAGGGAACCTGGATTGTGCCAATGAAACAAAAGTAATATAAAATCAAAAGAATCTCGCTAAACCATTTGCAACTAAACCGAAGCTAAAGAAAAGAAAGTAAAGAAAAAGTCTTCAGCGTCAAAGACGCCCTAAACTTCCCTACACTTTCTACAAATAGAAAAAAAAAAAAAAAGTGTGGCACAAATCCTCTTACCTGATGTTTCCAACAAACCACATTCCTACGTGTGTAGATGTAAGTCACGTGACCTCTTACCTAAAACCCCTTTTCTCCACCCGAATGAACATCACTGTAATGAGACTCACAAAACTACCAGTCTCTCTCACACGTTCTCAAAAGGGGGAGTACAAAAGATCATCAACATGACAGAGTTCTCCAGATAAAACACCAATAACAAAAGAGAAACCAAAAACCATAAATCATATCAAACAAACAAGCAGTCTCATCACTGGAGCCGATGAGAACACACCTTCAGGGTAGCACAGCCAATCATGGACATCTGGTGTGATTTACAGCCCAGACAGCCTATCAGCACGCGACCTGTCAATGTGTTAGTAAAAGGGACAGACACTACAACAAAACAGACAGAAGGAATATGCCCCAAAACTCTTATGTCCCTAGGGACATAACACCCCCACATTTAAGAACAAACTTCAACATTTGTCTCAATATATACACACCTCAACACCAAACACATAAGTAAATGCATGCATCAACTAAGAGTTCAAACTCTAGACAGGGCATCAGCAAGGACATTCTCAGAACCTTTCTTATGACGAATTTCCAATTGGAAATTCTGCACAAACAGAGCCCAGCGCATCAGCCGTTGATTTGCATTATACATGCGTGACAAAACACAAGAGGGTGATGATCAGTGAACACAATAATAGGCAAATTAGAAGAACCCAAATAAACTTAAAAAAACTGTGGAAAAAAACTGTAACGCAAATAACAAAGCTAAAGTTTCTTTTTCTATCGTGGAATAATTGGCTTGGTGTTTGTTAAACTTACGAGAGAAAAAGCAAACAGGATGGTCCACACCATCTTCTTCCTGAATCAAAACTGCTCCAGCGCCCACTGCACTTGCATCAACCTCTAGCTTGAATGCATGATCGAATTGTGGAGCCGCTAGAACTGGACTAGAACACAAAGCCTTAGCATTTTCAAATGCGATTTGACACTCTTCTGTTCATACGAAATTCTGTTTTGGGCTAAGAAGATTAGTAAGAGGGGTTACCACCGTAGCAAAGTTCTTACAAAAACTTCTGTAGTAACCAATCATACCGAAGAATCGTCTCAATTCTCTCCGTGTAGTAGGTACTGGGAACTTTGTAATAGCCACCACTTTCTCTTCTACTGGTTTTACTTGTCCCTTTCCTACATGTTTTCCTAAATATGTTACTGTTGCCTGTCCAAACACACTTAGTGAGGTTAAGGGCGCACTTTCCAAACATTTGAACACCGTACGCAATAGAGCCAAATGCTCTTTCCACTCATTTGAAAAGATCACTAGATCATCCAAATAAGCCTTGCAATTAGGTACTCCAGCGAGAACTATTTGAATTAACCTCTGGAATGTACCAGGAGCATTTCGTAACCCGAATGCCATGATGTTATACTGTAGGAAGCAGTCCGGAGTTACAAACACCGATATATCCGATGCACGTGGGGTTAGTGGAACTTGCCAGTACCCTTTTAGCAGATCTAATTTACTCAAAGCTAGCAGAACCAATGCTGTCCACACAATCTTCCATCCTAGGAAGAGGATAACAGTCAGGCACCGTAACAGCATTTACCTTTCGGTAGTCCATACAAAAACGGAAGGAACCATCAGGTTTCTTTACAAGAAGACACGGGGAACTCCACGGACTATAACTATGACGAGCCAAGTCATTTTGTAACAAATAGTCAGTTTCTGTCTTCATAACGGACCTCTTAATTTCGTTAACCCGATAAGCATGTTGCTTTATTGGCTTCGCATTCTGAACAATGTCGTGCGAGAGCACCGTAGTCTGCGATGGAACATCAGAAAACAACGCTGGGAACGAGTTAAGGTCTACCACATCGTTCCTTTGCGCATCAGATAGAAACAGTAGATGAGAAGTCAACTTGTACAAAGTAACAGAGTTATCCAACTTACTACATTGTTGAGTATTCCGCAACAATCCATCCTCATCCACATTTGTATCACTGACTGCAACAGACAAAACCTCAGATGTTACAAATACAGGTGCATTGACAGTGACTTGCTTAAATTCACACTCATCTTGGTCATGATATGCTTTAAGCATATTAATGTGACAGACACGTGTCTTGCGCCTTCTTTCCGGAGTACTTATAACATAATCTGTATCGCTTAGTTTCCTAACAATGCGATACGGACCAGAAAAATCGAGCAGACAATGCAGAACCTAGTATTGGCAATAATACCACCACCTTATCATATGGTTGAAAAGATCGTACAACTGTACGCCGGTCATACCGATCCTTCATCTCTGATTGCGCCTCTTTCAAGAAAGTACTTGCAAGCTCACATGCACTATGCAACTTAGCTCGAAATTTACTAACATAGTCTAAAACATGTGTTTGTTTTTCGGATGTACTCTCCATCATCTGATCTTTCAGAACTTTTAACGGTCCTCGAACAGTGTGACCAAAAACCATCTCAGCCGGACTAAATCCGAGCGATTCTTGGACACTCTCACATACAGCAAACAGTACCAAAGGAATTCCTTCATCCCAATCCTTACTTGTTTCCATACAGAATTTGCGAAGCATACTCTTTAGGGTCTGGTGAAACCTTTCAAATCACACCCTGGCTCTCCGGATGATATGCACTGGAAACTCTATGTTTTATACAAGTTATTTATTTGTCATTACACATGTACAAGTACAGTATAACGAAATGAAGTTTGGAGCAAGCCTCCGGGCCGCAGCCGATTAGTCAGGCGCCGCCACACGCTCTCCAGAAATACAAGAATGCAGTTTAGCAAGCACTACATAGCAAAACACAACAAAACATCAACAAAACATAAACATAAACATAAACATAAACATGACACAGTACACGTGGTCACGTGATGGGATTTTTTGTATGGAGTGGGAGAGGAGATAGATAAAGACAGGCAGACGGTTGTAGTGGGGTAGGTTGTGTATGGTGCGAGTGAGTCTGAGATTGTGTTGTGTGAGAATGTTAGCCATAACTTCAGATGTTTTCGAGTTCAGTTCTATGGTTTGTCCTTGAAGGGAGATAAGGCAGTGCACAGGGAAGATAGCAGACCAGCTGTCAGGCTGAACTCCCAACCGAGAGATAGGGACAAGTGAGGTTCGTTGGGCTAGTTGATTAGGTCAGGCAAATACAATTTATTATTTTTAATCCATTTGATGATCTTCGTAATTTGTCCGGATCATAATCAATCAATCAGATCTGGTCCTCAGCGTTTCGCGTCCGGTCTGTGCAGTTTCCCTAGACATTACGTCCAGCCTCATGGCCAGACCGGTTGCAGTCCGTAAAGTTCACCGATCTGACCCCGATGGAGCCCACTCTCCCTGCGTATCCGCAGTCCGGACTGCGTTATTACGGTTCAGTTCCTCAATTCCTATCACTCTCTGATCTAATTCCTTCAAACGGTCACACACAGCCCCGAAGCATTCCTTAATTTCCACAGACAGCGGCTGGGTGAATTTGCTTGCAGCTGTCTTACCAATCTTCCGATAGGTCAGGGCAATCCCAAAGCCAAAGAATAGGAACCCCGCCATCAATAATCCAATCATGTATAAATCTTCCGCATCCTCCACGGACAGAGCCTCCAGGCACAGGACTTGCCAGTTGTTCCATGCGTCCCTCACGTACCCTGCAGCAAAGGTCCCGTCCGGGCAGGTGGGTTCTCCCGGCACCCCTTCCTTTGTGAGAAAATCTTGTCGATCGCGCTGATTGACCAGTTAATCAATTCCATTTCAGTATTTTCAGGAGTCCAGCAAAGCAGCGGGTCAGAGAGAAAGAGAAGAGACGAAACACTAGACAAAACAAAACAGCGCAAGAGCACAGCGGGAGCAGAGTGAAAACACGTCTGCACGGATTGAAGGACAGAACAGGATACAGATATAGACAAAGACTTAAAAGTTTGTGTAAAAACTCACGACAAAAAATTGGTACCTTGGTCTGTATGGACAACTTTTGGGAGTCCAAAAGTAGAAAAGAACTTTGTCAAAGTTTTCAAAATGACAGGAGCTGTAATTTTCCGCAACGGAATAGCTTCAGGGAATCTAGTAGCTCTACACATTATAGTAAACAGATATTGGTTACCTGCTTTCGTTTTCGGTAACGGTCCGACACAGTCAACCAGTACCTCTTCGAATGCTTCACCTATAACTGGGATAGGATAAAGTGGAGCGGGTGGGATCACCTGATTCGGCTTACCTGCAATTTGACATATGACACGTACGACAATTTTGCAACGTCTCGCTTCAATCCAGGCCAGAAAAAAATGTTGAAGAACATGATGATACGTTTTCGTTATACCTAGATGTCCAGAAAACAAGTGTTCATGAGCCAAGCGCAACACATGCAAACGGTATTGACTTGGAACAACCACCTGGTATACCACGTTCCAGTCCAAATCCTCCAACCTTAGAACACCACTTCCTCATAAGTAAACTGTCATCTAGGAAATAGGCAGTGGTTAGTTTCCCAGCAGCTTCAGAACGAACCACGGCTGCTAAACATTCTCAATGAAGGCTCCTCATTCTGTGCCATGACAATCTGTGATCGAGTAACCGACAAACTCAGAGAATCAAAACTTCCTAGCAGATTCTCTGACTTTTTCCCATTAGGAACAGAGTTTAATTGGTTCTTAGGTTCAAACAGTTTGTCACCATCTGATAACATAGAACCTACCACTGAGTCAGCTAATTCAACTTCCTTATTCTTACCTAACTGAGCACGAGTAACTGCGCAAGCAGCAAACACTTCAGGATACAAATTACTGACATCTACCAGAGGACAAAACACCAGGAAATCAGTCACTTCTGGGGCTGGCAAGACTTTGCCTCCAGCTAAATCGTTTCCCAAGATGAGTGTAATTCCTTTTACCGGGAGTGAATGACGAATTCCAACTCGTACAAAACCTGAAACCAGCATACATTGTAAATACACATTATGCAGTGGAACAGACACTACCTGCATTTCTATTCCACGAATCAGAACATTTGAACCACAATATGATTCATCAGAAAAGGGCAAAACGTTCAAAACCAGAATCGACTGCATAGCACCTGTGTCACGGAGAATGCAAATTTCCTTCCGATCCTCTTCCTTTCCCGACAATGAAACAAACCCCGACATAACGAACGGTTTATAATTTGGGTCAATAACATCAGTACAACCTGATAGCTCAGAAGGTGATACAGTTTTTACAAATGCAACACTCTTCGAGTTTTTAGCCTGCTGTTTACGCACAAGCACCGGACAATCAGCAATTAAATGTCCGAGTTTGACAATAAAAGCAGTCTTTTTGCTTGCTCGATTGTGAAACTTCAGACTTCACCCAAGAACCCTGAACTTGAGAATGACCTACATTCTTGTCAGTGCGCATCACTGAAAATACTCCCTTATGAGTGAGCATGAACTCATCTGCCAGAACAGCAGCTTGTGACAACGAAGTGACTTTCTGTTCATTCAAATAAACTACCACACGTTCGGGTAAACAACCTTTAAATTCTTCAAGCAGAAGTAATTCCCTTAAGGATTTAAAATCAGCAGTCTTAGTTGCACTACACCACTTATCAAATAAGAGAGCTTTCTCACGCAAAAATTCTACAAAAGTCTGAGAAGGATTTTTCTTATGACCCCTGAATTTCTGTCGGTATGCTTCTGGAACTAACTCATATGCACGTAAAATTGCTGATTTTACTGCATCGTAATTTAGACTATCCTCTAATGAAAGACTGGAAAAAACCTCCATCGCTTTTCCCACTAAGCGACACTGCAGTAACAAAGCCCAAAAATCTTTTGGCCAACAAGGAGACATAGCAATTCGCTCGAATGCACTAAAATATGAATCCACTTCAGTTTCACGAAAATGTGGTACTAGAGTAATGTTTTTACTCACATCGAATGACTCCGTTGCTTCGGATGACATAACCGCCGGGGCAACAGTGGGAGTAGACACTACAGAGGGAGCACAGACAACAGGGGCAGCGGGACTAACTCGAGGGAGAATTGGTGGCACAGCTGGTCCTCCCACAATTCGCATTGCGTCAAGCTCCAGCTGTCGCATTTTCACCTGCTTCTCCGCCTCGATCTCAAGCCTGCGAATTTGTAACTGCAAATCCATCTCTGCCTGCCTAGTCTGAATCTTCTCCTGCGATTCAAGTCTTGTTTCCCCTTTTGAGCAAATAGACATAGGGGAGAATGGTTCGAATGGAGACAACCCTGCCCTAGCATCGGCCTCAACCTCCGCCCTAGGCATTCGTTTCTCAACATTCCCATTCTCACTCCTATCACACGTAGTTCTATCTACCTCCACACTGTTCCCAACTGTATCTTCCTTTTCTGGCAAACAAAGAACATTCATCTCGACTAAACCATTACACACCACAGATTTAATTTCTCTCTTAAGAGCCTGCTTGCTTACTAAAATCTGAAAGTGATTTGCGATCGCCAGCAAATCATCTTTCCGACAAACATCTAGTTCTTCTAACGAAGGACTGTCAAGGAATCTCTCCAAGTTAAACACCACCATAATGATACAATGTGCAACAGCACCAACAAATTCTCAAACCAACAAGGCAGAATCATTAACTGGTTCTTTATACATGGGATTTGAGGATCCCGGACAAGCCCCCATATGTTACAATCCTCCCTTGGCTGTTAACGGTCTAGGGATTTAGGGAGGGTAACATTTTGAACCAAGTTATGAGTACTGCAAAAAGACCACTGTGTGTGAGTTGAGAACAAACGAGACCACACAAACAATGACAATTAAATAACCATTTAATAAAAATCACCCAATAACCACAAGAGAAAAATAACCCTATAATGAATATAAGAAAGAAAAAAAAACCCATCAATATCAAAAATATCAGAGGAGAACAAAAGGGAACCTGGATTGTGCCAAAGAAACAAAAGTAATATAATCAAAAGAATCTCGCTAAACCATTTGCAACTAAATCGAAGCTAAAGAAAAGAAAGTAAAGAAAAAGTCTTCAGCGTCAAAGACGCCCTAAACTTCCCTACACTTTCTACAAATAGAAAAAAATACAAAGTGTGGCACAAATCCCCTTACCTGATGTTCTAACAAACCATATTCCTACGTGTGTAGATCACGTGACCTCTTACCTAAAACCCCTTTTCTCCACCCGAATGAACATCACTGTAATGAGACTCACAAAACTACCAGTCTCTCTCACACGTACTCAAAAGGGGGAGTACAAAAGATCATCAACATGACAAAGAGTTCTCCAGATAAAACCCCAATAACTTAAACAAAAGAGAAACCAAAAACCAACATAAATCATATAAAAAAAAAAAAGAAGCAGTCTCTTTTCCCCTCCCTCCGGTGCAGCAGTCCGTTCCTTATAAAGGGTGTTCCCCAGGTGTTGATCACTGGAGCCGATGAGAACACACCTTCAGGGTAGCACAGCCAATCATGGACATCTGGTGTGATTGACAGCCCAGACAGCCTATCAGCACGCGACCTGTCAATGTGTTAGTAAAAGGGACAGACACTACAACAAAACAGACAGAAGGAATATGCCCCAAAACTCTTACGTCCCTAGGGACGTAACAATAACATATCATATGCATGCTGGTTATGAAAAGTACAATTGCTCTCTAGTCTCTTTACATTCATTATAAATGCATAAGTTCTGTTTAGTGAGTTCTAGAGTTTAGTGAGTTCACTAGCAGGTGCATACACACACACACACACACACACACACACACACACACACACACACACACACACACACACACACACACACACACACACACACACACACACACACAGTAACCATTATGGTGATAGTAGTGGTGTTGGTTCACCCTTCTGTACCATCAACGAATTTGCCATTAGGAAGTCCAGATGAGTAAAAATATAATGCTGCGTCAATTTTGAAGGTGAATAGAAATGCCAGAAACAACAGTTCATCTTTTATTATTTGAGATAGGGATAGAGCTACAAGAACTTATACATTTTAATTTTGTAGTGTACAGTGTAGCCATAATAGTACTTTTGTTTGTAGAGGGTATAGTTCATCCAGTTTATGGGCCATAATTTGCTTAAGTGTCCTTAAGAGTGTTTTTGCACAGTTTATGGAGTTAATATTTGGTAAATATCCTTGAACATTCTTTCTAGCATTTGTGTATGAACAATTTATTACAGTTGATCCTTCAAGTCATAATTTGCTTTATTAAGTGTTGGAGTAACTATAAAAGCATTTTTGTTTGTTCATCCATTGTTTGAGTCGTAATTTGTTAAATATCCTAGAACATTCTTTGTAGCATTTTTGTATGTGCAGTTTATTAGAGTGTATTATTTGTCATAATTAGCTTTTTTAAGTGTTGGAGTAACTACTATAAGAGCATTTTTGTTTGTATAGTTTCATAAATACTTAACAATTAAGGGGGGGAGCAACCAAAACTCAATCTCGCCTAGGGCAACCAAAGAGCTAGAGCCGGCCCTGCTTCAGATGCGTCACATGCTCGCGGGCTTGGTGTGTTTAGAAATGTTTTGTGATATTCGCTGCTGCAACACATATAGTAAAAGGTGGTGTTTCGTACTGTTATGTGGGGTAGTAAATAGAGAACGTAATCAGGAATGCCATGCTAAAAGTCTCAGTCTTCAAGTCCATGTCCAGTCCAAGTCAAGTCTCAGGTCAGTTGGTTGGGACTTAAAGGGATACTTCAGCGATTAGCATTAAGCTTTGTATCAGTAGAAATCCGGTAGTATATTCAAATGAATTCCTATTAGTTAAGTTAAGCTTCCATAGGCATGATCAGAAAACACGCCAGACTGAACACGCGCCATGAATGTATGCTGCGCCCGCGCTTACCTCAGCTCTTCACTCTCGTGATGAATGTAATCTGACTCCTGCTGCGTTTGTGCTGTGACACTTGCTCGGCTCACTCACATTATATTGAACAGACACGTTCAGTTTTTAATTGTAGTGTGTTCTAACTGAACTAAATGATTTTTATTATGAAAATGAAAACAATGGTAGGGACTGTGCCGCGTTGGGCAAGTGATAACCAGTAGCCGTGGCTTTGGGAGTGGCCTCGTTGGGCAGCGAAGCAAGTGCATTCTGGGAGTTGTTGTCTTTCATCCACATGAGCAAAAAATACATTTTCTGTCTTTTCTCAGTCTATAAGGCACCAAATTCAAAAATAATTTCACATTTCTACAACATAAATGACCCAGTTTAAATACACATTAATCTTCCCAGCGCTGAAGTACCCCTTTAAGTGCGACTCGAGTCCAAGTCGCAGACTCAAGTTTCCATCGCTGTATAGAGTCTATATAAACCTTGAAATGACAGGCATCATTGTTCCTGTTTTACTGTACTCTCTCTCTCTCTCTGTCTCACACACACATAATATAATTATATATGTATATATATTCTTTATTTTTATTTACCATGCTGTTAATGTTGTACTTAATGTCTTTGATAGGAAATGAACAGCGACACAATAAGGTTCTGAAAATGCTGTAATTGCGTGATCACTTTGCTTATAGAAGGTTGTGACAGACCCAAATCATCACGGCTGCACAGTTGCATTTTTCCAGTTGTTAATGTAGTGATTACTTCCATTTCTGGCACTATGGCATTTAACGTATCTCTAATAAGATCGGTCACAAACATGATCTCTGCACGATCTAATGTGTAGTGTCTTATTAACTCACTCGTACATGGTGTGCAACACATTTCTTCTCCCTCTTCGTGTTCCGTGTTTTCTCTGCTGCTAAAGAAACTCTTAAGGCTCTTAAAAGTCCTCGTCCATACTCCTAACACTTTTGGACCTTAAGACCTCTTTTAAGGGTTAAGATGCTTTCTGAATTACTTTCTTCATTACTATGCTTTTTTCTTTAATTTTAAGAGGAAACCTTAACATTCTGATACATTTGAGGTCTGTGGCAACCATTGAGAAGGCACTCTAACTCTGTTGGTAGTCTCTTCCCCTACCAGCTGCCTAAACTACCACCCAGCAGGGCTTGAGTGTTTTGTTTCTGCACAGTCTAACAGTGACCGCACCGTGAGTCAAGTGCCTGAGTACTAAGGCTTGGGGGTCAGGCACGTGTTTATTTCCATAACCAGCCGTGCTGGAGTCAGGAAGGCAAACCTCAGACTTGACTGCATCCACAAACATCCTTCGTAGAGAGCACTCTGCCCTACAGGTGTTACCCAGACATGGGCCATCAAAATAAGGCCAAGGCAGTACGAGTTATGGGTAGAGGAGCCAGAGCATTTGCTAAATATACACAAATGTGCAACTGCAGACAGTTGAACCACATTCCTGGCACAAATCTGTATATAAACATAATGCCACTTCAGCGGAATAAAACAACGATTGCTTGTTTCCAGTGAGCTTTAACTTTTAGGGTGACCATGATTTTTTGCAAAATAGGACATGTTACTGAATCTGTTTCTTTGGTTTTGAAACAATTTTTTTTGTCAAAATTTTGCATTTAACTTCTGTAGATGCATCTCTTATATGATGACCATGTTTTTAGTCATTTAAGGTAAACCTCTCTTAACCACTTATGATTTTGAATGATTATGATGATGCAATATTGGACCCACAGGTGGGGCACAGAGTTGAACTGGTTAAAAATGGTGTAAACGTTTTTTAAAGTCATATGAAACCAACATGAATACAAAAAGTATATTTCTGAGAGCTACACGTGTTTTAAAATAGATTTTTAAGGAAAAATAAGATTTTTCTTTCTTTTTTTTTCTTTTTTTTGTCATGGACACTCCCATGAAGCATTATGAAACTTATAATCAGGTCACTTGTTTTATATTTTTAAATTCAATGCAGTGTTTAAATGGGATGGGTAGTTAATTCCATCTATAAAATTATGCAAAAACTGCACATCTTTTTGTTCTTTCTTTCCAGTTTTCATATACTGTTTTGTTTAAAACCAAATTTGGAAAGTTAATTACTCTCAGTGTAATGAAAGTCCACTGAAGCTTGGCGAACCCAAGTGCAGTTATTCCAAACATGAACAGATATAAATGAAACAGACTTGACTTAAAAAATAAAATAATCAGAGCCATGAAAAACAAACTAAACAACAGTAATACAGGGTAGAGATGTTCGGTTCTTGAACAAATCGTTCTTTTGAGACAATTCTCAGCAAGTGACCGGTTCATTAATCGAACTGAATCAAACTTTAGTTCTGGGTTGATGACACAAGACACAAAATCTGAAGTAGCACGTCTGACTTGAAATGAACCGAATGAGCCGGTGTTGTGCTGATTTCTGCCCCCCCCCGCTAGATTATTACCCCCTAGTATTGGTAGGTTTAAAAGTATGTGTGGGGGAGGGGTTAACGTATCCAAGATGTAGGTTACACACTGGTCAGTTGAATCCAACGTGAAGGATAAATGAATTAAACCGTGAACACAAACACCATTAACTTAAGTGAATGAAAGGCACTAATCAGCCAAACGCACTCACGTAAATAACTTTATTCGATTGTTTCAATATGCATTTACACAGATTACTTCATTTTAATGTTTCCTTGATTTAAAGGTGCAGTGTGTAGTATTTATGAGGATCTATTGACAGAAATGCAATATAATATCCATAACTCTGTTTTCAGTGGAGTATAAAGACCTTACATAATGAGCCGTTATGTTTTTATTACCTTATAATGACGACATGTTTGTCCTGTGTTGGCCACTGTAGCTTCTCTATGTGCTTTGAAAGGGAGGGGTGAACAGTGGACGTTGCAATTATCAACCTCACCACTAGATGCCGCTAAAATTTACACACTGCACCTTTAACATGACACTGAGTTGTTTGAAAAAAAAAATGCATAGTAACATCATTGCGTGATGATGTCAGGAACCGATGAATCTGCTTTTTGAACCAGTTCACTGAACCAAACTGTCCAAAAAGTGATGTGACATTTGAACCGAGGTGTCGGAGCTTGCGTCGAGAATAAATGGGTGTGCCAGATGAAGCCCTGATTCTAGGCTTGTGTTGTTAACGGAGAATGCATGTGACCAATGACAAACAAGGCCTCGGTTTGTGTGTAATACATCATCGGTTCAGTCCGAGTGTCGCTTCGGGTTCGAAACTAGCACCACCTTGTGGTGGTTGTTGTGTTTCAGAGAAGTGTCAGGAGTAGTAGAAGTGTGTGAGTCAGAGAGTTGTGCCATTGTCGTTATTGTGGTTCATATGTGTTAGGGCTATACATTATTACATTATACTACAGTATACTACATTATTACTATTAGGCTTTTCTCTAAGAGTTTTCCTCTGTTATTAAGTGTCCTTTGGCATCTGCTGGATATCACGGTTGATCACAGTAGAAGGAGCTCAAGTGCAACAGATGCTAATGTTGAAGTGGACCTGTATTTATCGGAAGTAAATCTCACAAGCTCTGAGGATCCACTTGTATATTTTCATGTTCAACTGCATCCTCTGTTCCTTGTGAAAGGATCTTTTCCAAGGCTGAAGAGGTTTTGTCCAAGAAGAGAAATCATCTAAACCCCAACAAACTTCAAAAAATTCTGCTCCTCAATAAAAATCAATTATAATCCTGTGTTGCAGTTTGCACCACTATATCCTCAGACCCATGGGCACTACACTGTACTGAATCTGCACTAAAACTGTGTACACTGCACAAAAAAATTAAATAAAAACAGTAACAATTCTTAACTTTTTCCACCCCAGACTGTTCTGTTGGGCTTTCTTACGTTCCCTCCACCACAAGCACTGCACTCAACACAGCATCACTTTTGTTGTTCATACTGTCACTATCCAAACAATTTATAATTAATTAACATTGTGTTTGACAGTTGTCTTTGTGCAAGTAAAGACAGACAGAGGAAGATACATATTTTATTTTATACCTGTCACGGTGTGTTTGGGTCGTGTTCACTGTCAAGTTTCATAGTTTGCCATGTTCACTGTCTTGTTTCCTGGTTTGTCATGTGATTCCCATGCCCTCATGTGTTCTTGTGTCATGTTCTCATTGGTTCATTGTTTGATCATTGTTCACAGGTGTCCCTTGTCTAGTCATTAGTCCTTGTGTATTTAAGCCCTCATGTTTGCCATGGTGTTTGTTGAGTATTGTTACCTGTAATTTTTTATTGTTGGTGAGTGCGCTGGCAAGCCAAGTCTGTTTCTGGTCATGTCTTGCTCACTTTGGATTTATAACTAAAACTGCACTTGGGTTCAACAAACTTGCCACCAGTTGACTAATTGTTACACAATACTCGACCTTCAAAAATGCACCCAGCAGTTTTTCACCTCCTGCAACTTGTTCAAGGTGACCGTCCCATTGAGGACTATGTTAAAGACTTTTGTGAACTGTCACTTGGTAGATTTTAATGATGTAGCCCTCAAAGACATTTTTAGATTTGGGCTAAATGAGCTCCTGTGCTCAATGCTTGCTGGGGAGAAAATTCTCTGGTCCCTGGAAGAGTATATTGATCGTGCCCCTTCAGTTGAGTGACTCATCGTTTACTGTGGATGTTGCGGATGAGGAGTCCCACAGTGTCTGCCATGCCTGATTTCGCTCATGTCTTGCCTGACAAGCATGAATTTGTTCACATCATGCCGTCCCAGGTCCGCCCATGCTCCAGGGCCCAGATCTGCCCACACCATCCCGCCACCAAGACTACCCTCCTAGACTTTTTGTTAATATTGTTTAGGTTTTGTTGGGCGTCGGGAGCTACCCATAGAGGAGGGGATCTGTCACAGTGTGAACATATATTATTACTTGGTATGGCTACACCACATGACACTTTTAAAGTCATTCAATTAAAACTGTTATGCAAACTTCTTGGTTAGTCATTTTACTTGTTAGTCCTGTGCGTGAGATTTATACAATCTACTTTACTACTTTCTGCTGATAAATTGCTTTCAGTTTTCAGTATATTGGACATGACCTTTTTATGACTAATAGATACTGCAAATTATGCTCTATCAATATGGTTATATAACACTGTCTCAAGATATGTAAAACCAAAGCTCACACAGGTATGATTACCCTAAACATGAAACTATACGAGGAACTGCAGCGTGAGCACAGATTTATATCACAAGCTCGTTCAATTGTGTAATATAATACAAAACAGATACCAGATTTATAGAAACACTGCAAAGGGTATTATCAACCGTCAGGTACAGCATTTATGGCAATGCTGGCTCTGTAATGCGATATACATGAGAGTTAATTAAAGACAGGAAGTATTACAGAGCATTTCAGTGGCAGGTATGAGTAAAGAAGACAAGCGTGAGCTGACCTTTCCACAGATGGCAATAAGTCTTGAGAAAAGCTGCTGGAGGGAGCGGATAATGAATGCTTCTTTGGAAAGCTCTAATTATGTTTAACACTAGCAGTTTTAAGAAGACAGAAACAATAGCGCTAGTCTTACACATAGGGGCATGGTTATGATTAAATGTCAAGATGTGTAAAGGTTTATATTTTATAGTTTTCTATTAAATGAGAGAAATTGATAACTACTTTATTTTGGTATACCATTAAGACTTATATGCAAATTATCTCTTTTATGATTTATAACATTACTTCATTCATTTGATATCCTCTTTGTGAAACGTATTTCAATGAGATAGACAAACTGCTGAAATGTGTCAGTTAAAGGCTATTAGGCTACAAGTGAACATTTTGTCCTCTAAGTTGATGTGTTAGAAGCAGGAAAAATGGGCAAGCGTAAGGATTTGAGTGAGTTTGACAAGGGCCAGATTGTGATGGCTAGACGACTGGGTCAGAGCATCTCCAAAACTGCAGCTCTTGTGGGGTGTTCCCGGTCTGCAGTGGTCAGGATCTATCAAAAGTGCTCCAAGGAAGGAACAGTGGAGAACCGGCCACAGGGTCATGGGCGGCCAAGGCTCATTGATGCACGTGGGGAGCGAAGGCTGGCCCGTGTGGTCCGATCAAACAGACGAGCTACTGGAGCTCAAACTGCTCAAGAAGTTAATGCTGGTTCTGATAGAAAGGTGTCAGAATACACAGAGCATCTCAGTTTGTTGTGTATGGGGCGGCTTAGCCGCTGACCAGTCAGGGTGCCCATGCTGACCCCTGTCCACTGCCGAAAGCACCAACAGTGGCATGTGAGCAACAGAACTGGACCACGGAGCAATGGAAGAAGGTGGCCTGGTCTAATGAATCACGTTTTCTTTTACATCACGTGGATGGCCGGGTGCGTGTGCGTGGCTTATCTGGGGAACACATGGCACCAGGATGCACTATGGGAAGAAGGCAAGCCGGCGGAGGCAGTGTGATGCTTTGGGCAATGTTCTGCTGGGAAACCTTGGGTCCTGCCATCCATGTGGATGTTACTTTGACACGTACCTCCTACCTAAGCATTGTTGCAGACCATGTGCACCCTTTCATGGAAATGGTATTCCCTGGTGGCTGTGGCTCTTCCAGCAGGATAATGCTCCTGACACAAAGCACAAATGCTTCAGGAATGGTTTGAGGAGCACAACAACGAGTTTGAGGTGTTGACTTGGCCTCCAGATTCCCCAAATCTCAATCCAGTCGAGCATCCGTGGGATGAGCTGAACAAAACAAGTCCGATTCATAGAGGCCCCACCTCGCAACTTACAGGACTTAAAGGATCTGCTGCTAACATCTTGGTGCCAGATACTACAGCACACCTTCAGGGGTCTAGTGGAGTCCATGCCTTGTTTGGTCAGGGCTGTTTTGGCAGCAAAAGGGGGACCAACACAATATTATGCCTGATCAGTGTATGTTATATGCAAAAGCGCTTTATCAAAACAAACCTGTCTTGTCAAACTTGCTGAAAAGTGTTAGAAAAGTAAAAATTTTTTAAGATTTATAGGCTTGGATAGATAGATAGATAGATAGATAGATAGATAGATAGATAGATAGATAGATAGATAGATAGATAGATAGATAGATAGATAGATAGATAACTTATTTGTTCTTATTTATTACAATATATGTTGATGACAATGCACTTTTAAATTATACAGTTTTTTTGCAATAATGATCTCTCAGTCAGCTAGTGTTTTGTCAGATAATCCAATGTGTTCTGTGGCACACAAGAGACAGCGGCACATGAAGAATGGGGGCAGGATGACTAGTTTATTTTCCAGGAGACACTAGGGTCTGTGTTCCACAGCCATTACTAAACATACACAGGGTGGCACATGGTGACCAAGATTACACAAAATGAAAGTTGTTTACATTTTTTCAATCGGGAAAGCATGAATCATGAGTTACAGGAAGAAAACCCACCCCTGGAAGCAGAAAAAGGGAGGTTTGTCAGCCTGTATGCAGTGTCTTCATGAAGCTAAAACTTTGGGATCAAGGTGTTACGGAGCACAGGCGTATCCGTGGCCTCACCAGACTGCTTATTCAGATGGCTGTGTATAAATGGTGCATACTCTGCTTGTAGGAAGTGTACTTCCCACGATACGCCGTGAACGCTGAACGTCTGCCACACAAGTCTGTCAAGGGTTTTAAACGCTCAATACACACGGGTAAAACAAGATCCATAAACAAAGCTTCATGTTTCACTTGTTGGAATCAGACACATATGGGACTGTTTTTATTGTTTGAAAGTTTCTTGATACATTGCTGCAACAATTGCCAGTTACAGAATTTTTGGGAGGCCTTTTGCCACTTTTACTGAGAGGACATGGAACCATGGCATTATTATTGAAGGAGGAACCCAAGTCCTATCCGCAGAACAGAATATTACATAGATTAAGGTCAGGCTCTTTAAAGTTGAGCCAGTACATCACCTAGGTACCACCACCAATTCCTTAGCAACTCCATTGTAAATCCATAGCATATATATATATATATATATATATATATATATATATATATATATATATATATATATATATATATATATATATTATATATAAAGATTTTATGGGAGTTTTTATGGCATTTTTAAAATATGGGCATTTTTGACATTTAGTTTTTGACAAGTTAGACATTCATCAAAGAACTCAAAATATATAATTACTTTTTTCCTGAAAATATATGTTGGCACTCAAGTGAACATAAATATCACGTCATAACATAACATGAAAGAGAGGCTACACCACAGCATGATAACAGTAATTATGTTTTTATTGGCATGCTCTATGATTGACAGTAATAATACAACAGTTCATATGACAGGTTAAAGTCCTTCAAATCTGCAACGTCAAGAGGTTCAGTGCTAAATCTATATACCCGTGAACACCACTGTCATTGAAAGACAGTTTTCAGCCTATAAATAAAATAATAAAAAAATAGATAAGCAATTCAGCATACCCCGATAAAAAAGTTTAAAATCATATAGACATGCATTCTATAGTCCAATAGAGACCAGAATATCATGACTTGGGCAGTAAGAACCACACTAAAGTGACCACTCATAATGCATTAGAAACTGCATAGCAATACCCTGCCAACCACCCACAACAACCGCATAACACAAAAGAAACCATTCTAAACACCTTAGCAACCACATAGCAATGGGTGAATCCTTGGCAAACATTACATATCTCCATAGAAAAACTATAGCATCAGAATAGAAATAACTCAGAAGACCTTAGCAACCACATAGCAATGTCCAGCACCATGGTAACCATCCACGACACCATAGCAACACACTAGAATCCTCTCAGAACTCCTTGGCAACTACATAGCAACACACTAGAAACTTTCAAACCTCATTAGCAACTGCACAGTAACACACTAGAATCCTCTCAGAACTCCTTAGCAACTACATAATAACACACTAGAAACTTTCAGAACTCATTAGCAACTACATAGCAACACACTAGAATCTTTCAGAACTCATTAGCAACTGCACAGTAACGCACTAGAAACCTCTGAAAACTCATTAGCAACTTCACAGCAACACACTAGTTTCCTCTCAGAACTCCATAGCAACTGCATAGCAACACACTAGAATCCTCTCAGAGCTTCTTAGCAACTACATAGTAACACACTAGAAACATTCAGAACTCATTAGCAACTGCACAGTAACACACTAGAATCCTCTCAGAACTCCTTAGCAACTACATAGTAACACACTAGAAACTTTCAGAACTCATTAGCAACTACATAGCAACACACTAGAATCCTCCTAGAACTCCATAGCAACTGCATGACAACACACTAGAAACTTTCAGAACTCTTTAGCAACTGCACAGTAACACACTAGAAACCTCTGAAAACTCCTTAGCAACTTCACAGCAACACACTAGAATCCTCTCAGAACTCCATAGCAACTGCACAGCAACACTAGAATCCTCTCAGAACTCCTTAGCAACTACATAGCAACACACTAGAAACTTTCAGAACTCATTAGCAACTACATAGCAACACACTAGAATCTTTCAGAACTCATTAGCAACTGCACAGTAACACACTAGAAACCTCTGAAAACTCATTAGCAACTTCACAGCAACACACTAGTTTCCTCTCAGAACTCCATAGCAACTGCATAGCAACACACTAGAATCCTCTCAGAGCTCCTTAGCAACTGCATAGCAACACACTAGAAACTTTCAGAACTCTTTAGCAACTGCACAGCAACACACTAGAATCCTCTCAGAACTCCATAGCAACTGCATAGCAACACACTAGGATCCTCTCAGAACTCCATAGCAACTGCATAGCAACACACTAGAAACTTTCAGAACTTATTAGCAACTACATAGCAACACACTAGAAACTTTCAGAACTCATTAGCAACTGCACAGTAACACACTAGAAACCTCTGAAAACTCCTTAGCAACTTCACAGCAACACACTAGAGTCCCTCGGAAATCCATAGCAACTGCATAGCAACACACTAGAAACTTTCAGAACTCTTTAGCAACTGCATAACAACACACTAGGATCCTCTCAGAACTCCATAGCAACTGCATAGCAACACACTAGAAACGTTCAGAACTCCTTAGCAACTGCACAGTAACACACTAGAATCCTCTCAGAACTCCTTAGCAACTACATAGTAACACACTAGAAACTTTCAGAACTCATTAGCAACTACATAGCAACACACTAGAATCCTCCTAGAACTCCATAGCAACTGCATAGCAACACACTAGAAACTTTCAGAACTCTTTAGCAACTGCACAGTAACACACTAGAAACCTCTGAAAACTCCTTAGCAACTTCACAGCAACACACTAGAATCCTCTCAGAACTCCATAGCAACTGCACAGCAACACTAGAATCCTCTCAGAACTCCTTAGCAACTACATAGCAACACACTAGAAACTTTCAGAACTCATTAGCAACTACATAGCAACACACTAGAATCTTTCAGAACTCATTAGCAACTGCACAGTAACACACTAGAAACCTCTGAAAACTCATTAGCAACTTCACAGCAACACACTAGTTTCCTCTCAGAACTCCATAGCAACTGCATAGCAACACACTAGAATCCTCTCAGAGCTCCTTAGCAACTGCATAGCAACACACTAGAAACTTTCAGAACTCTTTAGCAACTGCACAGCAACACACTAGAATCCTCTCAGAACTCCATAGCAACTGCATGACAACACACTAGGATCCTCTCAGAACTCCATAGCAACTGCATAGCACACTAGAAACTTTCAGAACTTATGCAACTACATAGCAACACACTAGAAACTTTCAGAACTTATTAGCAACTGCACAGTAACACACTAGAAACCTCACTCCTTAGCTTCACAGCAACACACTAGCAAATCTAGCAACTGCATGACAACACACTAGAAACTTTCAGAACTCTTTAGCAACTGCATGAAACACACTAGGATCCTCTCAGAACTCCATAGCAACTGCATAGCAACACACTAGAAACGTTCAGAACTCCTTAGCAACTGCACAGCAACACACTAGAATCCTCTCAGAACTCCTTATCATCTACATAGCAACACACAAGAAACTTTCAGAACTCATTACCAACTGCATTAGCAACACACTAGAAACTTTCAGAGCTCCTTAGCAACTTCACAGCAACACACGATAATCCTCTCAGAACGCCATAGCAACTGCATAGCAACACACTATACATTTCCAGAACTCCATAGCAACTGCATAGCAACACACTAGAAACTTTCAGAACTCTTTAGCAACTGCATAACACACTAGGATCCTCTCAGAACTCCATAGCAACTGCATAGCAACACACTAGAAACTTTCAGAACTCCTTAGCAACTGCAAAGCAACACACTAGGATCCTCTCAGAACTCCATAGCAACTGCACAGCAACACACTAGAAACTTTCAGAACTTATTAGCAACTACATAGCAACGCACTAGAAACTTTCAGAACTCATTAGCAACTGCACAGTAACACACTAGAAACCTCTGAAAACTCCTTAGCAACTTCACAGCAACACACTAGAGTCCCTCGGAAATCCATAGCAACTGCATAGCAACACACTAGAAACTTTCAGAACTCTTTAGCAACTGCATAACAACACACTAGGATCCTCTCAGAACTCCATAGCAACTGCATAGCAACACACTAGAAACGTTCAGAACTCCTTAGCAACTGCACAGCAACACACTAGAATCCTCTCAGAACTCCTTAGCAACTACATAGCAACACACTAGGATTGTCTCAGAACTCATTACCAATTGCATAGCAACACACTAGAAACTTTCAGAACTCCTTAGCAACTGCATAGCAACACAATAGGATCGTCTCAGAACTCTTTAACAACTGCACAGCAACACACTAGAATCCTCTCAGAACTCCTTATCATCTACATAGCAACACACAAGAAACTTTCAGAACTCATTACCAACTGCATTAGCAACACACTAGAAACTTTCAGAGCTCCTTAGCAACTTCACAGCAACACACGATAATCCTCTCAGAACGCCATAGCAACTGCATAGCAACACACTATACATTTCCAGAACTCCATAGCAACTGCATAGCAACACACTAGAAACTTTCAGAACTCTTTAGCAACTGCATAACACACTAGGATCCTCTCAGAACTCCATAGCAACTGCATAGCAACACACTAGAAACTTTCAGAACTCCTTAGCAACTGCAAAGCAACACACTAGGATCCTCTCAGAACTCCATAGCAACTGCACAGCAACACACTAGAAACTTTCAGAACTCCTTAGAAACTGCATAGCAACACAATAGGATCCTCTCAGAACTCCATAGCAACTGCATAGCAACACACTAGAAACCTTCAGAGCTCTTTAGCAACTGCACAGGAACACACTAGAATCCTCTCAGAATTCCTTGGCAACTACATAACACACTATGAACTTTCAGAACTCATTAGCAACTACACAGCAACACTGTTACGTCCAGAGACGTATTGTTTGTCTATTGCCTGTCTGTATGTCATCTTGCTGTGTTCCCTTGCTCCTCCCTTGGCTCCTCCCCCTCTTTACTCACAGGAAACCTGATCACACCACCTGAACATGATTATCCAGGAGGGAAGCTGCCTATATAAACCTTGCAGTATGCTGAGAGGAAGGGGAAGACATAGAAGCTTGGTTGAGAGCTTACTTCCCCCAGACTGGCTATGTGCATGAGTGGTGGCAACTGTTGTTGTTGTTGTTGTTGTTGTTGTTGTTGTTGTTGTTGTTGTTGTTGTTGTTGTTGTTGTTGTTGTTGTTGTTGTTGTTGTTGTTGTTGTTGTTGTTGTTGTTGTTGTTGTTGTTGTTGTTGTTGTTGTTGTTGTTGTTGTTGTTGTTGTTGTTGTTGTTGTTGTTGCTGTGCAAATCAATCATTTGTTTTGGCAAATGCCTTACCGTTCTCAGCTGACACGTATACTGGGGCAGATGTGTTGGTACGAGGAATTGAGTTGGGATGTGTGCGAGTGCTAGTACACAAAGTTTATCTTAAGTCTGATTTGGTGACTGGCTTAGTTCATATTGGTGTGCGAACTGAGTTACCTGTAGAAGGTGTAAGCCTTATATTGGGGAATGACTTAGCAGGTGGTAAAGTTTTTCCCTCCCCAATTGTTGATACACCAGAGATCTCTCCTGAACCTGATGTATCTATGTATTTCCCTACTGTTTTTCCTGCGTGCGCAGACACAGAAGTGGGAAGAGACTGTGAATCTGACTCATTCATGGGTCCTGAAAAAGATTCCTTGGAGTGTACTCTATCGATTGCACCGCAGCCAACTCCTGATGATGCTGTGTTTTTAAAGGATGAAGCTCTGAAGTTTGATAGAGAACACTTAATTGTTGCACAAAGGTCTGACAAATCCTTAACGTCTTGCAAAGAAGCTGCTGTTCAGTTTGATGGTACGAGTAGCGCTAGAACTGCTTTTATGTGGAAAGATGATGTCCTAATGCGTCGTTGGAGGCCGCATGATGTAGATGATGCGTTTACTGTTTTACCCTTTGAGTTTCGTTCTCCGGTATTACAGCTTGCCCATGAGCATCCTCTCTCTGGACATCTGGGGGTAAATAAGACCTACAAGCGCATTTATCGGTGCTTCTTCTGGCCTAGATTGAAGTCCAGTGTTTCTGAGTTCTGCAAGTCTTGTCATGTTTGCCAACTCGCGGGTAAGCCGAATCAGACCATACCTACTGCTCCCCTCTATCCGATTCCTGTGGTGAGTGAACCATTCGAACGGTTGATTTTTAGATAGACTTTGGAAGTGGTCCAACGCAAAGTCGGGACACCAGTATGTTTTAACTTTGTGTGCTGCAACGAGATTCCCAGAAGCTATTCCGCTCCGTACTCTGAAGGCTCAAGCAGTAGTGAAGGAGATTAAGTTCGGCTTACCGAAGGTTATCCAAACTGACCAAGGTACGAACTTTACTTCTAAAGTACTTGCTCAGGTACTGAATGAGCTCGGAGTTGAGCATAAGTTCTCTAGTGTGTACCATCCAGAATCTCAAGGTGCATTAGAACGTATTCATCAAACCTTAAAATCGATGCTACGTGCCTATTGCTTGAGTACTGGCAAAGATTGGGTTGAAGGTTTGCCATTGGTTATGTTTGCAGTCAGAGAGACCGTACAAGAATCATTGGGGTTCAGTCCTGCTGAACTTGTTTTTGGCCACACTGTGCGTGGGCCATTGAAACCGTTAAGTGAGCAGTTTTTGTCAAAGAAACCTGTGTCTACTAATGTCTTGGACTATGTTAGTTCTTTTCGTGAACGTCTCCATAAAGCTTGTGATATAGCTAAAGCTCATCTGGTAGGTGCACAAACCAGAATGAAATTGCGGTATGACAAGACCAGCGTAAAACGAATCTTTCAACCTAATGATTTAGTTTTAGTCTTGCTTCCAGTTCCTGGTTCCGCACTACAGGCTAAGTTCACCGGTCCATATACTATTGAGAAAAGACTGACAGGCACTGATTACGTAATCTCTACTCCAGATCGTAGGCGAAAGAGTAGAGTATGTCATGTGAACATGTTGAAGGCTTATGTCTCTGACAAAGCTACCAAAGAAAGTTCTGTTGTTGATGTGTCCACAGTATTGTCTGCGGCTTATTGCCCACAAGAGGATAGTCTCGTTGGAGCGGAAGAACGAATGTCAGGAACGTGTCTAAAAAATTCAGAAGTTCTGAGTAACTTGGACTCGCATCTTGCTCACTTACCTGAAAGCCAACGTGCAGGGTTAGTTCAATTGTTAAGTGAGTACTCTGCCTTGTTTTCTGACATTCCACGTCAAACTACAATCCTCACTCATGACATTGATATAGGTGACTCGAAACCCATTAAACAGCATCCTTATCGTGTCAATCCACAGAAACGAGAAATAATTAAATCAGAGGTTGACTATTTGTTGCAACATGGTTTTGCTGTCCCCAGTAAAAGTCCCTGGAGTTCACCATGTTTGCTTGTTCCCAAGTCAGATTCTTTTCGTTTCTGCACTGACTACCGTAAGGTGAATGGCATCACAAAGGCCGACTCTTTTCCTCTTCCTCGAATAGAAGATTGTGTCGACAGAATTGGTTCTGCCAAGTATGTCACGAAGCTAGATCTTCTTAAAGGTTACTGGCAGGTACCCCTCACACCCAGAGCCTCAGAAGTTTCAGCTTTTGTTACACCTGACAACTTTTTGCAGTACTCCGTTATGGCATTCGGCATGCGAAATGCCCCTGCGACTTTCCAGCGTTTAATGCAACGAGTATTATCTGGCATAACCAATTGTGAAGCCTACCTGGATGATATTGTGATCTATTCAGATACTTGGGAGGATCATTTGAGTAGCCTTGTTAAAGTTTTTAGTAGATTGTGTGAAGCATCATTGACACTGAACTTGGAAAAGTGTGAATTTGCCAAGGCAGTAGTTGTGTATCTTGGTAAGAAGGTTGGCCAAGGAATGGTAAGACCTGTCGACGGTAAAGTTGCTGTCATTCTAAACTTTCCCACTCCTACCCACAAAAGAGAACTGAGAAGATTTCTTGGTATGGTTGGATACTATAGGAGTTTTTGTAAGAACTTTGCTTCTGTAGTTACACCTTTGACTGATCTCCTCAGTACAGCTGTAAAATTTGTGTGGAATTATGATTGTGATTGTGCATTTAATGCTGCTAAAGATCTGATGTGAAATGCACCTATTCTTTCTGCTCCAGATTTTACTGTACCTTTTTAAGCTGCAGGTGGATGCAAGTTCTTCAGGGGCAGGCGCTATTCTACTGCAAGAAGACTCGGCTGGTGTAGAGCATCCTGTGTCCTATTACTCCAAAAAGTTCACCAAATGCCAACAAAAGTACAGTACGATTGAGAAAGAGGCTTTAGCCCTACTTTTAGCACTGCAACACTTTGAGGTATACTTGGGTGGTACATGAGATCCGGTGGTGGTTTACACTGACCATAATCCCTTAGTATTTCTTAGCAAAATGTGTAACACAAATCAGCGGCTTATGCGCTGGTCCTTGATCATTCAGGAATACAACCTTGATATTCAGCACCGCAAGGGTGTAGAAAATGTGGTGGCGGATGCCCTATCCAGGATGTACAGTGGTGATGTGTAAGAAGTATATTACATGTGTTTTAATGCTTCTACCTACTTACTTTTAATTACAATCATTATTTTTGGATAATGTTTGTAACTTAGGGGTGGGGGTGTTACGTCCAGAGACGTATTGTTTGTCTATTGCCTGTCTGTATGTCATCTTGCTGTGTTCCCTTGCTCCTCCCTTGGCTCCTCCCCCTCTTTACTCACAGGAAACCTGATCACACCACCTGAACATGATTATCCAGGAGGGAAGCTGCCTATATAAACCTTGCAGTATGCTGAGAGGAAGGGGAAGACATAGAAGCTTGGTTGAGAGCTTACTTCCCCCAGACTGGCTATGTGCATGAGTGGTGTCAACTGTTGTTGTTGTTGTTGTTGTTGTTGTTGTTGTTGTTGTTGTTGTTGTTGTTGTTGTTGTTGTTGTTGTTGTTGTTGTTGTTGTTGTTGTTGTTGTTGTTGTTGTTGTTGTTGTTGTTGTTGTTGTTGTTGTTGTTGTTGTTGTTGTTGTTGTTGTTGTTGTTGTTGTTGTTGTTGACCTACATTTCTTTTGTCCAAGTGATTTGTGTTTGGCTTCGGCCTGTTGCTTTATCTTTATTTATTGTTTGTCACATGTTATACCATTTTTGGGATTTAGTTTGTTTATAGGAACTGTAGGAAGGTGGGTGCCAATTTTGTTTGACTCCTTTTCTCCTGTTTGTTTCACCTTAGTTAGGGAGTTAGAGTAAATGTTTGTATTTTGTTTTCTTTTCTTTGTAGGTTTAGTAAGAGGGTTAACTCTCAGGTAGATGACCTGTTTTGGTTTATTATTTTGGCCTTTACCCCCTTCTGAAGAGATTGTTCCTCTTAAGTTGTATTGTTTTTTTTATAATCTTGAGTTTGTTAATAAATTACCTTTGTCTTGAGCTTGTGGTGTTTATACTTGGCAGAGCCAGCCTTAAGTACACCAAAGGTTGCCATGTTATGTCCCTGAACCCCTAGACAAAGTGTGGGACGTAACAAACACACTATAAACTTTCAGAACTCTTTAGCAACTGCACAGCAACACACTAGAATCCTCTCAGAACTCATTAGAAACTGCACAGTAACACACTATAAACCTCTCAGAACACCTTAGCAACTGCATATCAACCCAATAGAAATCCCTCAGAACACCATAGCAACCACACAGGAATGCCCTGATAACTATCCAAACAAGCTAAGGAATCACATATACTGGTGTCACAATGTAGAAAGGACCCAAAAGCGAAAGCTGGTTACAGTTATTTATTGAACAGCAGAAAAAGGACAAAATGGGCTGTCTGCCGGTCACCGACCGTCTAGGCAGACACAAATCAGGAAAAGAAACTTAAAGGGACCAGACACATATGGCGATACAGGACTAGACGAGCAGACAATGACAAGGTGTGAGTAGCAGACATGAAAAAACAAACAATAACCCAACAAAGACGAGACAAGAGTATGAGAACTAAATAGCAAGGTGATCAGGGAAAAGGAGGAACAGGTGTGAGGTAAGTGAAGAGTGCGACTGCTGATTAAGATAGCGGACAGCTGTGCAAAAGCATACATGCTGTACAGAGAGAAGGAAAACAAGAGGAAACAAACCAAACTCCTGACGCCTGGCAACTACTTACAACACCATAGACACTGCATAGCAACACACTAGAAACCAGAGACGCTAAAACTCAGAACATTTTAGAAACCCCATAGCATCACCCTGGCACCACCATAGCAACAGCATAGCAACACACATAGCAATCTCATAGTGATCACAAAGGAATTCCCTATCAACTACTCAAAACACAGAGGAAACTGCACAGCCTGGGAAACCACTCACAACACCATAGCAACTGTGCTATCTGTCAGGAGTTAGTAAGCAGTAATTAAGCACACGAGTAGCACACTTCATCCATCTTGTTTAGCCCGGTTCTGTCAACACTGCACTGGCTCCCTATTAAACCAAAAATTAGATTGTATAAATTTTAAAATCTTGCTTATTACTTACAAAGCACTAAATGGTTTAGCTCCCCAGTACTTGAGCGAACTCTTAACGCATTATACTCCATCACGTCTATTGCGGTCTCAAAACTCTGGCCAGTTGATAATACCTAGAATATCAAAATCAACTGCAGGCGGTCGATCCTTTTCCTATTTAGCGCCTAAACTCTGGAACAGTCTTCCTAGCATTGTTCTGGAAGCAGACACACTCTGTCAGTTTAAATCTAGACTAAAAACACATCTCTTTACTATGGCTTACACATAAAACATTATCAATTTCTATTACTCAAATCAGTAAATGATTGTTAGGCTGCATTAACTAGGTCAGCCGGAACCGGGAACACTTCCCATAACACCTGATGTACTCATTACATCATAAGAAGAATGGCATCTACGCTAATGTTAGACTCTCTGTTTATCCCGAGGTTTACTGCAGTCAGCCGGATCCAGGCCGTATCCAGATCAGATGGTGGACCAGCGCCTGGACATGACCAACGCATCCCTGAAGTGTCTGCAGAAAACATGTCAAATAAACTCCCCCCGTAAATGCCGCATCGACACGACATCCTCATTAAACCCGTCTTCGCCGTGACGACTCCAATCTTTCAAATAATCTTACGAATATCTATTTGCCTAATATGAATTAAGACCTGCTATGTTGCCAGAATTATAATCATACACTGTTTGTTCGTCGGCCAGAGGTCCCAAGGTTTTTTTCTCCATTCTGACCCTGAAGGAGTTTTGGTTCCTTGCCACCGTTGCCTCTGGCTTTTGGCTTGCTCAGTCGGGACACCTAAATTTCATCTATATTACCGATCTGCCCGCATTGACACTATATGATACTTGAAATTAGCTGGATAACATCACCGTTTCACCAGAACGGCTGTACAAATTCTGTTGCATTATTTTCCTGTTAACAATGTGAAGCTGCTTTGAAACAATTAGACTTGTTAAAAGCGCTATATAAATAAAGGTGATTTGATTTTGATTTGATTTGTTTAGCCTGCACTTATGTTCTCCACATATTATGTCTAATAGTTCAGAGTTCCTTTCAAAACAGTAGTCAACAATACAATTCACATGAACACAACATTTTCCCCAGAATATTACATCAGATCTAAGTAACGTCTTTCAACCAACTAGGCTCCTGAACATCACGTGTAGGTCTAATGGTATCAGTGTGTGTAATGAGAAGTGTTCTCAGCTGGAATTGTTGCCAGCTGTGAACCTTGGAAGATGAAGTTGTCCTTAACAAACAGTTCCAGATGCAGTTATAGCACAGCAAAAACTCAATGTCCATTCCCTTGGGTGAAGGAGGCCAACCATTAGAAATCTGTGTACGAAGTTGGGCTAGAGCATTTCAATAGATTTTTCTTTCAGGTGGGGAGGTGGGGGCATGGGGGACTGACTATATTTGCCAGGGTCTCCCTTACAGATCTAAAATGGAGCATAGCCTGTGTAACGTAGTTTGTATGTTCAGGGAAGAAGGAGGCGGGAACCGGCGAACATTTAAAAACTTTAATCAAAAATAAACAAAGAAAATACAATAACGGCGGCAGCCCCTCACGGACGACTGCTGCCTACATACAAAACAAAAACACAACATAAAATCCAGGCCTGGTCCTCTCTCGTCGTTGCTCCTCCTTTTATGCTCCCATCACTCCTCCATGAGATGGGACCGGTGTTGCGCGCAGCTGACGCTCATCATCATTCACCACCGGCCCGCTCTCACGGTCCCTCGCCTTGCTGCTTGCCACATATCCCCAACGCCCTTCGCAGGCCGGGGGCACTCCCGAGACTGCGCTCTACTCCACCCCCCCTCCTCTGCGGCACCTGGGGGTACAACAGAGGTGAGAGAAACGGAGCCAGGAGCATGAGGAGCGACAGAACGAGAGAGGGGAGAGAGGAGAAAGAAAAAGAAAGAAACAAACAAACAAACAAAAAATATCTGCTCCGGTTCCCGGACACACTGCCGCTCGGTCCTCAGCCCGCCAAGAGGCTCTTCCTTGCGGTGCCATGCGATGGCACCCCTGGTGGCCGGCGTTGGCTCCTCCTACTGAGGGAGACGGCAGCGAGTCCCGCGCCCCCTGCTCGTCCCCTGAATGGCGGATGGCAGCAGGCTTCGGCCGGCGATTCCTCCAATCCCTCTCGGATGGCAGCCACCCCACCTCAACCCAGGGGCACGGCAGCGAGCCCTCCGTCCCACCCCGATCTTCACTTGCTCCAGCACCACCGCCTTGGACAGCCACTAGCGGTCAGCATGCTGCCCGAACTCCTCAGCACCGCGATCCCCCTCAGCAGTGAGGGCTCTCCAACAGCATGTCCCTCCTTCCTCCCGGGTTTTCGGGCACCAATGTAACGTAGTTTGTATGTTCAGGGAAGAAGGAGGCGGGAACCGGCGAACATTTAAAAACTTTAATCAAAAATAAACAAAGAAATACAATTACGGCGGCAGCCCCTCACGGACGACTGCCACCTACATACAAAACAAAAACACAACATAAAATCCAGGCCTGGTCCTCTCTCGTCTTGCACTGTCGTCGCTCCTCCTTTTATGCTCCCGTCACTCCTCCATGAGACAAGACCGGTGTTGCGCGCAGCTGACGCTCATCATCATTCACTACCGGCCCGCTCTCACGGTCCCTCGCCTCGCTGCTTGCCACAGCCTGATCTGTGGCTATGGCAGTTCTGCGACTGTCTCACTGGAGAGACCCTCACCCGTGTCCAGTAGGTCAGCCTGGTATGCCTACAGTACTGCCATGGTGTGCAGGGTATGACCTGCCTGATCTGCCATCACATATAATTTGCCAACCAGCCTAAATGTTAACTGGCATGGCTTGGATGGCAAAAGGGGAGCCTTCAGGGATGGAGATAATCCCAGGGAGAGATAGCTTGCCAAATTCTCTTCAACCAAAGGCATCTGTACATAACCCTGCTCACACATCCCCTTGATATTCGCGTAACTCGAATTCGAAGGGACTATGCAAGCAGAGTGTGGGTGCTTCCAAGAACTTATTACCTGTGCAGGTCCGGAAGAAATGGAAGGTTCACCAGAGCTGGAGACGTATAACCCTGCAGATATCGCTCATCTAATTTACCATGGGTGAATTTGCACTTTAGGCCAGACCAATTCAAACTGAGTTTGGCTATGGCATGAGTCATAAGTTCCAAAAGCTCATCATATGCAGGGTTTTTATATGAGGGGGTTTCAGACTTGGCTGTGCTTTCTGATTCTGACTCTACTTCTAGCTCCTCGGATCCAGAAGAGTGCAAACTGCTCTCGTCCAACCTGGAAGAAGCTGCTATGCTGGCTTTCGGGCCAATGAGAGCTGTGGACACTTTCGAGCCCCTCTGCTAGCTCCATCTGAGATTCCCACAATAGTAGCAGCTGCACTGTCTCAGCGGCCCACCACTCGTGAAGAGAGCCAAGCGAGAGGGGAGCTACTTCACAAAGAATGTATCACAGTGAGCGCATCCATCCCCCTCGAGGGCTGAACGCACGTGTTTTGATCCTAAACAAATAACACCAAACTTATGTCAATCACATCAGTAATAAAGCGTGGACACAGGTGAACACATTTTTAAACAGTTTTTTGTTGCCATATAACACGACACAAGACCAACTTTTATTCCTGCCTGATGACACTAAATCCTGACATGGCTTTGCCCTGCCCAAGCATAGCTCACCATCTTTCGGGTACCATTGCTAGCTCCACCTCCCAGATGAAACGGGCTAGACAGGCCGGTGGTAAATCCCTCACTGGGGCGAAGAGATCCCACCTGGGGGATTCACCTTCATTCTGTGCATTAGACTCCTTGGTCCATGTTTTAAGACGGGTCAGATAGGTGGTCGGAGTTGCCGAGGACCTTACTAGGGCCTCAGGCGCTTCCCCATATCATCAGCAACTGACACAGCACAGAGTTCCTTCAAAAGTGATCCCTTATCTATTTGAGCATCTATTTTTTCAACACATCAGTCAAAAGTACGAAACAGCTCATAACTCCTAAACCGTTAGGCGTAGGCTCAATTGTTTACAAACCAGTGCAACAAGATTCTCTGGAGTCTGATTGTCAATAGTTATAAAAAAAAAAAAAAGTAAAAATTTCGGTTCACAGTCCCTAAAGGCCACCAGAATGTTCGAAGTGGAGGGAGCCACTTTTACTAAAATGGCTATAACTCGTGAACGAAATGAGATATTTTCGGGACATGAGTATGTATGTATGAGCTCAATCTAAGGTCACATGAAAAAATCACGACGATTTGCCACTTGGTGGCACTATAACGGGGAAAAAAAGGAAACTGTCTATAACCACCCAACCGTTAGTCCGATTGACTTAAAAATTGGCATGCAGTGTCTCTGTCCAGGGTGCCATGTCTGTCTATGAGGACATTGGCATATCTCAAAAAACATGCCCACCATTGGCCAATGAAATTTGAGCATTTATTAGACAAGGTTAACAGAGGCTGATTGAAATGAAACTCTGTATGCCTCATCGACACAATGCCCTGAAGGAGCCTGAGAAGTTTCGAGCTAGCACTTTTCATGGGAGTCACCTCCTTAGACTCCAGGGGGCATATTACAGAAACATCTTAATTTTAGAATCCTATCTTATCTGTTTGGTAGCCATGGCAATTTCAGTTAGGACCACACTTAGGACAAAAGGTATTACAGAATGACATTTAACTATGGATAGGAAACGGGTATTACAGAAGCATCCTAACTCGATAAAAAATCTTAACTTTAGGACAACCCCACTGGTGTCCTAACTTCAAAACTTTTTGAAATCCAACAGTAAAAATCTCAGTACAAAAATCCTTTTTGAGAGAGCGTTACATTTATTAATTATACAAAATATAGAGTAATGATGTTTAATGGTAGAGAGACTTTTGAAGGACCCAGAGGATGTGCTGCACTTTGATGATAAAATACTCACAGACTCCCACAACACATGATTTTGCAGTTAGTTGAGGAATTGCGACCAACATTAGAGAGACCAACGAGCTGTCACTGAGCGTCATTCTTCAAGTGACTAACGCCTTACTACTTTTTTTTTTTTGTGCTAAAGACAATTTATAATAATTTAACTTCTCAACGGAGCTTATCAAAATTTGAATCTTTGCCGCACTGTAATTAAAAGCACGCTGTTGTTTCTCCATTTTGATTTTAGGTTTACTTCAGAAGCAGTTACTTTGCGCGTTATAACATACCTGACAGTTGATTACCGAACTCGATGGAGTGGTTTAAGATTTCCTAACTACAGATAAGATGAGATTTTGTAAGATAGGATAAGAATCCTAAATCAAGTTAAGATTTGCTTTTGTAATACGAAATTGTGAAAAATCCTAAATTAACTTATATTTTAAGTTAAGACCTAAGACAGAAAGTTTCTGTAATACGCCCCCAGAATCCTTGCAGAGTCCAATGATACTAAACATGCCAGGTTTCACCTTACAGTTTGTGCAACGGTGTGATTTAGCAATTCAAAACTTTTGCGAATATCTTCAAAACCGATTTTGATAGGAAGTGGCAAAAAAATCCAATCAATGTCGCCCATTGGTCATTTTTATGCTCTCATAAGTGTCTATAACTTCAAAATGAAATGAGATATTTACACCAAATTTGACACACATCTGTATGGACACACTTTGAGGACACCTAAAAAGTTGTGGAGATCATGCAAGAGGTGGTGCTATAACTGTGAAAAAAAACATATTTTCCTTAGTAAATTACCTGTTTTGGCTGTAAATGGTCTTTTTCATCTATGATCTAATTGGTTACAGGCTTGCTAAATAAAACATAATATCTTTTTATAATATCTTAAACGCTTGAACCCCGATAATTGCTGCTCGTAGCTATATTTATTATTATTATTATTATTATTATTATTATTATTATTATTATTATTATTATTATTGTAGTAGTAGCTGTTGCTGTTGTAATGCATTTGCATTTGCATGTCAGATTATAGTCTGTTTGAGGAGTTTAGCCTATAACAATAATAATACTTATACAGATATAACAAAACAGTGACACTATGTCTGTAAAATTTCCGCTCCTCGTAAGCGCCTTCTAATTGTACCTTAGCAGTACAGCTAAAGACATCACACACTGAAGTTACATCACACGTGTCCCTTTTAACTCTTTTTTTATAGTGATGACTTTCAGGTTGTAACAGTGAGCGAGCAGTTTGATGTTGTACACGTTCAGTAACCTTGTGCCAAATTAGGCCATGACGCCAGTCTGTTAATGACAAAATCACACAGTAAATGTGTTTCTGGGAAACCACTTCTAATTAAACCTGCTCCTGAACAGACCCCCTCATGAGATCATCCCCCAGTAGACAACGTCTAGAGGATAGACATGAACAAGGTCCTGCCACTGTCATTTGTTGCATGACAGAACTGTACATTGAAACATTTCTGCCACCCAAATAGTTAAAAGACATACTATGGAAGTCAGTGGGGCCCCCATCAACTGTTTGGTTGCCCATATTCTTCAAAATATCTTCTTTTGTGTTTAACAGAAGAAAGAAATTCATACAGGTTTGGAACAACTTGAGGGTGAGTAAATAATGACAGAATATACATTTTAGGTAAACTATCCCTTGAATATTGAAGTTCCTCTGACTGGGGAATGTTTGGATTATTTGAGGTGATGGCGCTATCTCGTGGACACTTTTGTAACTGACTGTCCAGTTGTCCTCATTCCTGATCCTGTTCAGCTCTGCACATTTGACCTGAAGTCTAAAGAAATGTTGACTTCGTAAATGTCTGAACACAGTTGTTAGGAATATTTACATTTCAGCCTTTCATAACCTATTTATTTCTCACTTTCATTCAAAAGAGACATTTCCACTATAGTACAAAATACTATAATAAACAGTTCAAAAATTAAATGGATTCCTTGTGAAAAAAAGTGCACTTAATTGTATTGAATATTTACTTGTAGTGTACTTCAAATTTTAAAAGTATATATTTTAAAAACTTGTTTAATATAATATTAATGAAGCCACTTAAGGGCACTTAATAAGAGTGACAAGGTTTTTGAACACACTTAAGTACACTTTTAAAAACGCACTTTTATGATAGTGGCAAATTTAAATTTAAATCTTAAATCATTACTAAATCATTAATAATACACTTATTTTGATGTGTTGACTAACATACTAAAGCACATTTAAATGACAATTTTTAAATAATATTATTTCAAAGACAATAGAAATTATGAAATTGCACAAAGATGTAGGCTCCAACTTAAATTAGCTAAAATTAGCTATAGTTAAATTAGCCTAATTGCATTTAATATAAATTTAATCTGTAAAGCAGCTTCATTTTAATTGCAATTACATTTGTTAATTACATTACATTCACTCACTTAAGCATATACTGAATCAGTTGTGAATCAAGAAAGAGAGCACTGAAATATCTCCACAGTAAGGCTGGTTGTTGTGTCTCTCCCGCAGGCGCTGACAATCCTCAGCCTAGGCAGGTATTGACAAGTAAGCAGTGGGTATCCGCTGAAAGGAAAACCGATCAATCTGTCATCTTAATTACCTTTCACATCCCATGAAAGCTCTGATTGCACCATTATATTAGCCTACCATTGGATTCCCATGCCACAGGTCCTAAGTAGCTGGAACAAGTGTTACACTGATAGTAATTACCTTAAGGAGTTTGAAAGAATCAACCTTCTGTATTCAAGAGAATCTGTTTGACAGATGTTTACAGCTTTCATATGCCCCACGGAACTAAAAAAGACGAAATGAGACAAGATCATTTCTAAAGGTACTATCAGGACAATTGTCTAACAGGTTGATTTGATGAGATAACTCTCCTCTAGTTATGAAATATACAGCTAACTCAACGTGTGTCTATTTTTACAGTGTGTGGTTCTACGACACGTACATTTACCTACATTTTCATACACACTATAACGTACAATATTGACAGCATTAAAACGTAAATTATTTAAGTATTGACAGCACTAAAAACGTAAAATATTTACATATCCGTGTGAATGTGTAGCAGCTCCCATGCATGATTAATAAAATCGTGGAATTTCTTTTTTTTTATTCTATTGTATTTAATTGTCATATCAGTTACATGTTTTCAGTCGCATTTATTAAATGCAGTTTACTCATCTACTTACTGTAATATGCTATCCTATGTAGCGACAATACAATCATAAAATACACCAAAACACAACATAAATACAAAAAAGACAGCAATTTTATTTGTTTGGTGTAATCCAAATCTTTAGAATCCATATGTTTGTGAGGAACAGATCCAAAATTAGCCCTTTATCCAGCAATCTTCATCTCTAAGCAGCCATCGACTGTAACCTCAAAATCCCGCGCTTGCTTGACTTGTTATGAATTCAAAATTGTAAAAATCGCGCACTCAAGAAGTGTTACAACATGCTTTACGGCAGTGGTATCGCATTCTCATTGGCTCTTGCCTGCTTCATCACAGATTGTGACATGTCATGTTTTAGTTGATGTACATTTGAAATGGGAAATGTGCGCCTTCACGGAAAGAAGCCAGATCAACATTTTCAAGGATTAATCATTTTAAATCTGCTCTGTACCTCATACAAAACTATACCACCAGAGAAAAATGGGACTGCAACACATCGTCAGCTGAACTACTTTTGGTAGAGTTTTTAACATTTTCGCAAAAAAAACAAAACAATTATTGTGATTGCACTTGTCTGTCCGTTATGCTTTTAACAGTACATAGTTTTGAGGAATGATTATGGGTAGGTTTAGGGGTAGGTGTAATCAAAATATCGTTTTAATGCTATATTGTTACTAAAATTGACACATTCCTGTCCATTACATTTTATTCTTTGAATATTCGGTATAAAATGGGTATGTTTAGGTTAGGGGATCTTACATTTATAAAATGGTAAAAGGGAAATGATACAGATATTTAAATGAAAGATTTGTTAATATTTTAAGTTTTTTAGCTGTAAAAACATTAATAATGCTACGTTTAAATGTCGTCAATACGTCCATATTTTACTTTTACGAAAGAGGCTCGGCATACCAGGGCGGAGCCGATGGGAAAGAGGACAATGGTCTAAATGGAGGAAAGGAGGAGCCCAGCCCATAAGGTTGTAGGGAAGAGATGTAGCCAGAGGCCTGGAAGTCTGAAGCTGAGCCATGGGATGATGGGCCACAGTGCAGTCGAGGGAGCGTGGAGCATATGGGTCGGAGGACCGAGGTGGAGTCTTGGACTCAGAAGCCCGAGGTGGAGGGAATCCTTAAACCAAGGCAGAGCTGGAGACTAAGAAGCCCAAGGCAGATCCAAGCAGTTGGGTGAAGACACTGAAGGAGGAGTCGAGAGCCTAAAGGGAAATCGGACGAGGCGGAGTGAGTGGGAGGCTGGGTGAGACCATCAGTGACAAAGGAGACTTGAGGTTGGGCGGGACCAGCGGAGACAAAGGTGACTTGGAGCTGGGAGGAACCAGTGTTGATGAAGGAGACTTGTGGCTGACTGAAATCAGCAGCAACGAAGAAGACTTTGAGATGAGCAAAACCAGAGGTGACAAAGATGACTAGAGACTGGACAGGACCAACAGGGATTGGAGGCATTGAGGAATGATGTCTTCCAGCTCATCATACCAATCCTTGGGGACCTGGCACAGCACCCTAATAAGTTAGAAATGTTACCAATCATTCAGATAAATCAGCTCCCCACTTTACATTTAATCTAAATGATTGGACAGCCTCTTGTCTGGAGTGTTCTCATACAGCCACGGTAAAAGACCTTGACTAGTGTCCTAAACTAAGAGAGGGGAAGGTGGTCATCTGATGTACTCATAACCACACCTTAAGTGACCCAAAAATCACAACGTCAGCGGTGATGTGAGTACCAGTCACTACCTTACTTAGCGTCCTTGGATGGACGAAAGTAAAATTCGTAAAAAACACAAATATTTTTTTATTATTATGTCACACTATTTAAAAAAACAAAAAAACACTTATAATTAAACTAAATTATAATAATATAATAAATTATTAAATTATTGTTATTAATGTTACACCATATTACATTTTTGACCAAACCATTTGTGCAAAAACCACATGAAACCAACACACACACACACACACACAGAACTTGGCACATGTGCTTTAAGCCATATTTTTAAAAAAATAATATTTTCTTAATGGGGTCTAATTGTCATCAACTGCAAAAATATTTCAAAGAAGTTTCTCCAACACGTTGGCCAAAAACACTGGTAAGTCTTAAAGGTTACAAGAGGAGAGTTACCTTTGTCCAATATACAACTAAAAATAAATCTGCTTCTTAAACACACTGGGTGCTGGGATTGTATTCCTGTTAGCACTTTGAAGGCACAGCAGGCTTCATGATATTTCCGGGGACAGAAATGTCAAACATTGAATGACTTAATCCGTGAGCATTAACTACATTACCTCTATCTTTTAACAGAGTATTAGGATGTTCCACAGCAAGACCAACCTATAAAACCCCATGCTAACCAAAGAACAGGCTGATCTTGTGGGCCTAGCGCTCTGCACGCTATCTCCTCAGAGGAAAAGCCAATGCTGCATTCTTCGTGGGTACAACCTGAAATGAGCAATGGCATCGTTCTCGTTTGTAACCGCTATTGAAATATTTTTCAATGTAAGCGGTCTCCGGCGAGCATTCTGGAGTGAAACACTCACCTCAAATACAAAAGGCTAAATGGGGCTCAACAAAGGCTTGACATTTGCTACTGATTTAGGCCCATTGTTTGATTAAAAATCGACTGTGGCAAGACATTCATTGTACATGATAATGAATTAAATACAAGAAAGAAGTTTGAACAAAACCTGCTGGAAGATTCAAGACATGGAATCGGTCCCTACATGTTTTATGCTGGACTCAAATCTTGCAAATGGAGCTTGAGGTGAGTAGTTTTAAGTTTTAGCGCAATGTTGCGTTGATCAATACGACATTTTATGTAGCATTTTTATTGGCTAGTCAGTAGACATAGGGCGTAGCAGCAAACTGTCAGAAATTGATCTCAGGCCATCTTTGATCGCGTCACAATCACAAGTCCGTCTTTTAACCTCTCTCACTGTACAAAGTAGGATCACTGTTTAGGAGCCACAACCACAGAAATTGCCACGATTGGTCATCAGTCATGCAATGTGTACTGGGCATTAGACATTCTACTGACTATAAGTAACTTAGCAACTACATAGCAAATTAATGAGCGTTAATTGATATCTACTAATACTCTAAAGAGAGTTAGTTGGCATGTACAGTAGTTGCAAAGTAACTTATAGTTATCGAATGATGTCTAAAGTGGACCATCAGAAAAAAAGTGGTAAAATTTTTTTCTTCAAAACTGGCCAAAACTTTTTAATATCATTTACAGCAAAAGATAGACTGGCCTAATTTAATTCCAAAAAGTAAGACTTGGCTAACTACTAGTTGGTCAGACTAGTTTTTAAGACTTAACGTAATGGCTTTGTTTAAGTCACTGGTTTGATTTACTGACACATAGACAAAGAACATCTGACTGTACATGAATCTTTACATATCAGAAATCACTGGTCAGGCATTAGAATTAACACGGTTATTTACATGTTGTGGCATTACTGTTGAGTCCATATCGTAAAAGTCTGTTTGCAAAGCCTGATTTCCCAAAGAATCCACAGTGAAATGTAGCGAACACAAATAAATAATGCTCAACTGCGACATTCACATTGTTGAAAATAAATAAGCACATTCCTAGCATTAGGATCCTTTGGAAGGTAATGTTATTTTCAGTCCAGTGATCCTGTATCGCTCTTCTCTCCTCGTCATCTCACTAACACTCCAGTGGGCGGGGCCAAAGTTGTGATGACGAAATAGGCGTTGATCTTCTATTATAGGCTCATTCCACAACCAAGTCGTTCTCTGGGCTTAGTTACAATAAAAGCTGTTTTTGGACTTGCAAGGAAGTTTTTAGTTCTGAAACTTACAGTATATTCTTATAGTATGATGACCTCTTATGTGTCAAAAGCTCAAAGAAAATTGTATTTCTCAATTCGTTTTTTTAATGCACTATGCATAGTCATTTTTAAAGAGTCTGTCTCAAGTTGGAGCGGTCTGTTACATTAATGTGCTCTTAATCTTTTTATGCTCTCTCATTTGTGCTGAATGCTGCCAATAGTTGTCATAATTATAAAATTGAAAACTTCAGAATACTCGTGCACATCCCCAGTAGTACTAACATGTATTATATGTAGCTAGTGTTATGTTGTACTGCTTAATTACAACAATTAATTTAAAACAACCCATCAGATTCATTAAACATCTTAACTTTGGGAAATTAAAACAAGTTAGAGACTCCTAACTTTAGGAAGAATTTACGATGATTTTTAAGAAGACTCTTTTCATGAATTTAAAACGAGAGTAAAGATAAGAACATTCTTAAAAAGTATTTTTGGGAATACATAAGGTTACACTTTATTTTGATGGTATAGACATTCTACTAAATATAAGTAACTGCAATTACATGTCAACTAACTTCATTATAGTATTAGTAGACCGTTAGTTTATGGTTCGGTTTAGTAGAATAAATTGACATTTAGTTGCAAAGTTCCTTTTAGTCAGTAGAATGTCTAAAGTGTATCAGCAAACATAATGTCCTTAAGTAAAAAAAAAAAAAGTATAAAATATCCATTAAGAAGAGTTTTATTCTTAAGAATTGTTTGTGACATTGCCTGCATTGATGTATTGGTGACATGTCAGACATGACAAGATTTCATCAGAAAATGTAACTAATTATCAATTTTGGATTAATTTGTAAGTTAAAAAAATCTAAGCATGATGGCCCACCACTAAACATAACCCTCAGTGGGTCGTAAGCAGATGAATGACATCACACACATTCACCTCCAATTGCTCAAAAATGTAAAATGGTTGCAAACTGCCATGAGCGTGTGTTGGGCATGATGTCTTTACTGCCAGTGAATTTCAAATGCACTTTAGCATCCTGACAAATATTTAAACAATTATGTAACTTTAACTGCACTTGCTTCCATATTCCTGACATGACAATACAATTGTGGTCTCTTTTTGTGACTTTCAATGAGACACAACTGTGCCTGCTGCTCTTTTGAAGACTGTGCCAAGTTTCCCACCCACAAAGCCAAAGCGTGATCTAACCAACATGAAATGTTCCTGTGATGTTCCTAAAGGAGAAATAAATAGATTTGTGGAAAATTAAAGGAATGTTACACGAATGGAGTTGGTACTTGAAAATCTTTTGATTCTGTATCTCTCTTAATTCTAGTTATAGATGAGCTCCTTCAGGTGAAATTATTCCTTTGTACTCTTCAAGATTGAATTGATAGTACTAATGTACTTTGTCTCAGATGTTTCTCCTTAAATTCCTTGGGGAAATAAAAAAAGACAGCTGATGGTAGACAGTATGAGTGTATATAATTAGGTCTTTAAATAGTTTGATGAGAAATGTTTGATCTTAAAATTAAAGCATCCAAAGGGTGTTTTTGCAGCGATGCTTACACTGTATAATCTAATTAGTTAGACTTACTAAAAACAAACAAACAAAAAAACATGCAAACCGATTGCCTTTAAGTAAAGTGAAATAGGAATAGTATGTTGTACTGACAAATGCTTAGTATAGTTTACTTAGAGAGGGTACATGATAATTTACTTAGATTTACTTGACTTAGTATAGCTACCATTGTTGTTACCATTGTTGTGTTTTGATGCTGAATGTCAAAGTCTGTGTGACTCAAGCATCGTAAATCTCAAGATATTTTCACAATTATAGAGGGATTATATCAACCCAATTAAAAGTTTCACAAGGTGCTTATGACATAAGTGTTTCTGAACCAATAAAATTGTAAAAGATCATTATTTGACTTGAAAAATAGACTAGTTAATGATTTAGTTAAGAAGTTAGGTCACCTTTTAAAATAAACATTTATTTATCCCTTCTTTTGAAAGCAAATGACTGTGATTTCTTGTTGCATCGCTGCATCAATAGGAAGACAGTTACAATAATATAAATGAAGTTCAAGAGCCCAACCAAAGGGAACACTGATCTCCATAATGGTGAGTTCTAGCTAAATTTCAGCAAAATCAACATCAATGTAATCTTCTAAAATTTTTCAGTTGTATTGACAATTCAACATTTAAGATGACTTTAGGAAATTATTGAATGCAACTAGAGAAAGAAGTGGAGAACTGCAGAAGTGGAGGAAATGAGTACAAAGTCTATTAAGAATTTCCTCTTTTCTTCCCTTGACAAAATGGCACTCCAACCAATCAATTACTCCTTTCTAGTAAACGCATAGTATGTGAATAGTACAGATTACTAGATTTTTACAGTTAAGTTAATTATTTGTATATATTTGGATTATTGAAACAAATAATATCTGATTACAATCAAGTATTTTCTTTTCGTGGCAACTTATGTGGCATTATGTATTTGCCATTTTACAATAGCAAGACACTTCAAAAGACTTCAAACAACAACGAAAAATTCTAAGCTCTGACAAAAAATACTGATTTAATGTGTTTTATTATGTTTAAGTGTATATATATATATATATATCCATAAACAACTCATATTTAATTTTTATCATCATTAAAGTGTTTTTTTTTAATACAAATGTAATATTTAATATGCATACTAATGGTGTAGTTGAGGAATTTTGCAGTAAATAGGTAAAACAATACTTCATATCCCCAAAACACAGCATATACGTATAGATAAGAAGTAAATAATAATAATAATAATAATAATAATTAGCATTTTTAAAATGTATATTTTTTGTACAATCACTCTATAAATGTTTGGGGTCATATTGACCCCAAAGGCCAGAAGTGTAAACAGGAAAAAGGAGCATTTGAGGGTTAGGACATTAAGTAAAGGTAACTAAAAAGTGTTATTTAGAACAACTGTTGGATTTCTTAAAACACTATAAAGAACCTTTTGTGCAATTGAAAGATTCCATGGATGTTAAAGATTCTTCAAGTAATCACCGATGCCAATAACAAACCTTTATTTTTAAGAGTGTAATGAGTTTTGTCTGCAGACTTTTGTATCTTGACACACCTGTTGAGATCTCTTCTGGAACTCTAGAGGCTTTTGTTGGGTCTCAGGAGAGAAGGAGCAAACTTAACTCGTTCTTTATTTAATCGCATTGCTGTCTCAGAGAAACATCTGAGGTATTGTGGAGTTCCAAGTTTCCAAACCCAGAGTTTTTCCTCCAGTGCTCCAGAAGATGGCAGACATGACTTTATGTGAGGGCCCAATGGAAAAACCATTTAACAGTGCGGCGGGATGTGTTGTGTTGCCTTGCGTCAAGCTGTTTTTGTTTGGCAAATGACTTTTAAAGAACGGTGCCTATAAACAGAATGGAGATGATATGAGACATAAAACCAAAAACAGCACCAGCGAACATGGTGTAATTTCCCTGGCTAGGAGCATCTAGTCATCTAATGGGCTTGTCCATTTAAAAGAGGGATTTTTTGTGTTACTTAATTGTGATTGTCATTTGTCAGTCTAATGGTCTTAACAGGCCCGAGACCTACTTTAGTCTATTTTGTGACATAAACTATGTGTCATGCAACTCGCACCAGTCATGCAAATGGAATGTGAACGTTGAATAACAACTGGATTTTTTTTTTAAAAATATGAAAATGTAAAGTCATACTATATTTATATAACTTACTGTATTATATAAAATGACATTACTGGCTGAAAGTCAGTGCAACTGTTTGATATTACAAGAGCTAAAAAGCTCAAAAGACTTGGCACCATATGGCTCACGGTACAGGGTTCTGCTCAATAGTCAGTGTTATTACAGCATTAAGACTCCATTGAATGCAGTTTTGTCTTGATGTTCTTTTCTCTCATCATATAATGTCTCAGTCCACTGACTGAGCTAATATCTTCATGCATATTACGGCCCTAACGAGTAAATTGGGAGGAATATGCTTTGCTGAAGGATTTAAACTGTTATCCTGCATAAGCATTATTCTCACTTGGTTGCTTTTATGGCTCTGGAGATTGTGTCTGCATTATGACATAATTTAGCACTACTGCAGAGAAATGCACAGCAACCGTGGGAAGACAAGTTTTGTGGATGATATATGGCCAGAAAAACCCAAGAGCGTTCTGAGTGGTTGCAAGGTCACTGCTATGTTGTTCTTAATGGTTGCTAGGGTGTTGTGGGTCATTGTCAGGGTGTTACCTGTCACCGTCCCACCGGTGAGGCGCTTGGTGCTATTTTTAAGATCGCCTTTTTTCATATCATATATTTTAGTAACCATCATAAATTAGATATTATTCTAAAGCTTACAAACTAAAAATTCATCATGTGAAAACCGTTCTGAAATCGGATGTTGTATTACCATGGAAACGGTACTCTACATTCATCTAGCTGGCTCCTCCCCTAATGGGGGTATCATGTTTCATATGACAAAATTTATTTTAATTACTTTATAATCAAAACCTTTTCTAATCTTGACATAACACATATCGTCGGAAAGGTCTGAATCTCAAGGTTTCATATTTGGTGACAGTATTTTTTGATGGAAGTGATATTTGGACAGAAATGTATTAATTTGTTGCAGGAGAATGCAAAAAAAAATCTATGGAATGTGTGACACTTGGATATTTTTGGTGCAGCGGCTAAACAAAATTTCATGGGATATTGTATATATTCATTGTATATATTTTATATACAAACCCGATTCCAAAAAAGTTGGGACACTGTATAAATTGTGAATAAAAAAGGAATGCAATAATTTACAAATCTCATAAACTTATATTTTATTCACAATAGAATATAGATAACATATCAAATGTTGAAAGTGAGACATTTTGAAATGTCATGCCAAATATTGGCTCATTTTGGATTTCATGAGAGCTACACATGCCAAAAAAGTTGGGACAGGTAGCAATAAGAGGCCGGAAAAGTTAAATGTACATATAAGGAACAGCTGGAGGAACAATTTGCAACTTATTAGGTCAATTGGCAACATGATTGGGTATAAAAAGAGCCTCTCAGAGTGGCAGTGTCTCTCAAAGTACTGCCAAGTACTCAAAAAACTGCAAAGAGTTTGAAGTTCTCATCATCTACAGTGCATAATATCATCCAAAGATTCAGAGAATCTGGAACAATCTCTGTGCGTAAGGGTCAAGGCCGGAAAACCATACTGGATGCCCGTGATCTTCGGCCCTTAGACGGCACTGCATCACATACAGGAATGCTACTGTAATGGAAATCACAACATGGGCTCAGGAATACTTCCAGAAAACATTGTCGGTGAACACAATCCACCGTGCCATTCGCCGCTGCCGGCTAAAACTCTATAGGTCAAAAAAGAAGCCATATCTAAACATCATCCAGAAGCGCAGGCGTTTTCTCTGGGCCAAGGCTCATTTAAAATGGACTGTGGCAAAGTGGAAAACTGTTCTGTGGTCAGACCAATCAAAATGTGAAAAAGAGGAAGATGCCACAAAGAAGACCTAAGACAGTTGAGCAACTAGAAGCCTGTATTAGACAAGAATGGGACAACATTCCTATTCCTAAACTTGAGCAGCTTGTCTCCTCAGTCCCCAGACGTTTGCAGACTGTTAGAAAAAGAAGAGGGGATGCCACACAGTGGGAAACATGGCCTTGTCCCAACTTTTTTGAGATGTGTTGATGCCATGAAATTTAACTTATTTTTCCCTTAAAATATGTCATCTATGCGGAATCGGGTTTGTAAAATAAAAAAAATATTTAGTACTAGTTTAATTTACTTCCATAACTTTTTCATACTTTAACTTTTTAATCTGCTGAGTGTCGCCTTTAAAGTCCCAGTGAGCCGGAAGTAGCAAGTGAGTTTTCTTCAGTGCTGTGACATATTTCTAAATGAAAGGGAATATTGAATAGAGGGCAGGGTTTAACTTCAGCGCTCCTCCTCTCCATCTCTCGCTCATAGCAGACTAACGGTTGGAGGGGAGTGGTTACGCATTTTCAAACCTAAGCCATCAAACTGACATCATCTGAGAAGGAACGCCGTTTCCAGAAAGGAAGTTACTTTTCAGATTTTGATTAAAGATTACCACGACAAACATTTTTTTTTTTTCTGTGTATTGACTTGCACAGTTTAATTGTTCACCCTAAGACCTGCAATGTGTGCTAATAAAGTAGGGTCAATTTTGATATCATGAGGATTTTAAAACAAGACTAAACTTAGCTCAATATCCCAAAGCATTACAGCCATTTAAGTTTGGATAGTGCATTTTCACGTCTAGTCTCAGAAAGGGCGGTGACAGGAAAGGGGTTAACACATTGTTATGTGGTTGTGGTTGCTATGCAGTTGCTAGGGTGTTCTGAGTGATTGCTAGGATGTTGTGTGTCATTGCAGATGTTGATGTTCTTCATTTGTAAGTCACATTTTCCTTTGTTCACAGAATATTTGAGAGTGAAATCCAGTCGCTTCGATATGAATCTACGCGATTGGGAATTTTGCATAAGGGCAAAAAGGTTTTTCCCTACATTGATTTTGTAACAGGTTCAAGTTAGTAAAGCGAATTTGTCACGTTAACCAACAGGAAGCTGTATGGTACGAAAGTGACTTTATTTTTGCCCACAAAATTTAGTTAAAGTGACCACAACTCATGGGCATCACTGTATGTGAGCGGGACAAGACCCACCCACTTTTTAAGACCAAAGATATTGGACCCACTCACTTTTAGCATCTCTAATGTCTGTTCACCTACCCCTAAACGATAAACACTTTATTATTAAACACACATTAGATGCTTTATTTCCAATTTTTTAATAGTTTCTTAATTTTTATTGAAAATAAATGCCTTTCCGATCTGATATGTGATGGAAAAAGGGAGCAGAGCGAGACCTTGGATCGATTTGCGTCAAAACTTTATGCGTCTTACCTCCTACATTATTGCACAATGATGTCTTCTGTTATTTTGACTGGCCCAACCAGACATTTAGTAAACAAGGCGGCCAATTTGCACTTACTGTAATGGCATCTACACCAGTAAAAAAAATCTGGGTTTTTTTTTTTTTTTTTCTGACACCCATGCCACAACTTGAGAACTTATATTTAAATTAATTCCTTTCATTCCTTCATTCCTGTTCAAGCACCATTGCTAAATAAATAAATAAATAAATAACCGTTTAGTGTCCAATCCTGCTTCTGGAGGGCAACTGTCCTGCAGAGCTCATCTCCAAGACCACCCAGCCAACACACCCATGTGGGGCCCAAAGGGGTTGCACATGGGCTGATATCTGGGACCCACCTGGGCTACCCAACTGGGACCCAGCTAATTTTGTCCTCAGTTTCCATGGAGGCTCTACATGGGTTAGCCCAGATGGATTGATGGGCTCATACCGGGTCCATATGGGTAACCCAGGTAGAACCAATTTGGGGCCTACATGGGTCTGCCCATATGGGTTGATGACGGGACCCAGGTGTTATGTAAGGCTCTTATGGGCCACAACGGGTATATATATATATATATATATATATATATATATATATATATATATACACACACTCACCTAAAGGATTATTAGGAACACCATACTAATACTGTGTTTGACCCCTTTTCGCCTTCAGAACTGCCTTAATTCTACGTGGCATTGATTCAACAAGGTGCTGAAAGCATTCTTTAGAAATGTTGGCCCATATTGATAGGATAGCATCTTGCAGTTGATGGAGATTTGTGGGATGCACATCCAGGGCACGAAGCTCCCGTTCCACCACATCCCAAAGATGCTCTATTGGGTTGAGATCTGGTGACTGTGGGGGCCATTTTAGTACAGTGAACTCATTGTCATGTTCAAGAAACCAATTTGAAATGATTCAAGCTTTGTGACATGGTGCATTATCCTGCTGGAAGTAGCCATCAGAGAATGGGTACATGGTGGTCATAAAGGGATGGACATGGTCAGAAACAATGCTCAAGTAGGCCGTGGCATTTAAACAATGTCCAATTGGCACTAAGAGGCCTAAAGTGTGCCAAGAAAACATCCCCCACACCATTACACCACCACCACCAGCCTGCACAGTGGTAACAAGGCATGATGGATCCATGTTCTCATTCTGTTTACGCCAAATTCTGACTCAACAGAAATCGAGACTCATCAGACCAGGCAACATTTTTCCAGTCTTCAACTGTCCAATTTTGGTGAGCTTGTGCAAATTGTAGCCTCTTTTTCCTATTTGTAGGGGAGATGAGTGGTACCCGGTGGGGTCTTCTGCTGTTGTAGCCCATCCGCCTCAAGGTTGTGCGTGTTGTGGCTTCACAAATGCTTTGCTGCATACCTCGGTTGTAACGAGTGGTTATTTCAGTCAAAGTTGCTCTTCTATCAGCTTGAATCAGTCGGCCCATTCTCCTCTGACCTCTAGCATCAACAAGGCATTTTCGCCCACAGGACTGCCGCATACTGGATGTTTTTCCCTTTTCACACCATTCTTTGTAAACCCTAGAAATGGTTGTGTGTGAAAATCCCAGTAACTGAGCAGATTGTGAAATACTCAGACTGTCCCGTCTGGCACCAACAACCATGCCACGCTCAAAATTGCTTAAATCACCTTTCTTTCCCATTCTGACATTCAGTTTGGAGTTCAGGAGATTGTCTTGACCAGGACCACACCCCTAAATGCATTGAAGCAACTGCCATGTGATTGGTTGATTAGATAATTGCATTAATGAGAAATTGAACAGGTGTTCCTAATAATCCTTTAGGTGAGTGTATATACATCAAGTTGATCTAGATGAAATGCTAAGCAGGGTCAGACAAAAACAGATGGTGAACAAACGTCACATGCTAACTACAAAAGAATTAAGGTGAAGAATTAAGTGTGAAACCATCAGAAACTCTTTAGTCTCTAGTGCCACCATTTTCCAGAACTGCAACCTACCTGGAGTCTCCAAAAGTGCAAGGTGTCAGGATCTCAGAGACTTCAGTTAGCTAAAGAATCCTAAAAAATAACCCACACCTAATAAAAATCACTAATGGATGTGTTGTAAAATACATGGTTATGGAGTACTACCAGCCCTGCACATTTTGTATGTCTCCCTACATCTGACACACCCATTTCAGGTTTTGCAGTCTCTAATGAGCTCATGAGTTGAATCAGGTGTGATAGAGGAGACACACAAAATGTGTTAATTATAAAGCAAAGATCCTGGTGTAACCTACTAATAAGTACTCAGTATTACCAAATCCTTCAGAAGGCATTACAAGTTATTTGGAACAGTATTCTTAAGTGTCACTATATTGGGTATCTGTTGTGCATTTGTTATTTGAATTAGCATTAAATAAAAAAAGGGGGAAAAAGCACAGGCAGCCGAGTGAGGAGATGGCTAAAGCTTCTCAGATCTCAGTTGTTCTGTGTTGAAATAAACATTTATTAACGATTTATTTCAAATTAAACATCTGAGAATTGAAATATTTCACTCAGTGTGCAGACTTTTAGAATAAAAGCTAAAATGGTCCCTGTATGGCGCTGTTCTGTGATCACAAAATATTTTTCTCCGTATTCACAGGCTCTTGAGACTTTTATATGGCAGAAAGTTTGGTAAAATTGCAGTTGTGTTGGCATTTTTAGATTTTGATTAGATTGAAGTCACATTGTGTTTAAGTGTCAAAATAACAATAACAATTATTTCAAGGGTGCATATTAGTGTACTATCAACCCATGTAATCAACCTTTGGAATTGACTGTGTTTGCAATTGTCTTTTTGGTAAAATGAATTAGACCACTGAGTAGCCCATTTTCAACCCATGTACTCATTTTCCATTAGTGAACCAACTAGGTCCCACATGGGGAGCCCAGCTGGGTTTGCACATGTGGGACCTACTAAATTCACCCAAGTGGGTCCTAGATAAGATGCCCAGTTTGAGCCCATGCCCACTCTGTACCCCTGTAGCTCATGCTTAATCCACGTGTTGGCTGGGCAATCAATAAATCAAGGTCTTTAGGACTGGACACTTCCAAATCTCCAGGCTTGTGTGTTGAGGCTAAACTCTGCAGGACACTGGCCCTCCAGGACTAGAGCTTTCATATTCAAGTTAGAATTCTTGATATCAGCCCTTAGAACCCCTAAAACTACACACCCAGCTAACAGAACATTCTAGCAAGGTTACCTCAAAGTTGTGAACAAATGCCATCTGTCTGTAAACTTTAAACTATCTTTTGCCTCTCATGTTAAAAACTATTTTTTTCCATCTTCGTAATATTGCACGTCTTCAATCTTCTCTTACTCTAGCTGATGCTGAAATCTTAATTCATGCGTTTATCACATCCCGTCTGGATTATTGCAATGCTCTATTTCTTGGTCTTCCTAAAAAACTTATTGCAAGGTTACAGTATGTTCAAAACTCAGCAGCAAGAGTTCTCACCTCCACCGGGCGCTCTGCTCACATAACTCCTCTACTGCATGATCCTAACTGGCTACCTGTGGCATCACTTATTATCTTTAAGATATTACTTCTAACATTTAAGGCATTGCACCTCTATCTGTCTGACCTACTCTTCTCATACTCTCCTGCCCGGTGCCTCAGATCATCTGAGATTGGTCTTTTGTCCATTCCTCGTTTTCGTTTGTCATTTAGTGTCAATGCTCCTAAATTATGGAATTCACTTCCCCTTCCACTTCCATAATATATCATCTTTGTCTACCTTTTAAGAATCAGCTAAAAACGTATCTATTTAATATGTATTTTGAATAATGTGGCTATAAAAGGCCTGTGCTTGTATTGTGTATGTGGGTGTGCAAATGTATTGTATAGCATATGTAAAGCGACCTTTTTATTAACCAGTAATGTTAATAAAACGTTTGTAAGTTATCTGATCTTTACAGCTTTTTTTTTTACAATTGCTAGGACCAATTTCTCAATACTTGGGTTAATTTTTTAAAACTCTTCACGCACAGAATTAATCTATGTGAGCTAAAACTGTGGATCATTTATCATTGCTTTGGCACAAAACACATTTGGTCACACTTTAATTAAGGCTTTAACTATTGACTACGACTTTTGCCTCAATAAACTCTCAATTACTGCTTATTAATAGTTAGTAAGGTAGTTGTTAAGTTTAGGTATTGGGTTGGATTAAGGGATGCAGAATATGATCATACAGAATAAGGCATTAATGTGTACTTTATAAGTGTTAATAAACAGCCAATATCCTAGTAATATGCATGATAATAAGAAACTAGTTAATAGCGAGGATTGGACGCTAGACTAAAGTGTCCATCCACCTTAGTTTTTATGCAAAACTTCTGCGCCAAGATGCGCATAAATACTAAAAACGTATAATAAACATATTTTATCCGATAAGAAAACATACACATAAACTATGATGGTAATTCCTTGATGCACATCAAAAAAGTCATGTGACTTTGATGGCATAACTGGACTAACCAGTGGGCCGATCTGTTTGCACAGCATCTGAAAAGCAGTTTTGATTGATCTAAAATCCCTGAGCCAAAGTCTGTCAAAATACTTACTTGACACATGTAATTTATTATATATGAAAATTAATACACTAGCTTCTACTTTTCTTAGCGCCAGTTTATCAGAAAGTGATGATTTTGTTCTCTTTGACTTTGACTTGATGGAAACCAATTTATACACAAATGTTTGTGTATAAATGCGATATTCCAATTTTGCGCATAAGTTAAGTCAACAAATTTGGATGGAAACTTATCTAATGGCTGCACTGTTTTAAACTAAACAAAGTAAAACCTTTATGCATTTTGGCCGTTCATTTACACAACAATGCCAATTTGGGGGCCTGAAAATGCGAACGGGTTTCAGAGTGCAAGTTTTTGAATACGATCCCATTCGGTACCAGTACTTTATTAAAATTACTACGAGTAAAATGGGTAAAAATACGCAATTAACATCATATTTGAAAGGCATTTTAACATTCAATATGCCTTAATTGCAGAGACCTGTATGAAGTGCTTTGGTTTAGTTTTAGTGCATTTTGAATGTAAAATTAACTGAAAGTTGGTTAGGCAAACTGTATGAAGGGTTTTAAAAAGTGAACTAAGTATTGAGATTGTAAAAAAACAAAAAAAAAACTAAACAAAAAGAAAACCCTGTAATGTTCTCAAACATTAGCACAAAAATGTTATACATTGTTCAATATATATATATTTTTTTTCTGAAACACTTCAGTTGGACGTTCATCTAACAGTTTTTAAATGTTACTACTTGTTTCGGAATGTTCAGAGAAGTTTCAAAAGTAACATTCCCATAACGTTTGAAGAATGATCAAATGGAATGTTCGCATAACCAAGGAAAAACATGTGCCTTTTGAACATTCAGAGATAACGTTTTCATACATGTTTCACATATTAGCAAATCATACCTGGAGATTTGCAAGCTTTCTTTCTCAGAAAATATTTCCCAGCTGGCATCAAACTGCTAATGTGATGCTAACCATGCTAACGCTGGCCATGCTAACCAGCCAAACTATGATCCCCATTTTACCTATGGCATACACACCAACCAAAGTAGTTGTTAAATGTGCATCCAAAGATGACAACATTTGACTTATGCAAACAGTAAGTCTTTGTGTGGTTCACCTAATCTCATCTATCATGATGAAGATCAGAGACTAAGTGGCTCCGTGATCGCGCTGCCAAACGGCATGTCACACCTTCTCCAGAGGCATCCTGTGCAAGTGTACATGCGTGACCTGCAGTAACCTGCACATCTGTTCATCCACGGGTACACTATGCAACCGCAATTATATTTACCAACCTCAAAATGTTTGTTCATCGTGGAACATGTACAGCCATATCCGTCCTGAATGATGTGCAAAAATGCAACCCTCTAGAGATTAGAAAAGTTATATAACTTTTCAGAACTTGTTGGAATTGCAAATCTGTCTCTACAAAGGAATAATTAACCCAAAATTAAACATGCTGTTATTATTTAGCAGCCCATTTATGCTGCAACCGAACACGCTGGTTTGAAGATGCAGAAGACAAATTTAACTTAATTTTCAGTCTATTTCTCAAATAAAGCTATTATATGACTTCAGAAGACTTGGAATATAGTACACAAGTTGTGTGAGCTGCTATTTTTGTGACTTTGTTTTGGAACTCGACAGATTTCGTGTAAAAGATCAGTGTGAAGATTCTTCGAAAATTCTCCTTTTGGGTTACACAGAAAAAATAACAGCAAACACTGAAAAAAAACCAAAAAAAACCTTACTTTTACATTACTTTTGAAACAATTTTCACTCTGAAAATGACACATCATTACAAGAAAACAGCAAGTACCGTATTGTTCCGAATATAAGACTTATAAGACTTCGGACTTATAAGACCGAATATAATTGTTTCTTAGAAATACATCTAAAAAACGGGTTTGTCTTATATTCAGGGTCTAGACTTTTACACGTCAATAATATAGCCACAACAATAGGTGACGCCACATATGCGTAAAACGAGTTAGCCAAGAAATACGGAGTGTAATGTTAGAACACAAGCGCAAAAAGAAAGAAAAGCATACTCTCTATGTCTCGCTGACAGGACCCGTACATGATTTTAAAATGTAAAATGTAAGTACTCAGATTTCAATTTCAATGGATAGCCTAATTATTATATAATTCAGGCTACAGGTTATTATTATGGTATGCCATAAAGTGTTACATTTCACTAGTATTTACCATACTTAAAAAAAAATTGGTCTTCAAAAGCTTTTTTTCCAAAAGGTACACCTTGAAAAAGGGGGTTCGTCTTGTAATCAGAACAATTTGGTAACACATTGAATAAAAAGTGAAATGTTGAACTGAAATAATATTTTCTTGTAAAACATACTCCAATAATCTGCTTATTATTTACAATTTAGAAAAATAATTTTAAAGTGTACGAATTTGGAATAACAAAATACAAATATATATTTGCTATATATATGAGTAAATATAAATATATATAATATGATATGAGTAAATAAATTTGATATATGCCTGATATATAGATTGGTGCAGGTTTGACATCACTTTGTAGACCACATTTTGTCCATCAAGATAATTATCACAGATGAACACACCTTTTATTAATTTTGAAGTCTAAATGCAGTAAAAAGCTAAAGGTAGGCTATAAACAAACTACACCACAGTCCCGCGATTTCAGCGTCACCATCACTAAGCTTTGACAACTCTTTCAGTTTTTATCTCAAAACATTTTCACACAATTATGAGCATAATGAGGCTGTAAAAGTGGACTAGTTCGGCGAGATGACATTTAATCTCCCCAACAGCCTCTGTAGTCCCATTAAGCCAAGTCAAATCAAGTCACCTTTATTTATATAGCGCTTTTAACAAGTCCAATTGTTTCAAAGCAGCTTCATATTGTTAACAGGAAAATAATGCAACAGAATTTGTACAGCCGTTCTGGTGAAACGGTGATGTTATCCAGCTAATTTCAAGTATCATATAGCGTCAATGCGGGCAGATCGGCAATATAGATGAAATTTAGGTGTCCCCAACTGAGCAAGCCAAAAGCCAGAGGCAACGGTGGCAAGGAACCAAAACTCCTTCAGGGTCAGAATGGAGAAAAAAACCTTGGGAGAAACCAGGCTCAGTCGGGGTGCCAGTTCTCCTCTGGCCGACGAACAAACAGTGTATGATTATAATTCTGCCAACATTGCAGGTCTTAATTCATATTAGGCAAATAGATATTCGTAAGATTATTCAAAAGATTGGAGTCGTCATGACGAAGACGGGTTTAATGAGGATGTCGTGTCGATGCAGCATTTACGGGGGGAGTTTATTTGACATGTTCTCTGCAGACATTTCAGGGATGCGTTGGTCATGTCCAGGCACAGGTCCATCATCTGATCTGGATACGGCCCGGATCCGGCTGACTGCAGTAAACCTCAGGATAAACAGAGAGACTAACATTAGCGTAGATGCCATTCTTCTTATGATGTAACGAGTACATCAGGTGTTATGGGAAGTGTTCCCGGTTCCGGCTGACCTAGTTAATGCAGCCTAACAATCATTTACTGATTTGAATAATAGAAATTGATAATGTTTTATGTGTAAGCCATAGTAAAGAGATGCGTTTTTAGTCTAGATTTAAACTGACAGAGTGTGTCTGCTTCCCGAACAATGCTAGGAAGTTTAGGCGCTAAATAGCCACTTGTTAGCAACTGCCTTTCCCTTTCAAGGGAACTCGTGCTGCGTCACCGCAATGGGAACGCCTCTGCGTGATTGCGTCGTGAAGCACGTGTGTAATCAGTCCAATGGAGAGACGGAATGTCATAGGCGGGTGACGTCATAGACCCGGAAGGTGCAAAGCATACTGGCAAACAAACGCCGCTAGTTTCTGTCTTCAGCAAGCGCTCTATGTAACATTTTCCTTTGTCAGCTCTGTGTTTGTGTCTGAGTTCAGACTTTTTTGTTTTCATATAACAAGTTTGCAACACTTACTGACACACTAAGAGAGACACTATGGCGAGCGAACAGCGTTACTGAAAGTGTCTTTCTCCCTGCTGTCGTTACTTCTCAAGTGGGGATACACATTTGATGTGTGGTGTTTGTTTAGGAGAACAGCACGCTCAGTCAGCTCTCGAGGGGGTCGGCCGCGAGCATTGTGAGACTTTGCCTCTGAGTGCTGCGATCCTGCGGGCACTCTTCGCTCACGTTCTCTGTGGCTCGCGTTCTCTGTGGTTTAGGCTCCGCTGTTGCTGAGGTGCGGCAGCAGCTTATGTCGCGGGGTTCGCAAATGGACTTGTCAGAGGGGTTAGAGACGGGCCAGCCCTTTCTCTGCCTTCACCTGGCAGGTCCAGTGCTGCTTCTCTGGTTTCGGGAGCCCGCGCTGCAGTTTCGGGAGCCCGGGGTTGGGGGGTGCGGCTTCGGTGCTGCAGTTGTCCAGCTCTGAGGAGGTGGATGTCTGTAGCATCGTTGCAGGGGTTGAAGACTCGCCACAAAAATATAAAAAAGAGAGAGAAAACTAGCCACCAGACCAGGAGCATGCCTCAGTTAAAAAGCAGGCTTATGAGCGCTTCCTGTCAGTGTTCTGCTCAGCCTCCACGGGGCTTGCTGTTTTCACAGATCCCCACACTGAGGTGTTGAGGTGTGGAAGCAGCCCATGACTTCAATGTGTTTAATCCCCACACTTCAGTATATATAAGAGAACAATACTGTGGGTCTGAGAAGACATGGTTATGGTGTGCTGCTGAGGGCAGAGGTGTTGCTTGCAAGCCAGCTCTCTCCCTTTGGCATCGACTGTTAAGCCCCACCTTTGCTGTTAGTCATTTAGAGCTGCATTAAAAAATATGTATATGTATATATACATACATATATAAATAATGCTAGAGAATGTACTCGGCAGTGGGCTAGGCCTTTGCATGCCTGCACACTATGGCAGGCATATTAGGCTGCCCGATGTAAGATTTGGGGGGAAAAAAAGTCAGGTCTCTCTACTCTGCTGCTGTGCGTGAGCAGCGGACGCAAAGTACGAGCTACAAAGTACCGGGCGCAGCAAAATCAGAGCGTTGCCACTCGTAGATTGGCGCAGCCCTCCAAGACCAAGACTAGACAGTCATTGTGTCTAGGAAGGCTTTGTCTAAAAAGTCCTCACGCCTTCGGGCCCAGGACTGTAAGGGTGATCCCCTCCGCGGACGGGCGATGGCAGCTAATGTTTTTTGCTCTGGCCCCCTCCCTTTTCGCCGGAGTTATGAGATACTTAACAGACTATCATCACTCAATGGCTGGTGGTCTAAGTGGTGTCCGCAGAATAACATTGGGTTCATAGACAATTGGAAACGTTTTTGGGGCAGACCTGACCTGTTAAAAAAAGATGGCATCCATCCTTCCTGGGATTGTGCCGCTCTTCTCTAGTAATTTGGCACATAGTCTTGCACATAGTGGCACACTTCCAACAATGCATAAAACATCCACAATGCAAAATGATCATGCTCTCTCTCTCTCTCTCTCTCTCTCTCTCTCTCTCTCTCTCTCTCTCTCTCTCTCACACACACACACACACACACACACACACACACAGGAATACATTTGTTATTGCTTGTTATTGCTGTTCAGTTCATTGCATTTTGATGTTCATATTGTGTATTTTTTACACAATATGTAATATAACTGTTCATTTCTGTTTTTTGTTGTTTTTTCATCAATTTTTGTTATGTTACAGTAACTGAAGTGTAGATTAAATTTGTAAAATTATAAGAAAATCAGATGTTTGAAATAAATGATAAACTCTAAAGAACTTTTCCAACTTTTCTCTTGATTTTAATCATAATGTAACATCATTGAAAAAAGATTTTTCAGTACAAAAAATGCTAAACTTTGACAAAAATTATTTTAATTGTTATAATTGTGATTTCATAACATTTAGATATGAATCCAACTGAAAAATACTTGTGAAAAGATGTCTTTCAGTCAGTCAAATAGCACATTGCAAATAGTGGAGCTCTGCAGCCATTTACTGGTAAATCTTTTTTTTTTTTTTTTTTACTGTATTTTCAAAAGATGGGCAAAAATCTTACACTAAACCATGTCAAATTATCCATGTTACCCCCATGAATGAAAGTTAGAAATTTGGGTCTTTTATAAAGTGAATTTTACATAAAAACTGATTTTGTGTGAAAATCCATTAAAACAATTTTTTTTTTTAAATGTATTTATATAAATGTAAAAATTATTATAAATACTCCAAAAACTGCACCGATGTTGAGTAAAAAACATTAATAAACAGAGTAAAATTACATTTGTTCTAAATTACATTTTGTTGCCTGGGGTCTGTGGAGACCCCAAAGACCCTGAGTGTAATTCCCTAACGAAGACAGTAGAAGGGTTAATATCATTAATTCATCCACGTCATTAGGATATGTACCGAAAACTTTTAAGTTGGCTATTATTAAACCACTTATTAAAAAACACAACTTGATCATACAGAATTAATCAATTACAATTATCTACCCTTTCTATCAAAAATACTAGAAAAGACAATGTCCTCACAACTATGCTCCCTTTTTAGAAAGAAATGGTATCTGTGAGGATTTCCTCGGTCATCGAAGAAAATGAGAAAAGGCTCGCTTTGATTGTAATCGCGGCAGCGCGACTCCGCCAAGTGACGCGTCAGAGGGAATTACTCAGAGCAGCAACAACCACGTGATCTCTGTCTCGGAGGATGAAGTTCGGAGGGCACTCAAGCGTGTGGACGTCAGGAAAGCTGCCGGGCCGGATGGTATTTCAGGTCGTGTTCTGCGGTCCTGTGCTGATCAGCTCGCCGGGTTGTTTACATCCATCTTTAATGAGTCCCTCGCTACATCTGTGGTCCCAACCTCCTTCAAAATATCCACCATCATCCCTGTCCCTAAGAACAGTAAACCCTCTTGCCTAAATGACTATCATCCAGTGGCTCCCACATCTATAGTCATGAAGGTCTTTGAGAGACTCATTAAAAACACCATTTGCTCCTTCATTCCTGACACTTTGGACCCTCTTCAGTTTGCCTATCGTCCCAATAGATCGACTGAAGATGCCATCTCTCATGTCCTCCACTCCTCCCTCACTCACATTGACAGCAAAAGTGGGAACTACGTAAGGCTGCTATTTATTGACTATAGCTCAGCCTTTAACACCATAGTTCCCATTAAGCTAACTGCCAAACTCCTGGATCTCGGCCTGAATTCTTCTCTCTGCCACTGGATTGAAGACTTCCTCACTGGCAGGCCTCAGGTGGTGAGAGTAGGCCAGTTCAATGTCCTGAGCCTCATTTCCAACAATAATGAGACGGCATACTTGGACGAGGTGGAGCAACTCACATCATGGTGCCAGGACAACTGTCTCTCTCTGAATGTTGGCAAGACCAAAGAACTGATTGTGGACTTCAGGAAGAGACAGCAATCGGACATACTCCCCTCTCATGATCAGCGGGTCACCAGTAGAGAGAGTGAGCAGCTTCAAGTACCTGGGTGTAAACATCTCCGAGGACCTGACCTGGACTGCACACATTCACACTGTGCCAGCTGAGGAAATTCAGGGTTTCACCAGCTATCCTGAAAACTTTCTATTTAGGGGCGATAGAAAGTGTATTAACTCAGTACATCACAGCGTGGTATGGGAACAGCACCAGTCATGACTGCAAAGCCCTGCAAAGAGTCGTGCGCTTATCCGAGGGTATCTCAGGGTCAGCTCTCCCGTCTCTGCAGGATGTCTACACCAAACGCTGCAAAGGTAGAGCCACTAAAATCATCAAGGACTCTAATCACCCTGCAAACCCTCATTTCACGCTGCTGCCATCTGGTAAGCGCTTCCGAAGCCTGATGGCCAAAACTGAGAGACTCAGGAGGAGCTTCTTCCCCCAGGCCATCAGACTCCTGAACTCAGTCACTTAACACCACGTGACTTCACTTCAGGATAAACATCAACATACTGACATTGCACTGCACTTTCTGTTCTCGTTGTTACTGTGTAACAACCTGTTATAAACCTGTTTGCACATTATACTTCTTTGTACATTTCTGTTAACCACATATTTATGTCTACAGTTTACTCACTGCACAGTTTATTTCACTTATTTTATTCCACTTCTTTATTTATTTATTTTCTTTTCTACTTGATTTATTTATAATTCTACATATATATATATATATATATATATATATATATATATATATATATATATATATATATATATATATATATACTTTTTTATTCTATTTCTATATAATTTCCTCCTTGTGTTTTTAACTGTGAATTTGCACTGTCCATGGAGCGGACCAGTTTACATTTCACTGCCGGTTGTATATTCTGTATATAACTGTGTATGTGACAAATAAAACTCTTGAATCTCTTGAATATTGAATCTTGAATCATACTTATCTGACCGTTATTAGTTTGTAGCAGTAAATGAAGAGATGTCACACCTATCACAAGGCTCAGTGCTAGGACCGTTGCTTTTCACCCTGTACATGCTACCACTGGGAGATATCATTAGGAAGCATAGTGTTAGTTTTCATTGTTATGCTGACGATACTCAACTCTATATTTCTTCACGCCCTGATGAAACTTTCCAATTCACAAAATTAATTATTGGACAAAAAAACTCCACAAGTAGTAACCTAGAATACTGTCTAACACTCGATGGCTGCTCTGTCAAGTCCTCGTCGTCAGTGAGGAACCTGGGTGTGCTCTTTGATACCAATCTTTCATTTGAAAGCCATGTTTCTAACATCTGTAAAACTGCATTCTACCATCTTAAAAATATATCTAAATTACAGCACATGCTTTCAATGCAAAATGCTGAACAGTTCGTTCATGCGTTCATGACCTCAAGGCTAGATTACTGTAATGCTTTACTGGGTGGTTGCCCTGCTCGCTTAATAAATAACTTGCAGCTGGTCCAAAACGTAGCAGCTCGAGCTCTTACTAGAACCAGGAAGTATGACCATATTAGCCCGGTTCTGTCAACACTGCACTGGCTCTCTATTAAACACTGTATACATTTTTTAATCTTGCTAATTACTTACAAAGCACTAAATGGTTTTGCTCCCCAGTATTTGAGCGAGCTCTTAACACATTATAATCACGTCTATTGTGGTCTCAAAATTCTGGCCAGTTGATAATACCTAGAATATCAAAATCAACTGCAGCTGGTCGATCCTTTTCCTATTTAGCACCTACACTCTGGAACAGTCTTCCTAGCATTGTTCAGGAAGCAGACACACTCTGTCAGTTTAAATCACAGAGAACATTATCAATCTCTATTATTCAAATCAGTAAATGATTGTTAGGCTGCATTAACTAGGTCAGCTGGAACCAGAAACACTTCCCATAACACCTGATGTACTCGTTACATCATAAGAAGAATGGCAACTACGCTAATGTTAGTCTCTCTGTTTATCCCGAGGTTTACTGCAGTCAGCCGGATCCGGGCCGTATCCAGATCAGATGGTGGACCTGCGTCTGGACATGACCAACGCATCCCTGAAGTGTCTGCAGAGAGCATGTCAATTAAACTCTCCCCGTAAATGCCGCATCTACACAACATCCTCATTAAACCCATCTCTGGTGTGATGACTCCGATCTTTTGAATATTCCGATCTAATATGACTTCTGACTTGTAATGTTGCCAGAATCCAGAATGTTTGTTCGTTGGCCAGAGGAGAACTGGCTCCCCGGACTGAACCTTTTTTTCCTCCATTCTAGCCCTAAAGGAGTTTTGGTTCCTTGCCACCGTCGCCTTTGGCTTTTGGCTTGCTCAGTTGGGGACACTAAATTTTCAACTTTATTACTGATTTGCCCGCATTGACACTATATGATAATTGAACTGAGCTGGAAGACATCACTGTTTTCTCCAGAGTTGGCTGTACAGCTGAATCAAATTCTGTTGCATTATTTTCCTGTTTAACACTGTGAAGCTGCTTTGAAACAATCGGCATTGTAAAAAGCGTTATATAAATAAAGATGACTTGACTTGACTTGACAAGTTGTGAAAAATCAAGATGAATAAATACGCAACATGAAATCCAGCGTATAGCGTCAGTTCTGGCAGGTCATGTTAGTCAAACTCGCATCAGCTGTCTGTCAGCTGATCACGTCTACCTATAAGAATACGACGTCTATCACAGCATACATATATAAGCTTCTTCAGTACTATCATCAGCTATTGCGTTCTCCAGAGCTCATTTACTCTTCTCCATCCCCAGCTCCTCCTTTCGTCAGTCAGGATTTGGTATTCGTATTCCCCTTGAATCAGACTAAATTCACAAATTATGTTGTACCTTTTTATATTGACATTAATGATATCTGCAATACATTCAATACAATTGGTTCTGTTCTGTTTACCCTAAGGGGGGTTATTGCTGCTCTCCCTGCTCTTATCCATGCTATGCTGCATGGTTGCACAGGGAGTTCTTGCCCAAAACAGAACCATACCACCAATCCAAACTATATGCTAATTGTCAATGTAGTGGTCCTGACAGAAATACAGTTTATATACCTTCTTCTTTGAGGTGAATATATCCATTGTGTTCGTCGTAACTGTCATCAGACAAATGAAGTTCCGGTCTGGAGATATTCAACTCAAAACAAGGGTTTTATTTCATGTCAGGTTTTTATTCATCTTGACTTCTCACAACTTGTGTGTTTTTCTGGGCGAGTCGGGGTGAACTGTGGTGCTAACAGAGTCTTATGAATGCTCAGTCGAGCACAGAAGACCAACGGCCAAGGTGATGCTGGTCGCTACTCACTGCCATTATATGGATGAGTGCGAGCAAATAATTTTTTTAATTATTTCTAGGGAAAAGAAAGAAGGGTGTATGGCATTAGAACAACACCAGGGTGAGTAAATGATGACTTAGGGTGAACTGTCCCTTTGAATTAACTATTATTCCATTTTTTTTCTACATACATAATTATGGCCCTGATCTGCTTCCTTTATACTCCAGCCTAACTAAATTATGGATTGTGTTTGTGTGCGTTTCTGAAGGGAGTTCAATCCTCGGCACTTAACGCTGCCCTCTCGTTTTCTCTAGTTCAGTAAAGCAAACCGAAGGGTAACTACTGTGAAAACATCTCTGGTTACCTCCATGTCTGTGGCTGTGTTCCTTACTGGTTTTAGATGAAAGTGTTTGAAGTTCTGAATGAAAAATGACAATACACTGTGCACGACCCAAACGGATTGAGAGCGCATTCACTTGCAATTATAAACCGCATGAGAATGTAAAAACAGGAAAAAGTGAGCAAAATTCCCTCAAGGGCCCAGCGCTGAAGAGGTAATATTCTATTTTCAGGGAGTATGTGGTTGAATCTGACATTGGTATTTATATTTTTTTGTCATTAAAAGAGATTATAATTTGTTTCTGGAATAAAATTCACTTACCTACAGTAATAATGAGGCTGAGATATGACCACGTATTTATTTGGTTTGAAACAGGCTTTGTCTGTTTCCTGAAAATTAAGACACACACAATCCAAAGCATTTAGAAGTGGTATTTATTAAAGGTAGCTGTCTGGCAGAGCGTGATAAAGCGGACCGCACTCATTTCAAGTCTCCCGGGAATGATTAGAAAATGTGCATGTACAATAAAACAAAACAAAATAAAACGTGTTTTCTACAGCAATACAGAATGGTTGGAAAACTAGTGCTTTCCTCAATTTAAAGCAAGGCCGCAGAATGCTTTGTCACACACCACATTAAGGTTCGCTGTACTAGTGGAGAGCAGCAACAGGCGTGCAAAATGCCCATATATACAGGGGTTTAAATCCCCTGAAGATCTCGACAGTTTGAGTCCCATGAATTACATCTGAAAAGAAAACAATTTGTTGAGGTTGTAAAACAGAAAAGGCGATTGCCATGGGTTAATGGTGTAATATTTGCAGCCATATGTACACAAATTAGGGGTGTGATAATACATTTAGCACATGAAAATGACACAATAATTTAACGCTATTTTTAAGAAATCTTCAATGATAAATTATATGACTGGAAAAATGCTGAAAGTCATAAAAATGCTAAACAAAACAGGTGCATTATGAAATGTTTTAACTAACCTAACTATTATCTTGGTAATCATTAGGGGTGGCAGAGGAGCCAATATCTGTATCTTTAATCTCAAAATGATTTGTATCTGGATCTCTATTTAGATGAAATCAGAAGTGGACAGGAGTGTTGTTGTACTCGAGACCAATCTTAAGACCATTTTTTGAAGGTCTCGGTCTCAGACTTGGAGGACTCAGGATTTTGTTTCAAGACCAGTCAAGACCACAACTGACATTACTAAATTGCCGGTGCGTTGTTAGATTTAATTATTAACATCATTAATGTGATTGGATGTAAAACTTACTGCTTCAATTACAATCAATAACTTATTTCGAATTTGATTAATTTATTGAGCTGGTTCAGAAATTAATGAGGGATGTGGTCAAAAATGGTACCAAAATTAATACAAATGCTAATACAAATTTTTATATTATAACGTGATATACACTCACCTAAAGGATTATTAGGAACACCATACTAATACTGTGTTTGACCCCCTTTCGCCTTCAGAACTGCCTTAATTCTACGTGGCATTGATTCAACAAGTTGCTGAAACCATTCTTTAGAAATGTTGGCCTATATTGATAGGATAGCATCTTGCAGTTGATGGAGATTTGTGGGATGCACATCCAGGGCACGAAGCTCTCGTTCCACCACATCCCAAAGATGCTCTACTGGGTTGAGATCTGGTGACTGTGGGGGCCGTTTTAGTACAGTGAACTCATTGTCATGTTCAAGAAACCAATTTGAAATGATTCGAGCTTTGTGACATGGTGCATTATCCTGCTGGAAGTATCCATCAGAGAATGGATGCATGGTGGTCATAAAGGGATGGACATAGTCAGAAACAATGCTCAGGTAGGCCATGGCATTTAAACGATGCCCAATTGGCACTAAGGGGCCTAAAGTGTGCCAAGAAAACATCCCCCACACCATTACACCACCACCACCAGCCTGCACAGTGGTAACAAGGCATGATGGATCCATGTTCTCATTCTGTTTACGCCAAATTCTGACTCTATCATCTGAATGTCTCAACAGAAATCGAGACTCATTAGACCAGGCAACATTTTTCCAGTCTTCAACTGTCCAATTTTGATGAGCTCGTGCAAATTGTAGCTTCTTTTTCCTATTTGTAGTGGAGATGAGTGGTACCCGGTGGGGTCTTCTGCTGTTGTAGCCCATCCGCCTCAAGGTTGTGCGTGTTGTGGCTTCACAAATGCTTTGCTGCATACCTCTGTAAGGGTGGATCGCCTACAGCGGTTCTGACTGCAGGGTTGCCGAATGACTAAAGAAACGTTATCAGCAAGATGATAGAAAACTGTACATTTCTCGTCTTTACCACCCACTGCAGCTTATACCAACGACAGAAATAAGCGCAGTTACAATAGCTAAACATGTGGGAGAGCGTTGCTATAATGTGACTATATTGTATTGCAATAGGTAACACTTCAAAGTCAATACCAAATCAAAATTAGTTAGCACATCATTTGTAATTGAAAGAATTTAATGACAAAATCTAGTTATGGTTACACTTAAAATAGTTACAAAATAAATGTATGAGATGATGAAAACTTATACCATTAATCGTACCCAGCATGAATTTTACGTGAGAGAGAGAGAGAGAGAGAGAGGAGGAGAGAGAGAGAGAGAAAACAAAGAAGAGAGCAAAGGAGAGAAGAGCTAAAGAGAAGGCCCCAAGAAGAGAGAGAGCCGAGAATAAAAGAGCCAGAGCAACAGTTACAATCTTCTTTTATCTATTCCTTGACCATGTGACTGAAACCCTAACGTGAGCCATTCAAACTGACCAATCAGACCAAACTTCCCCCACGGTGTTACAGGTGTGACACACATTTGGCCTACAGGCCTTCAGCATTTCTTTGTCTTTAGGTATTCCAAATGGCCCTCCTGGAGAGAGATGGGGGTTGAAAACAGTAAAGCAAATGTCTTTGTTCATTTTCAAAAATCAAATATCTTTGATTATTTTCAATTCTTTCACCTCGGTTGTAACGAGTGGTTATTTCAGTCAAAGTTGCTCTTCTATCAGCTTGAATCAGTCGGCCCATTCTCCTCTGACCTCTAGCATCAACAAGGCATTTTCACCCACAGGACTGCCGCATACTGGATGTTTTTCCCTTTTCACACCATTCTTTGTAAACCCTAGAAATGGTTGAGCGTGAAAATCCCAGTAATTTTCTTTCCCATTCTGACATTCAGTTTGGAGTTCAGGAGATTGTCTTGACCAGGACCACACCCCTAAATGCATTGAAGTAACTGCCATGTGATTGGTTGATTAGATAATTGCATTAATGAGAAATTGAACAGGTGTTCCTAATAATCATTTAGGTGAGCGTAATTAAGCAATATCACAAGAGCAAGAGAGCTGTTTTCACAAATTATTAAATATTGCTTTTATACAAAAACTTTTTTTTTTTTTACATTATTTATGCATTTGTAATTTACCAATTCAGATGCATCTTCTGTACCACCTCTGCAGTGCAAAGATTAATTTTGTTGTTAATTATTTAATTTGGCAGCTCTTTATAATGTCTTATTTATATTTATATTATATAATTATATTTATTGATTAAAAATAAGCCATTTCTCAGGCAGTAATGTGGATCTTTATGAATTTACGGAGTGCTGGTCTGGTCTTGGTCTTGACTCTGTCTCGCCTTGCCTTGGTCTTGTCTTGGTCTCAACATACATTGGTCTTGGTGTCCACTTGGTCTCAGATTAGGTAGTCTTGACTACAACGGACAGGGTTTTAACTGGAAGTTCATGCAACTACTTGAGAAGACATGCCCTACATCTGAAAGCGAAAACTTCCCTACTTTATAGCATGTGAAAACTACACAAACTGTTTGAATAGATAGTATTTGAAAAACAGTAGGTGAAAAGTCCTCGGATGACCTACTACTTCTGGTGAGATTCTCCACTGGACTCCACTAGACACCTGAAGGTGTGCTGTGGTATATGGCACCAAGATGTTAGCAGCAGATCCTTTAAGTCCTGTAAGTTGCGAGGTGGGGCCTCCATGAATTGGACTTGTTTGTTCAGCACATCCCACAGATGCTCGATTGGATTGAGATCTGGGGAATTTGGAGGCCAAGTCAACACCTCAAACTCTGAACCATTTTTGCTTTGTGGCAAAGCTCATTATCCTGCTGAAAAAGCCACAGCTATCAGGGAATACCGTTTCCATGAAAGGGTGTACATGGTCTGCAACAATGCTTAGGAAGGTGGTACGTGTCAAAGTAACATCTACATGGATGGCAGGACCATTTGCCAAGGACCAAGGTTTCCCAGCAGAACATTGCCCAAAGCATCACACTGCCTCCACCGGCTTGGCTTCTTCCCATAGTGCAGCCTGGTGCCATGTGTTCCCCAGGTAAGCCACACACATGCACCCAGCCATCCACGTGATGTAAAAGAAAACGTCATTGATCAGACCAGGCCACCTTCTTCCATTGCTCCGTGGTCCAGTTCTGATGCTCACGTGCCACTGTTGGTGCTTTCAGCGGTGGACAGGGGTCAGCATGGGCACCCTGACTGGTCAGCGGCTATGCCGCCCCATACGCAACAAACTGAGATGCTCTGTGTATTCTGACACCTTTCTATCAGAACCAGCATTAACTTCTTGAGCAATTTGAGCTCCAGTAACTCGTCTGTTTGATCGGACCACACGGGCCAGCCTTCGCTCCCCACGTGCATCAATGAGCCATGACCCTGTCTCCGGTTCTCCACTGTAACTTCCTTGGAGCACTTTTGATAGATCCTGACCACTGCAGACCGGGAACACCCCACAAGAGCTGCAGTTTTGAAGATGCTCTGACCCAGTCGTCTAGCCATCACAATTTGGTCCTTGTCAAACTCACTGAAATCCTTACGCTTGCCCATTTTTCCTGCTTCTAACACATCAACTTTGAGGACAAAATGTTCACTTGCTGCCTAATATATCCCACCCACTAACAGGAGCCGTGATGAAGAGATCATCAGTGTTATTCACTTCACCTGTCACTGGTCATAATGTTACCTGATCGGTGTATATTGTTATTGTGAAATAAAAAAAAAATGTATATTATGAAATAAGAATTCACGTCATATTCATCCACCCCTAATGCAATTAATTAATTAATTGGTTCAACAGATGTAAGATGCTGCATCAAAGATGGATTAGGTCTTTATTGTTGAGCGGAGAATGTAATTTGTTGTTGATGCAAATGTGAACCGAATTGGTCATTTGCAACTTTAACAACAGCTGACCTCATCACGGAGGCAGAAAACCTTTAACTTTGAAGACACCAACACTAACATCTCATGCTGACACAGCAAAAGGTGGCAAATGAAGCATTGTTTCAGTGCTGCTCAAATGGACCCTATTCCAAACAGGTTTTGCTCCATTAAAAGTAATTGCCTATTTCTCTAAGTAGTAAGGGACTTTTTCTAGTAATTTGCATGCATGCAAGGCCTCTAAAAACCCGAGACCCCCTGCTACCAGAGGAAAGGAACCAAAACAACCAAAAATTGCCTTTAGTACAATACAAAGCCTATAATTTAATGACTGCATGTTGTTGTTATAAGGCATTTGATTTATATTTATAAAACAAGACTTCTGTGAGTCTGAATTAAGAGAGCAGAGCGGTATAATTAAGATGAAACGTTCTGTTCTTAAAATGAGTTAGCTCCCTTACTGTCTACTGCTGATGTAAACAACTACCTTTTTATTCAACATTCTAGCTGAAATACAAACTCTTAATTAACCGCTTTGAAATGTTCTACATAGGTCAATGTTTATTTCCACAAATATAGTAGCATTTCTTACATGAAGTGTACAGACACAATTGATTTCAGTAGAGGTTGATGCTAGCATGTTGCTAAGCTAATAGTGCGATATGTCAGAAATAGAAAGCCCATTTTAATTACGTGAATTGTCCTCCATCTTTTTGCTTGTCTCAAAACATTATGCAAATACATTATTATTCAGTACTTTAGATTTCAGTCAAAATGCTATCTACATCACTAATCAGCTAATCTAAATTGTATTTGCTTTTGACATTTTTTGAGTCATAGTGCAATCTTTTCATTATTGTTATACTAAAACTTTTGGCAAAGCCTGCACACAAAAACCCCAAAAACGAACTGTCTTTAAAGGGGTCATGAACTGCATTGTTTCATTGTTTTATAATGTTTCATGGGGTGCACTTATAACGTTAGCAGGATTTTTACATCAAAAATTTTCATATTTAGAAACAAAAGGCATTTTTACTACTCTGATTTTAGCCTCTGATTTGAACTGCTGTGATTGGCTGCTGTGAGACTTCAGTGTAAATGACCACTGCTGTGATTGGCTGCTGTGAGACTTCAGTGTAAACACCCACTGCTGTGATTGGCTGCTGTGAGACTTCAGTGTAAACGCCCACTGCTGTGATTGGCTGCTCTGAGACGTCAGTGTAAACGCCCACTGCTGTGATTGGCTGCTCTGAGACTTCAGTGTAAACGCCCACTGCTGTGATTGGCTGCTCTGAGACTTCAGTGTAAACGCCCACTGCTGTGATTGGCTGCTGTGAGACTTCAGTGTAAACACCCACTGCTGTGATTGGCTGCTGTGAGACTTCAGTGTAAACACTCACTGCTGTGATTGGCTGCTGTGAGACTTCAGTGTAAATGACCACTGCTGTGATTGGCTGCTGTGAGACTTCAGTGTAAACGCCCACTGCTATGATTGGCTGCTGTGAGACTTCAGTGTAAATGCCCACTGCTGTGATTGGCTGCTGTGAGACTTCAGTGTAAACGGCCACTGCTGTGATTGGCTGATATCTTTGCATATGAAATAGCAAATATTACGTGTAACTCTCTCGAAAGCTTTTAGCATGTTTTTACTATTACAGCTCTTAAGGTTAACTAATCATGATAAGTGCTGATTATATAATTATATTTAGAACTATATCATTATATTCAGATCGTGGCATGAAACGTTGCAATGATGAGTATTGTAGCCAATCACAGACATGTAGAGCTCATCAATGCAGTGACCTCATCATTGCAACTCGATTTCTGCACACTAACAAATGCTTTCCTCATAACTAACAGTGCAAACACAATGTAAATAAGAGATTTGTTGATTATTACGGGAGTTCTGACACGAGTCCAGTCACTGATAAACGTGAGCTGTTTGATTGACAGCTCAAGCAATTGGAATTGTGCCGAAATTGCGACAGATTTCCCAAAGAATCCACAGTGAAATGTAGAGAACACAAATAAATAATGCTCGACTGAGACATTCACATTGTTGAAAATAAATAAGCACATTCCTATCATTAGGATCCTTTAGAAGGTAATGTTACACAAGTCTAATTTTTTTTTCTCTGTAATTTAACAATTGCAAGATGGTGGTTTTCCATGAATTCTGACATTAATTTTGATTAACGAAAGGTCTCTCAGCCTGGCCAAACTAGTTACAGCTTGTTTTAGATGGTTTTCATGCACTAGACCAGCTTAAGCCAGCTAAGACCAGTGAACTACCTTAGGCTGGTTTAACCTTTTTTTTGTAGCATTCAGTTACATTCAGTGACAAATTGTGCCTAGTGGGATTTGTAAATGCCTCTTGTAGCTGTAGCAGTTCAAGGAGAGTAGGGTTGAGATCACATACAGTAAATAGAACCGACTTCTTTTCATTCACTTTGAAAAAAATAAAATGGTTGGAGAACTTTGAGTACATAAGCTGCCAAATTCTTTCTCCCTAAAGCTGATTTAATCAAATCTCCTGACAGTTGAATGGAAACTAAACTCCTTTCAACGTAGAGCTCAAAGCACTCAACTTGTCACCTGCCAGGAAATTTCAAGTAAACTAAAACAAAGTGTTCAATAATAAGATAAACTGAGAAGAAGGTAAGAATATGTCATCTGTTTAAAGGTGGAAGGAAAATGATGCCGTCTGCGATGAGTAAGGTGAACCTTTAGTGTTTAGTAGTCACTCAGTGTTGAAGAGAAAATTATAAAGAAGCAGACCGATATATCTTTAGTGAGCAAGAGACATTTAGCAGCCGTGCTTTGTTGAACCAGAACGAAGACTAGTCTTTTCTTGGGGGTTGATTGATCTTTGCTCACAATTGGTCATGGCTTGTGCAAAGCGGATTTTGGCGCAATACAGACCTCAGCCCATTCCAAGTTTGGGATGTGAGTTCAAAAACGGTTTTGTTTACTGTTTTGGCACCAATGAGATTCGAGTTTCGACCCCGGTGACTAAACAGTTTTATAGCAGTAGTCTAGTAAACAACTGTAGGTCATGTGGAGCTATGTCATTTCAAGAAACCACTCAGTCATAGATGTGATGAATTTCCAAAATACCAGATAGCCGGTTGTGACCTTTCCATTAATTCGGATGCCACACTGGCATTTGTTTTACAGTAGAAAAGCCAAGGAAATCACCATTACCTTACATGACCTGAGTCAGCGCTTGGTTTCCTAAAACGGTAATTTCCTCAAGCCATAATTACAACGTGTTTCAAATAAACATGGGCCGTGTGAGGGTGTATTGTTAGTGTACGCATGTTCATTACGGGGACAAGTTCACCCAGTAATGAATATTCTGTCATCATCTACTTAGCCTCCCGTCAGTCCAAACCTGTATGCATTTCTTTCTTCTGTCAAATAGACAAGAAAGCGTGAGAAGTACAAGAAAGCGTGAGAAATTGAGCAGTGGAAATGGGGAGGTGCATGAATAATAGATGGCTACTGTCGGGAAGGGGGGCACTTTATTGTTCGAGCTCTCTCTTGTGCTGTGTCCACCAATGGCCTGCTGGGATAACATTGTTAGGACTGCCACGACCGGAGTGGAGAACTGCAGCAGTGCCACCCAAACCAAACGTTGACGCTTTCAATTGCTCCACAGCTTGAGTCATGCCCTTTCAAGGCTAATAAAATACAGAGAAACTGTGTACTGCCTCTGTGCCTATTGTCTGACATCCAGGAGAGGCTGATGCAAATATCGAGCAGTTGCTGACATCTCCAAAGGTCAGCTCTTCAAGATGAAGGACGCAGACCCTTGGTGAACTGTTTCGACAGGCATGAAAAGACTTTCATTTTGGATTCATCTGGCCATCTCACTTCTTTTGATGTCACTGCACGTCAACACGTACAGTGGTGGCATCTAACACAATCCGATCGGCCCACAGGTGTTCGATAATGCCATTGCTTCAGCACTAAATGATTCCAAAAGCTAACCCAAATGATTTTATTTGATTAATCACAAATGTGGATTAAAAAAAACTGAGATGAAAACAAAATATTACTTTAGCCTTTGTGTGATCCTGTAATCCCAGTGTAGGCTGTGTTTTCAAATCATACTGTAGTCTTACAGCTGCTTTAAACAAGTTATTCACAGAAGTGTGAATGTTCCGGGAAGCACCTTCAATTCACTTGCAAATCACAAAATGGGCATTTAAAGTTCCTTTCATCCAGTGGTGCCAGTACACTCACAGTTGTCGCAGTTGTAATAGCGGTCTGATATTTCACCCAGCTGCCATTAGGGCAGAGGAAATGTTTCCGAAAATGTTCTTTCAAGAAGAACTTGGAAGCTTCAAATGTAGTCGACCTCAAACAAAGGGACGCACAGCTGTGTGTCTGTGAACTTTAATTCAACTCAAAGTGATACAAAAATGAGTATAACAGGCTACGTTCACACTGTAGCTAAATATGGCCCAAAATAAGATTGCTGTCCATCACATGCGATGCATCTTGAACGTGTGAACAACTCAAATTGCATTAGATTTATTTATTTATTCGTTTGTTCGTTTATTTATTTTATATAAATGCAAATGTATTTATTTATTTACATTCATATGGGTGATTCTATAATTGTAAAAAACTTTTTCAGATGATTATATTTTTAATTATTTTTATAATTTGTTACTCATTGTCATGGATCACAAGATGTTACAGGCCATAATAATCAAATATTTTCTGTAAAAGTGTCTTAAATAGCTGAAAATCACGATTTCTTGTTGTCCGAATTAGTCAGTGTATTTTTTTCCATCATGTACTGTGTAATTAAAATATTTTATTGTACTTTTCTTTTGGTAATATTATTTTATATATAAAACCCTAAATAGTAATTTTCCTAATTCTACAAAGATTAAATTATTTTAAAATTACTTTTATCTTATAAAAAATGTGTGTCCATAAATATTGTGTCAACTCTGTTACCGCTCTTTGCCTTTAAGTTGGTGGAATTTTCTCCCACAACTGTGTGAGATACAGGAAATGATGTCACTTTTCCTCACTGATAAGATCTGGGCTGCGTTCACCCACGTCAAAACGTTGCAAAACATTTTTTAAACGGAAACAGTGCTGTGTTGAACACCCTGTTCTGATGACACAAGAGTTGCAACTATGGCAGCTGAGAAGGCCATTCTTTGTGTCCTTTTTGAAGAATTTTCGGAGCCTGATGAAATCGGTATAAATACGTGTTTAATACTGCAAAATACGCTGGATGTTACAGTCACTGCCCTTGCCATCCAGAATAAAAGAGAACATCCCAATCGAGTGAAGGGATTTGTGGAAACTGTGGTTCCTAATTATTGTGATCCAACATTTGCCTCGCATTTCAGGATGAAAAGACAAACACTTCAGGTGAAGGACAATCCACTTCCTACCTCCGAGACTGTTATGATCTATATGACCTTATTATTTTTTATTGTATTAGGCTTATCATTATTGCTGATCACTGTTGTGCTATGATATTATACTATTTAATATAATCAGAGGAATATAGAAAAGTTTGAAAGTGTCACTCCACAATACAATAGCAAAATATATAAATATGTATAGTATTTATGGACCCATTGTGCGAGCTGTTTATGTACATGTTGCTGCTGATTGGGCTGACATATTTGACACCCCCACCAAACGAGAGAAAACGCATCTCAAACCCGTTGCACACAGGAAACATGACGTTCAACCGGAAACCGTATAAAAAATTAAAAAAAGGTCAATTCTGTTAGCATCAAACTCTGTTACCAATGTTATTTCTATGCATTGCCTATTTTGTCTGTAACAGAGTTGACAAACAATACTATAAAGAAATTACTTTATTGTTTAAAGTAAAAAAAAAAATTTAAAAAGGAAGGAAGTAACCTGTATTTGGAAAGCACTGAATTATTAAAATTGTATATGCTTTCAATAAGAATACTGGAAAGAATTTCTGTTAGTGAACTTTTTTTTTTTCCCTTTTGAAACTTCAATTATAGAATCACTCATATGTCGAGATAATAAACAAACAAACATACATAAATCAATTTAGCCATAGCATTCTGCACAGGCATAAAAAGGCATTTTCCTGACATCCCATAATGAAAAAATTGTAGTTTAGTTGATAAATGTACTATACTATAGTAAACTATACAGTTAATTGTCTAAAATAAATTATCACTTTATTAATTAAAAATAATAATAAATAAATTTTGAATCTGGCATTGACATTAATTACATTTTCCTTGATCTTCTGATCCATTAAAACATCCTGCAAGTTTCAGATCTTAAAACACCCTCCTCATTTATTTAATCAAGCTCCAAAAACAGCCTGTTTTGATATCGGGAGATGTGACGTCACACGGGTATAAGTTAGTTCTGAGAAAAGCTTGTTTGTTTGTTGTGCCACTTGGTTAAGATATTTTGATATCTAATTGCAATTATAATCATATGTAAGTGTACAAATGTGTCCAAATATTTCAGGCAGCCACTATACAGTATATTTATGTATGCTTATTAATTACTGGCAAATGTGCAGCTCATACACAGGTTCACCACATTCCAGTTTTGTTGAAATGCAGAGAGTCAGTCATAGCTCTATATTTCTCATGTGGATTTATGTTTTATGGGGCAAGACTCTCTATTCTTTACTAGCAGCTATAAAATACTTTTCATAATCTGTTTTTTTAAAGAGAAATACCTCTCAAATGATATAAAACAGAGTCTCACTCCAAACGCTGGCCTGCTCAACTGATAGCTATAGGTGTTGGAGTTCTTTCTCACACAAGGTTGCAGACTTTAATTTGCTTTCCTGGATCCAGCTTGTTGGTTTACAAAGCTTTTTCCATGCAGTATGACGGGGTGGGCGTTCTCTTTTAACAATTATATTTACGTACAAGAGATTTGCTAATTACCATCCCTGCTCCCACGCTTCTGCTCGGGCTTTCTCTAAAGGAATCAAACACGGGCTTGACATCAAAAGCAAAAGAGGTTAAGCAAACCATGACTACCTTGTTTAAACCTGACCAACTTTTGAAAGGACTGTTAAAAGTGTGACTCTTTCTCAATTCCAGCGGCGTATAGATTGGATTAAAGTCACACATTTTTAGAGTGGTTTTAGCACTTTTCTGATACAGCTAATGTTGAGGGTCTAGACAGAAAAAAACTCATCCCAGTAGGGATAAATCAGTTACAGCTTCCTTCTCTGGCTTGGAGCAGTTAGAAACGCATCCTTTCTCTCTGCCATCGTCCAAACCAGCCACATTGTATTCAACAAAACAATCACACCCCTCAGGTTTCCATGTTTACTGCCAACAAGAAAGGGTTTCCACTGCCGCCCAGGGAAACTAAATCATTAATTGAGCATTAGTGATACAAGTGCATGGACAATATTTGAAATACCTGTGGTTTCGGAAAAGCTGCTTTTCATTCAAGTTCACTCTCAAGGTAGCGCATTTCAGGTAGCGCATTCAGGCTGTGAGCATGAAACCTTTTGTATAATTGTTAATAAAATGAGGGCGAGGATGACCTTGTTGAGCGTACGTATGTACGTATGATGTAGCAAAATCCCTGCTAACCACGAGGTGATTCACACTTGTAGTTCGGTTTACTTGGTTCCTTTGGTCTGGACCAAAAAAATAAATAAAAAATAACATAAAAAATAAAAAAGATCTTTAATGTCTTTAATGGCTTTCATGACATATATTGTGTGATGGAAAATAAGTGGCTCTCAGTCCACAGCTCCAGGGTTTGGATGGCAGTATTCACACTTATTTAAATGATCTACACTAAAAGAGCAATTGCCCCAAAGTTTGTTTTAATCAAACCAAACCTGGGTGTGAACACACCCTTCCCAGCAATGAAAGTTTAATAGACGTCTAACCATAGCCCAAGATTAGACTAGTCATCTAAAACATGAACATGTCAAAGAAATGAAACCAAACACCTTGTAATCACTGTTGACTTTGCTTACATGATGGAATATCACACATCTCGCAAGTTATTTTGGCAAAAACGACATGTAACCAAATTCAAGGTTATTTTGGCTAGAAGTGGATTACTCATAAGTGGACTATATCGGGTCTATAGCTAACTGAGACGGTGAAATGCCAACTATTGCTTGCTGGGATCTAGCATTGCTATTACTGAAGGTTAAGGACTGTTATAAGAGCATTCTCCAAATGTTCAGTGTTGGTTCTAAGAACATAAATAATGTTTTCTGGACGTTAGAGGAACATGTTTTAAAAGGTATGATGTTCCTCAAACATTCTTTTAACTTAATTTTCAACAATTCTAGGAACGTTGATTTTTGTAACAGTCCAAGAACATAAAACTGTCCAGTTTCCTTAATGTAAATACAATGTTATTTAAAGGTTAGTTTGATGTTCCTGAAACATTCTGTCAATCTTTCAAACACCTGCTGTGAACAAGCACTGAAAGAAAGAGAAATAAGAACACAAACTACAACTTTCTTCAACCACAGCCTTAGATGAAATCAACATTACATCTCTGAAGACCTCAGCAGAGGAGGATTAAACAACTCCACAAACATCTTCACAAATTGCTAACCATATTGACTTTATTTCTGTCAGACGTCTACAGAAGCTCTTATTGAGAATTAACATGTGTTGATGTTTGGTTGAAAATGTTTGAAGTCACCATTATGGTGATCAGTGTTGCTTTAGTTGGGCTCTAGACCCTTGTTAAGTTGCTTCTTTTTCAGCAATTGCAGGTGTTTTCAGAAAACATTTCTGCATTGATAAAGCAGGCCAACATGGCTAATTTAATGGTCAAACGACTGCATTTGAGAAGAAAGTAATAAAGTCAAACAATTTGATAAACATCATTTGTATCACTGAAGTGATTTGTGGACATTTGGACATCTTTTATGTTCCTAGAATCAACACTGAATATTTGGAGAATGTTAATATAACAAACATCTGTTAGCTGGGTAGGCCTTTGGGTAACACTTTACTTGAAGGGGTGTGCATAAGACTGACATGACACCTTCATAATCATGACATGACACGTCATGAATATGGAGTTTTATGCATATTTATGACAACTGTCATTAAGTGTCATTCGCTCAATTTTGTCATTTTTAATGCAGAGGCATTGCTCGAGATGTCTTTGTTATGACAACTTAACATAAACCAATACATCATAACCTGTCAGTATCTTTGTCATGACAACTTGACATTACCAAGACAACATAACCTGTCATAAATCTATCATAAACAGGGCATAGCAGATTAATTATCAAACTTAAGAAACTACTCAGCTTTACTGGTTAACATTACAAACTGTCATGTGGTTGGTTTTGGCTGTCATGAGGCCATTATAATGTCATGAAGTTTTTTATGACCACTTTCTTTTAGTGGTACAAGTTGAATTTGTCATTAAAATGTCATTAAGTGTTAATACTCTGTCAAATTATTTTATAACAGTGTCATGAATATGTTTAAGTTCATAATGTTTTTTTAATAGAAGATAATAGACAAAATTCAAATGTCTTGAAAAATTAATAGGTGTTAGAGAAATAAAATCATTACAATGGTGGGTTAAGCCATGCAGTTTTTGGTCCATATCACTGCAAAAACAGTTAATTACAGCATCCCACACATTTATATTTTCTTGAAATGCTTTTTTACATCATGAATAAGTCACCATCATAATGGCGTACACCATTTTGAGGCGAGTTTTCAATGACTACGATTTCCTCTATGACGCCATAGTTTAGGTCAAGAAAAATATTAATGACGTATTAATGAGTATTAACACTTAATGACATTTTAATGACAAATTCAATTTGTACCACTGAAAAAAGTGGTCATAAAAAAACTTCATGACATTATAATGGCTATGCCATGTTTATGATAGATTTATGACAGGTTATGTTGTCTTGGTAATGTCAAGTTGTCATGACAAAGATACTGACAGGTTATGAAGTATTGGTTTATGTCAAGTTGTCATAACAAAGACATCTCTAATAATGTCATCTTTGCATTAAAAATTACAAAACTGAGCGAATGACACTTAATGACAGTTGTCATAAATATGCATATGTGGCAGGGGAAGTGACTCCTCTTATTGGCCTGCCTGGTAAACCAATGAGGTGCAAGCGGCTGTAGTATTTAAGGACCTTTATTTTGACGGGTTCGTATGGTCCTGTTTGATTCTGGGTTTGCTTTCCCCCTGGCACTTCCTTCCCTGTCCCTGTCCCTGTCCCTGTCCCTGTCCCTGTCCCTGTCCCTGTCCCTGTCCCCCTGTCCCCGTCCCCGTCCCTGTACAGGTATATTGAGATCCTGCCGATGGTGTAATGTGAGCCACTTATGGCTGCGCTGTATTATAATATGTGCTATTTATAGTTTAGAGCGGTGTCGGTGGCGTCTGAGCTGTGGCAAGTTTGTTGGCGGAGTTCACTCAGGTACGTTGTGTTCATTTTAAATCCCTTGGTTACTTGCTGTCGTACTTATTGTGTATTGCTCTCAGTATAGTGCTATAGCACGTGTTCAAAGCTGGCCTATAGACACCTGTTGTGAGTAACCATACAGCTTTGCATCTGGTGTTTATTCAACCCAAATTGTAAGTATGCCTCTCCTTTTCTCACATTTGGGTCTCTGTGAATTTAGTTAACGCTCTAATCTGTTTTGTTAAAGGTAGAAGGGGAATTGAACTTCAAGATATCTAATCCTTACTGCTCACCGAAGACGCTTAGAGTCCATTTTTATTACATTTTATGATTTGTGTATCTTGTTGTGTACGGCCTTGTTGAGCACTATTGGTTCATTACTCTCAAATTTGATTGTCCATAAATGTATTTTTGTTTCTTTCTTTTTATTTAGATTCTGTTTGCAGTGTAATACTGTGTGGTAATACCAGGTGTGTGATTTTCCTAAATTCACTCATCGTCCTGTCCTTCTGGTGCCATTTAGGGGCTGTCCCGCTACTTTTGCTGTATGTGTCGCACAATGTCTGTAAACTTTCTTTTGGTTTTTTTTGTTATTTAGTGTAATTTGTGTACATTTGTGGTTGTGACTGTTTGTTAATGTGTATGTCTTTTTTCCTCCAGGAGCCAGGGTAGATTCAGTGTGGAACAGGGGAGGCTAGCTGCTTCATTCAGTGGTGTGTTTCACGGTGTGCTGACACAACTTCCTTATGGTGTGTGCACATGGTGTCTGATTCAGTGGTGTGAATTTGAGGTGGGTTTGAATGACCTCCTGAGTTACAGCCGGCCTGCCTTGTTCCCGCGAAATCTGTCCCTGGAGAATTATTGTGATGTTGGACATGTCTCACGAGAGAGCGTTTTAATGTCTCTTTTATAATAAAATGTATTTTTGTAACAATATCCCGTCTCATGATCGACTCCTTTGCCTTCAATTGGTAAAACGTACCTGTGTCCTTATTTGGAGTATTTCCCTGGTTCTCCACCAGGGTGGTGTGGTCAGATTAATTTAACTGATTCACTGAACACAGGGGTATGCCACACATAAAACCTCTTTCATATTCATGACATGTGGGATTCGAGCTCAAAATTTGGCCCGAACCTAGAGTACCCCCAGAGTACCTTAAACTCGATTTCCCTCAAAACTGCCTTTGCTGACTCCATCAACTTCAAACAGGTGTGGCTCAGTCATTTTTTGTCAAATTCAAACAAATCATACATCATTTTGAAGGGTTTTTTTAATAGAGAATTGAAAATCTATGACTCATTTTGCCAGCACAGGTCACATATCTAGTTTTTTCTAAGCCTAAAACAGTGGTGTCCAATCCCAGGAAGCAAGAGCCGGCATTTCACCGTCTCGGTTAGCTATAGACCCGAGATAGTCCGGTTATGAGTAATCCACTTCTAGCCAAAATAACCTTGAATTTGGTTGCATGTCGTTTTTGCCAACATAACTTGCAAGATGTATGATATCTCATTATGTAAGCAAAGTCAACAGTGATTACAAGATGTTTGGTTTCATTTCTTTGACATGTTCATGTTCTAGATGACTTGTCTATTCTCGGGCTGTGGTTAGATGTCGATTACATTTTCAGCCCAAATTTTGCCTTGTTTTATCCTAGACATGTTTGGTGTTTGGACGGCTATTACACAAAATTGCTTGCTGGGATCCTGGAGGGTCACTATCCTGCAAGCTTTAGCTCCAACCCTAATTAAACACATCTGAACTGGTCTTCAAGGTCTTTAGGACTACTAGAAACTTCCAGGAAGATGTTTTGGAGCTAAACTCCTTTGGCCCTACAGGAGCAATATTGGACGCCCCTGTTCTAAACCTTTCTTTGCAATATTTTGTGTGACAAATAGCAAATTCAATTAGAGAAAAATGCATTTAGGAAGGTGATATGACATCAGAGACAATGATAGTTCCCGCACATCCCAGTTTGCGTCTTCTCATGGGTCCTGGGTGACAAGGACAGTGACTTGTCTAACAAATGCTGCCATATTAAACTCATTAAGAGGTTCACAGGCTAATTATAGCTCTTTCTTGCCAGACTACATATGATGAGTCAGGAGTTAAGCAAATCGCTGAATGCTAACAGCTGGGAAGAGTCCTCAGCAGGACACATATTTACCGGGAACACTCAATGGGGACCGGATCCCTTAATTTCCCACAACATCAGAGCTATTTGACATATTTTGTCTCTGAATCAGCAAGACGCACCCAAAGGTCTCCTCGAGAACTCACTCATTAAGATTGTTGAATGAATGTAATAATCAAAAGGGGGTGGAATTATTACAATCCATATAAAATTAAAATGTTGAACATTTGGAAGTTCATCGCAAGGAAAATCAGAGCCAAGGGAACGTTGACCCACCCCAGTACCTGCACTTCCTGAACTGTGGGAAACCCAGAGTTTTGGAATATCCTCAGGAATTCTCTCGTTACCTGTCTGACACCCACGGCACTCCAGAGATTTTACGATTAGAGGCCCATAGTTAAGGAACTATGGTGGATCTATTTTTAGGACACCAAATTGAGACTGGGCATGAAAACCTGCAGCAAAAAATAACTCAATAAAGTTTAAGGGGGAAAGACCACATGTGTGGTCTCAGTTTCATTAAAAAGATCTAGTTTTCCACTCATGCTTTGGAAACTACTTCTATAGCAGAGTGCTTTTCAGAGGCCAAGACGTGTTTCTGTCAGCTGGGCAAAGGACGAAGAACCTACAAGAACTATTTGTTGCTTGTATTGCACTTGCGATCAACAAGGAAAGTTTATGGATTGAACTTTGGCAGGAAACCTATAGTAGCGCTTAGCAACTATCCAGAACACCCTTGCAATTGCCTAGGATTCACCCTAATTTCAGTGTAAGTGCTAACTACAAAATGAGTTGAATCATCCACATACATTAAATTGTAAACTACAGAATTTCCCTTTGATCTTTTACAAATTGCAAGTGAAATTCAATGTTCCCACTGATAGCAGTCAAATGAGATCCTCTGGAAATGTTTATTCCAATTGTAAATTTAACTAAGTACTTTCTATTAAGCACAGAAGACAACACCCTACTGTAATGCAAGCTAATGCGGAGTGTAATGAAGTTTTAAATGTTAAGGCAGGAACTCATTACCCAGAGCCATTATGAGGTAAGATTTCTCTCTTCATTGATCAGCTTGGCCAGCACTTCTTGATTAGGAAGAATCTATTCCATTAGTCATGTATGCTAACAGAAGAAGCCATTGTGAAACAGCAGTACAAATGCTGTATTGTCTCTGTAACCCAATTTTACATTATCTGGAGAAAATGTGAGCGATATTTTCCCACACTAATCTTGCATACACTTGTGTTGTGAGTTTTCTGTGAGGTTATTAGCATGTTGCTTGAAGATTGTTTTCTGAGTCAAGTCAACAGTGCATACGACAAGCCGCTAAGATATATAATGTGAGGCCTTTTCACTGCAAATGTGTTTTTGTGCAAAGGTAAATATGATCGCACCATTATATAGCTAGTAATAACCATGTCAACGGTTTAAGGGGCGTTTACACAACACCATTTTCAACTAAAAACAGAACACTTTTTATGCGCTTTGGGGGCCTGAAAATGCAAACTTTTGAAAACGGGTTTCAAAGTGGAAAGTTTTGAAAACAATCTCCATGTAAACAACAAAAACGTGTTACATGTTCAGTCTATAGTGTTTCATCACCATCTAATGGCTTGGGATCAGAATACAGCTGGGACAAGAGAGCCTGCCCTGCTTGTCATTAAAGTGATCACAAGTTCCCACCTCCTTCTTCCCATAACTACGAAAGTTGTTACACTGGTGCCGAAACCCGGGAGGAAGGAGGGACGTACTGTCTGAGAACCCTCGCTGCTGAGGGATCACGGTGCTGAGGAGGTCGGGAAGTGTGGAAGGATGAAGACTGCAAGTGGCTGCCCGAGGTGGTGGTGCTGGAGTGATTGAAGACCCGGTGGGACAGAGAGCTCGCTGCCGTGCTCCTGGGTCGAGGTGGGGTGGCTGCCGTCTGAGAGGGAGCGGTGGAGAGAACGGCGCGAGAATGGAGCGATGCCGGTGGCGTGATTGCAAATGAGCGTCACCTGCGCGTCACACCGGTCTCGTATCTCAAGGAGGAGCTCGGATGCATTAAAGAAGGAGAACAGTGAAGGCCTGGAATTTTATGTTGTGTTTTGTTTACGTTTTATTATGTGTGTGTGGCAGTCGTCCGTGAGGAGGCTATTTTATTAACAGAGTGTCTATTTACACCAAGTGCAAATAGTGTGTCTTTTTAGCAAGTCCTAACAATGACAACTCTGCCTAACAATGCCTGGTTGGGCCAAACAAGATTAAAAAAGATGCGCATATGTCAACGTCTTCAGTGACGCAGTCAGTAAAGTGTAAGGCATAAGGATCTAGGTTTTGATGCGATCGACACGGTTTTGAATCCGCCTTTTGCAGAGCTCGTTCTTATCCCTTTTCTCATCACATATCACATTGGAAAGGCATCTACTTTCAATAAAAATTAAGAAAATGGAAATTAAAATAAATGCCTAACGAAATGTTTAATAATAATAAAAGCATTTATTGGGTAGGGTTAGGGGTCGGTGTAGGGAGGACTTTTATTGTCCCATTAAGGCAGCATCCATTTAATAGTTTTAATAAATATAATAATTTACACTCTATGTTATTATTACATCCTGTTACTGCACAACAATACTGAGGTGCAAATAGTATGTATCTGTCAAAACAGAGTATAAATTGCATGTAATTACTATTTACACATATTGCAAAGTACTGCTACTTTACATGGTGTAAATAGAATATAATCACTATTTTCACTTAGTAAATAGCATCCACAGCTATTTGCACTTAGAGTAAATAGCCGCTGCCTTTTATTAAAGGCTTATTTCTTTATTAAAGTTGTTGAGCAGTCGCTGGTTCTTGCCTTCTTCCTTCCAATGAAATTTGTTACAACAGCGTTTTTAGTCATTTTCACGTATACGTATGGCCGTTTTGTTGTCTATATGTGAAAAACTCAAAGGAAAAACTATTCCCTACATTACGTCACTAATATAGTCCAATTGAAGGAGTGAATGAAAACAAGTGAGTTGTTACATAACAGAAGGGACGGAGACAAGGTATACAGGTTAGTGAATGTTTATTGAACAACCAGATGAGATAATGGAAGTGCAGGTGAGTGATCTTGAGTTTCGTGAGAGTCTGATGATGTTATCAGAATGACACAGTCTTTATACTTGCAGATGAGGCAGCCTGGGGACGGAACTGGATCGAGGGAGACTCTGGAGGATCACACAAGACGAGGAAACACGATGGAGACTTGGAAGAACACAGGAGGCAGGTAAGTAGGTTGTAGAAGTCCTTGAGGTAAGCATGAAGGCAAGTATCTTACGTGCCAACGAGACCGGACAGTGACCGAATGTGTGAGAATGTCTTTTGTGCTGTGGGTGATTGCCGTGATGATGGTATGCAGGTGATTATGATTATTACTCTGGGGAAGGTGTGTGTTGTGACTGGATGACGTGGGAGCCTGACGTGTTGTGGTATGTTGTGCACAATTATATTTCATCGGTAAGTGGAATGGGAGGAACGGGAAGAGCGGAGAAGCAGCTATCGCCCCACTTCAGGATCTCGCCACTTTTCCATGAGATGATGGGATTGTGCTGCTCTAACCATGGGCGCCCTAAGATCACGTCAGCGGTGGATTCCTCCAGAACCAGTAAATGTTGTTCCTCTTCATGCAGGATACCCACTTGGAGCTGGTTGGGCCCTGTGATGAGACGTACTTGTTTTCGGCTGAGGGGTTTGCCCATTACCGAGTGGATCTAGTAGATGGACGGCGTGGTGGTGGTTTTAAGCCTGAGCTGATAGCAGAGGGCGCCGGAGATTAAGTTGCCGGCTGACCCAGAGTCAGCAAGGGCAGAAACTGGAAGAGTGATACCGGCAGCAGTTAAGTTCACAAGAGTGGTGAGTGATTCATTCTATAGGTAGTAGGAAAAATGGCACTCACCATGGGACGAGGAGGACGAATGGAAGACTTGGAGATGAAGTGCTCTGAGGAACCACAGTACATGCAGAGAGTTTGGCTTGGGTAAGGCGCATGTTCTCCAGCTGCATGGGTTTATTGACTGGTTCTGGAGGGCTGACGGAGTCTTTGTCGGCGGAGAGAAGGAGGGAATAGTGGCTGGTCCTGGTGCTCTTCGAGACACAACTGCATACGAGTGGCGAAGCGAATGGATAGCTGTATGAAACATTCGAGCATGATGGTATCCCCGTATGCAGCGAGATGCAACCCCACGCAGGGATCCAGACCCTGACAGTAGGTGGTAAGCAAACACTGCTTGTTCCATCTGCTGGCGGCAGCCAGTGTCCTGAACTGGAGGGCATACTTATTGATAGGCATATTATTTTGTTTTAAGGGATATAATTGCTCACTGATAGAAGCAGCCCAGGCTGGTTTTCCGAAGACCTCCTTGAAATGAGAAATTAAACTAGAAAGAGATTGAATTATGGGGTTATTCTGGGTCCACAGGGTATCAGCCCAGCGAAGCGCTTTGACACTCAATTGCGAGAGAATGAATGCTCCCTTGGAGCGATCATTGGGATACATGTGCGGTTGCATTTCCAGGACCAGCGAACACTGTAGGATGAATCCGTTGCAATCTTCCGCCGAACCAGAGAAGGGCGCCGGTTTGGCCATGGCTGGCGTAGGCAGGTGGCGAAGGAGCAGTGATTGTGTTTGTGGAAGTGATCGCTTGTGAATGTGTGGGTGGATTGGATGGCAGTGCTCGTCGGACAGCATCCACGAGTTCTTGGAAGGAATCTGGGGTGCTCATACTGGTGTTCAGCGATTATGGTCCGGACTTCTGTTACATAACAGAAGGGATGGAGACAAGGCATACAGGTTAGTGAATGTTTATTGAACAACCAGATGAGATAACGGAAGTGCAGGTGAGTGATCTTGAGTTTCGCGAGAGTCTGATGATGTTATCAGAATGACACAGTCTTTATACTTGCAGATGAGGCAGCCTGGGGACGGAACTGGATCGAGGGAGACTCTGGAGGATCACACAAGACGAGGAAACACGATGGAGACTTGGAAGAACACAGGAGGCAGGTAAGTAGGTTGTAGAAGTCCTCGAGGTAAGCATGAAGGTAAGTATCTTACGTGCCAACAAGACCGGACAGTGACTGAATGTGTGAGAATGTCTTTTGTGCTGTGGGTGATTGCCGTGATGATGGTATGCAGGTGATTGTGATTAGTACTCTGGGGAAGGTGTGTGTTGTGACTGGATGACGTGGGAGCCTGACGTGTCTGTGACATGAGTGAATTCGGACACTGAGTGTTTGTTGTTTAATATTTGACGCAGGCAGCTCCAGCAGTAATGAAAATATTTATCTTGAACTCTGTAATGGAAACTAGCATGTATAAACCGTAATTAAATGATTTAATAATCAATTAAAAGGAGTTTATACCTGTAAGATATTACGCTGTAGCCACATTGGACCAGCGGTTTGGAAAACGGATGGATGAATGATTCAGCGATGTGCCATCTTCTGGTCAGACGGGGGATTTTATTTGGCACGACCCTCACAGTGCTTTATGGGTATTCTCTAGCCATTGATGTACATTGGTTGTACATTTGTTATTGCAGTGCATTGAGCCGCAATTCGATAATGTCCACTATGATTTTGGACACAACCACAAATGGCTGTTCCCTCAAATAGTGCCCTATTTAAGGGTATAGGGGGTGATTTCAGACACAGCCCAAGATTATCTTCAAACTGTTACTCCACCATGACATTAGAAGAAGACAGTTTACGTCAATGTCCAATATAGCGCCCCTTATAGCAATGCAACTCATGCAGCAAATATTGGCATTATGAATTGCAGCCAGACACATTTTAAAACATAACCAGGCATAAAATTGAGCTAAATATCTAGATACATTTCCTATCTTGTTCTTGTGTACAGTATCTTGCATGCATGTTACATTTAGCACCATAGATTTAGCACAATAATAACTGCTGTATCAGTCACTGCTAACTGTAAGATCCATCATGTCCCAGTGAGTACATGTAATAGTGTTTAATCAAACAAGCTTTCACAAATCCTCACTGATGACTGAAACAGATACCAGAAATCAAAGCTTGATTAGCGCCAGTAATGATTTATTTAAGACTCAGATCAAAGTGATGTGGTGGAGTCGCCGATCTCAGTTTATGAAAGAGAAAACAAGCAGAGCAGATGTCAGATTTGTCAAGACATGCCTGCAAAGATGAGAATGCAAATCTCCTCTGCCACAACTGATATATAGTCTTCATGCATCCAATATGATTTACTGAAAATACCCCTGAAATACTGTCATTTGCCTCTTAGTTTGTGCAAAGTTTTGCAAATATAAGAGAGTTCAGCAAATTATCAACTTGCTGATACTAATTTGTGTAGCCAGGCTTTTCACATTATTTCAGTTTTTATCCATGCTAAAAATGATTGCCAATTAATGTCAGTCAGACAGTGTTTTTCTATCTAAGTAGGCAGTTCTTGTCCGCAATAAGACACAATGTGGATAGTGAAAAGTCTGTAATGGTGGTGAAACATCTAACCCTGTCCCTAACTACACTAGACTAACACATGCCTTCAACTTCACCTCGTCCCTGCAGATAATAAAATGACTTAAACATCAATATACATATAAAAGGTTATTATGTGAGCTGTTGTTGTTAAATGTCTCCATTAGATCAATGTCAAGGAATAGTTTGCTGACAGATTTCTCCTAGAGCGAAACAGAATGAGTTCAGTATCACTTCTTTTCTGATACTCACAGTATATATAAAGCCTTTATAATGTTGGTCAATGGTGCCAGATGTTTGCAATGAATATTTTGAGCATGAAGGGTATCATTTCCCTTACCGGGTATACAAAAGAGGGTCCTAAACTGAAGGCAGCTGCCTTGTTTCCCAGACAGCGCTTTTGTATGAAAGTAGAAGATCGATAGATGGGTAGATATTCAGATACTTTCAGATGGATGGATGGACAGACAGATATTGCGTCATTAGCTTAGCAACATGCTAACCACAGTCTACCATGAGTTTCAGCATTTCAGAGTCACACACGTTCCATTTAAGTTTGTTGCCACACTAGTTTTTGGAATATCCGTGCTCGTCATTAGATAGGTGAAAACATTCTAAACAACATCTTCTAAATTTGATAACTCAATATAATAACCTGGTCAGGATCACAGATCATTCAGAATAGCTATAAATGGAAACTGACTGACTGACTCATCACCCCCTGTGTTGATATTCAGTACCACACACCTAAATACAGTATGCTTTGAGTTTTGAATATGACCACACTGTCAGGCCCTATAAAATCCACGCAACTGAAGGACATAAATGTATATTAGAAGCAGGAGGAATTTATGCACCGATTCTCTTGTAGCAACGCCTTATGACAAGCCAAGAAAATCTGCTCCAAGCACTCTGAGGTGAGAATCTTGGCTTAGCACTGGAATCCACTCTTGGGTTGCAAAAATTCTATACATTTATTCATAAAGCTCATTGTGTTCGGGTATGTGATATAACATATTGAACCTACTTGGCAAAAGAAAAAAAAATCTTCAGGCAGAGACTGCCATTGTTATTAGCATGCATTTTAATATCACTTTTAAAAATGTGGCTCCCATAATATAAAATGCATTATTTAGAAAGTAAGTTTTTTTTTTTTTTTTTTTTTGTGAACCATATCCATTAGTAATTGCCTGCTCTTGTACGAACCTTACGGTACCCCTAAGTACGAGAACAATTCAAATTAAAGGTATAGGCGATACTTTGATGACCGCAACACAAACAAAACCAGTGAGACTCGATTTGGGCATGGTAGTGCTAACAGAACATTTCTGGTATTTACCAGAGAATAGTGAAGGAACTGTGCTGGGAATGGACATTATGAGAAAGCATGGATTTGTCATTCATTGCTTTGAAAAACAAATTGAACTACAAACAAATAAAACCACAAAGAGATGCTTGCCTAAAGGCAATGCAAGCATTATGTCCATCTCCAGTTCAGATCCAATTCAACTTCTCATCAGCAAACACAGCAATGTTTGGGCTGATCATGAACACGACTGCGGCCTTGTTGACTTTGAGGTATGCATCGAGGGAGAGCCCCTTCCCCCGCAAAAGCAATACCGCATCAAGCTAGAGGCAGAGGTCGCTGTTCATGAGATAGTACAACAGCTTGAGAAAAGAGGAATAGTTTGGCGATGCAGTTCAACCACAAACTCCCCGTGTCTGCCAGTGCCAAAACCTAATGGTAAATGGCGTCTGTGCATTGATTATCAGCGTCTCAACAAAGTTTTACCCAAAGCGACACCAATAGTAGCAAATCCAGCTACTATTTTATCACAAGTCTCAACCAATGCTTCGTGGTTCACAGTGCTGGACATCAAAAATGGTTTCTGGTCTCTTAAAGTTAAACGAGAAGACCAATGGAAACTAGCATTTACTGTAAACCAAATGCAGTATACATGGGAACGAATGCCACAGGGCCTTCACAACAGCCCAGCTATTTTTCACAGAGCTGTGGCAGATGTGCTCAGTCCCTTACTAGGGAATGGCAAGGTCGTTCACTATGTAGACGACATTCTGATAGCTACAGAAGAACCACTTGAGAACCACTTGCAGCTGGTTGATGACGTTTTGCATAGGTTGGGTGACGCAGGCTTTAAAATGAACAAAGAAAAAGCCCAAATTGCACTAAAAGAGGTACACTATTTAGGTACACTCTGACGCAAAGCCACAGAGCCTTAACAGACGATAGAAAGAAATGCATTGCCGAACTGCCTCGACCTCATACTTTAAACTCGCTGCAAAAAGTATTAGGAACAGCAAACTATCTTCGAGAGTTTATCCTGATTTTGCAAACACTGCTGCGCTCGTTGTATTCTCTTCTAAAAGGAAAAACAAAACCAAATGAGGTCCTTGAATGGACTGACGAACACGAACAAGCTTTTAGCGATTTGAAACAGCGTTTGTGCTCCGCGCCTGCCCTGGGACTGCCCAACGTATCCAAAGCTTTCCACATTCAGGTAGACACGCATGAAATAACATTAAGCGGAGTCTTAGCTCAGGAACATGGGGTAAGACTGCGTCCAATCGCGTATTACAGCCGTAAGAAATCTCTGGTCGAGCAAGGATTCGACCCATGTACACAGCATGTGCTAGCGGTGCATTGGATGCTAAAAATAACAGAACCCATTGTCGGCTTTCAACCTGTTGTTGTACATACCATGCACACGCCTGTACGAATGCTGCTACAGGGCCGAATAAAGGGAGTTTCCTCCCAACGTTTAGCGAGATGGATAGCAGACATTCAAGCGCGTGAAATAAAAAACAATAAAAAACACACGAATTTTGCCGCATCTGCTCGGGGATGTTGAGGGAAATCCACACACATGTCAGCCTGTCAAAGAGGCACAAAGCCTTGTGCATGACCAGCCATTACCAGGCCAAGCACCTGTGTACATAGATGGTTCCCGATTCTGTCAGAATGGTCATTTTATGCTGGATGTGCTGTGTGGGCTCCCCATCTTCCCGAAACGGATGCGAGACAACAATTGTTGTTTAAATTACCATCTAGCATATCCGCGCAAGAAGCCGAACTCATTGCATTGCTAGAAGCGATTAAGGCACACCCTGAACCGCTTTGCGTGTATACAGACAGTCGGTATGCGTTTGGCGTTGTAACTGATTTTATGGCCCAATGGCAGTTGCGAAAATTCCTCACCTCCGCCGGAACGCCTATAAAACATTTCAGCACTATAACGTCAATATGGCAAGCAATACAAGCGCGAAAACCCCATGTCTGTTGTGAAAGTGCGCGCACACATCAACAAAAACCCTGATGTGCATGAGGGAAACAATAACGTTGTTGACCAATTGGCTAAGCTGGCCGCAGTAAATGGCGACCAGTGGGAAAAAGAGACACCCTCTGCTTCTGTGGCAAGTGCTGTCCAAGTCACCCCCATTGACCTCAAACAGTATCAACAAGATCTGTGGGTCTCTAATGGAGAGCTTGTACCGCGCCTGAAGCAGGATCAGATGGTGAATGTAATTGAAGGCATAGTAATTCGAGATGGAAAATTTGTCGTTCCAGAAGCTCTTCAAAACCAATAATCAAATTATACCATGAGTATGCGCATGTATCGCGACAAAGAACCACGCAGTTGATAAAAATCAGTTTTGGTGGCAGGGAATGACAGCTGACATTGAAAGATGGTGCAACACCTGCGTGGTGTGTGCTACCATCAACCAAGGAAAACACGGCCGAACAAACCTACGTGAGGCCAGAACCACCGAAAGGACCCTGGGAGTCCTTACAAATGGATTTCATTGGTCCACTATCCAGTGCCAAAGGGGGGTATCGATATTGCCTTGTGATAATTGATAAATTCTCAAAATGGGTTGAAGCAATTCCCACTCGGAATAACACGGCAAATACTGTGGCACGTGTGATGGCGAACCAAATCATCCTCTTTGGGGGCACCAATTCAAATTGAATCCGATCAGGGGACTAATTTTACTGGACAAGTGATGAAAAACATGTGCAAAATGCTAAACATCAAGCAAAGATTCCATATTCCATATAGGCCACAAAGTTCAGGGAATGTTGAACGATCTAACCGCACCATAAAAGAAAATATTGCAAAACAGATAGCACAACACCAAAACAGGTGGATTGATGCCTTACCCACAGTTCTGGCTGTGTTAAGAGCAACCCCATCAAAAGCTACAGGCATTAGCCCATATGAGCTTATGACTGGAAGGGTGATGAAGTTGCCCATTGATCCAGAAATTTCCCCAGCAGACCTGGGGCCTCTCATGCTTGCAACTCAGCAAACTGTGTTGGTGAAACTGCAAGAAAGATTGAAGGTGCTGCACACACAGGCTGTACTGAAACAACAACAGTCAGACCTGTCAAATGATGCGCAATTTAACCCAATCTCTGAAACAAAATTTTCAGAAGGAGATGTGGTTATGGTACGCGTCTTTGTGAAACAAAATGCATTTTCCCCTAGATGGCACGGGCCCTATGAAATTAACGCTGTTTGTAACAGTTGTGTGGCCGTGAAAATCAGAGGAAAATTGAAATGGTACCACATGTCCCAGTGTAAACCATTCAAAGGTTCAGTGAGTTAAATATGATCTTCTTTCTTCTCAGGAGGATCACTGCAATTCCATGGAGGCCGGATGCCAGGGTGGTATCCGGACCAACCTGCATCGAATTGGGACAACGCATCACACTCACACACACCCTAGGATGCGAGAGATGGGTATGGAAATATACCAAGGGACCATTCACATCTTACACTCCAATTACATACAAAGAAATAGTCACATGGCCCCCCGGATTAGCACCGGAACCAAATTGCACCACAAAAATCTGCTGTAATACAGGTTCTACCAAAACCTTACCGGATACACACATGCACCACAAGTTCACCATAATCTTATGGCCTGGGATCAACTTAAAATGTACCCAGATTCAGAAATTGGTAGGATGTACACATTTTATGAGAAGAACAATTATGGCACAGATCCAAAAAAATGTTACTTCATTAAAGATCTTGGATCTACAACATATAGGTGCACACACACAACAACACATAACCATACACATTTAAAGTTTACTGAGCTTCTTTTTGATCTAACAAAGAGGGCATCTAATAACAATGTAAAAACATTTGTTTGGACTAGTCGGAAAGAAGGAACATACTGTGTGGGAAAATGTGAAGCAAATATGGACAATTTTACTAGCCCTCACAATTGCTCATGGACTTTACACCATTGCTTTAATTTGACTACCTGTGGATACGAGAAACCCACACAGTGTCCAAAATTACATCCCACCCCTCCAGGTGGTCTGATCAAAGGAAATGTAAATAAGACATTGCTTCATGATGTCAACCTTGTGATAACACATGTGACGTATAACATCTCTAATATTCTGTCTGCTTATGTAAAACACTGTAACATTAATGACAAAGCATACACATGGCTACAGTCACGCGTCAATGATTTAGTTTCTGATTACAAGAATAGACTTGCAGTCCAAATTCCACCTGCTCGTACTAAACGAGACCTGCTTGGAAATATAGCAGGCCTTTTTGGTTCAGTCAATTCTATATCCAACACCTACAAAATAACAGGTCAATCTCAATTTTCAACATGGTTGGCAAATCAGGTGGCCACTGGTTTCCAACACATCACTAATAGTAACGAGAATATTATCAAAGCAGTCAGATCCGAAGCGCAGGCGCTTCTGACGACCAGCCAGACAATTTTCAATCAGACCCGTACCATCGAGCATGACTTAGCCTGTAGGTTGTATGCACAAGATTTGTTTGCTGCAGCAAGACAGGAGATTTTAGATCTTCGTCTCCATAAAACACCTAGGCATGTTTTAATTGATCTTATTGAAATTTTAGACCTGCATAGATGGCTTGCATCAGAGAAAATGAAGAATATTAATTACTCTGAATTATTATCAACGTAATGATGTATACTGGAAATGAATGTACTGGCTGTATTGGGTTCTTTGCCACTTTCCCTTTAATCCACCCAGATCAGGTTTACCTAGATTCCACCGCCATACGCTCTATTGGTGTTGTAGTAAAGGATCAGATCATTAAATGGGACCATCTTACAGGGTATATGACTTTGAAGGGCACTGAAACCTTGTTTACCACACGCACCTGTTGTCATGAAACATCAAGTTATATTATTTGCACTTGCAACACGTTACAACCTTTTTCTTCTAATGACTCTAAGCTGGTTAACGTCCAGTCATTGCATGGTCATTCTGATGCTGTTCAAGTGTCTCACACACAGTGGTGCGTCGTCAGCGAGATGAATTCCTTCACCTACGGAGGTCTGACCTGCTCTGCAAACCACACCTTCTGTTTAGAAGTGAAAGAGGACTTTACGATGGGTCAGATAAACATCCTGGGAAGGGTGCCCATGGACTCAGACATTTCTCCCTGGTGGGAGGACACTTTCTATGAACAAAGCACACAGGACTTGGTAAAAACAATGGACTTAGTACAAGAAATTATCTTGCAGACGGAATACCATCTCAACCAAGCACAAGTGAAAGCAAATCTGGTGAAAAAGACTGCAGAGATCCTGTCCAGTTCCTCTACCCGCTCAGCACGTTATGCTTACACATGGTGGGACTGGATGTTCCGTGGATGTGCCATCGCCAGCGTGCTCATCTTCTTCTTCACACTCTACCAGTGCTGTTACTTTAGATGTCTTCTTCAAACGATGCGCACATCAACCAACATGGCCATCGCACTCAGCCCATTACAGGTACCAGCTCTACGGAAAGTGCAGTTGTAAAGCAAACTTCAAGAAATCCCTGAAGATGGCCCCTCGGAGACTGCTCTGAATCTGCTCCAAGGGACCAAGGGCGGAACTGTAAGAATGGATTTCACCTGAGAGCAAACTCAAGAGATCTAAGCTGCACTAAGACAATAAAACTTCACTCATCTGAATAAGAAAAAACAAGACTCAATCTTATCTCCTCTCCTGCCGAGTTCTGACCCTCTCACTCTTCCTGCCTCGGAGACCACACAATCATGCAAATCTCACAGATACTGCCACAAGGTGTTTCTTTGACTTTTGGTGTTTCTGGTAAACAGGTTTCATTCCCACATCAGAGGAACAGGTCATAATAAAGACAACAGAGCTTGTTCCCCTGGTGTGGGAGATGCTCATAAAGATCTTTTTATAAACATTTGCTGTCATCCCCAAAGCTAGGTGTGACCATTTGGTCACGAGAAAAGTTTCAACCAAAAGCTGCATAAATATTTGGGTGCTAAATGTTTATTGTTCTTTTGTTCTGGTTGAGTATTTAAAGGGAATGGGGAGACCACTCATGGAAGCATCTGTAATCAGAACTTCCCACGCTGTTGAAGTGTGTCTCTATTGCCAGGTAACAATGACTCTTGGAAACTATTTTTTATGTTTTTAGAATGATGTTTTATATTGTATGCTGATCAGTTGTGTATTATGGATTCTTTCTAAATTCTTTTATTTGATATGTTTACCTGGCTATAATAAACATTAATCTTGATTTATCTTGTATAAGTCTAAATTCCTTTATTTAAGTAGTGTCGTATGCGGAGTTTTGTAGGAGTTTCCGTAAATCTTTCTGTCAGGGCAGATTCATACCGAGGACCCCATGACCGGAGCATGGCGCTAAGCATGAGGGGCAATCTGATTTCTGGCTGTCACTGGTATTAACAAGTTACAGCTCTCGTGACTATTACTAAAATGACACTTTCTGTTATGAGTAAGCATGTGCAACTCACTTAAAGGTAAAATAGTTCACTCTGTAATCCTCTGTAATCTCAGAACTGACTAATTTGCGTCCGTGAGGTAATGTAATTATAATCGCGAGCATTATCCTCTGAGCGACTCCGGGTCCCATGGAGGAACGAATATTTGCAATTAAGAGATACTAAGAAAATCAATGATCTAAATTAAATCACAACTAAACTTATGATCAGCTGTTAAATTACAAATGCAACAAAATTACAAATAATTGGAGTCAGATAAAATTATTCATGGAGTCAGATTTTTGAATTGGATCTTCACATTTTAATAAATTAAAGTGATTTTTCTAGAAGCGCCAGAAAAGACATACACGCAGAAGTCCTTCGACCAGCTGCTGGATTCCTACATTGGGCCAATCAGCTGGACCTTACATAATGGTACATATGGTTTAATAGTACATTAGTAATAGTTACATATATTGCGTAATTAAATGATTGCTGTTTAACTGTAATTAGCATAATTGATTTAACTTGATTAAAAAAATAATAATAATAATTCTGAGTAAAAATGCTTTTTCAATACTTACATTTTAAAGACAATCCACAAGTTTCTCCACAAGTGGCTTTGTTCATTTCCTACATTCTGAACATCTGATTTAGGCAATAAAAAAAAATAAAAAAAAACATGTAATTGTTAAAGGGATAGTTCACCCAAAAATCTAAATTACCCCATGATTTACCATCCTAGATGTATATGACATTCTTCTTTCAGACAAATACAATCAGAGTTATATTAATAAATGTCCTGGCTCTTCCAAACTTTATAATGGCAGCAAATGGCAGGCCAAAATTTGAAGCTCAAAAAAGTGCATGCATCCATCCATTATAAAAGTAATCCATATGGCTCCAGTGGGTTAATATGGATTACTTCTGAAGCGAATCGATGGGTTTTTGTAAGACAAATATCCATATTTAACACGTTATAGAAACATGGAAAGCATAGCACCTCTCGCAGTTCAAAATGCTTACACTAAGTCCAGCCAGTTACACTTTTTTTGTATGTTGAATACGGAAGGCTGGAAGCTAGATATTTTGCTTTATAACGTTTTATAATGGATGGATGCACTTTTATGCTCTTCAAATTTTGGCTGCCATTCACTGCCATTATAAGGCTTGGATTAGCCAGGGTATGTATTAATATAACTCTGATTGTATTCGTCTGAAAGAAGAATTCATATACACCTAGGATGGCTTGAGAGTGAGTAAATCATGGGATAATTTTCATTTTTGGGTGAACAAAAATAATAATAGGTGACTGAGGCAGGATATGGGTTGTCAACCTTATCAGCTTATCAGTGAGTCAATGCACTACAAAAATATTCTTATTGCAATAACAGTTATGTCAGACAATGAGAAAGCAATCACTATGTCACTATGTCAGTATAACCGTGTGGATTGTGACTTTTACCCTTTGTCTTCTAGGGATGGATTTTGCATGGGAAGGGACAGTTGGAATTCCTGTATAAGATTTATTGCTCTTTTTTCTCAACTAAAAGGTGTGGTTTGACTGAAATGCACTGAAATATCTCCACACTGGCAGCTCGCCATGTAAACATATCCATAACTTGTTACAACATGCAACTAGGATCTCATGTACTGATCCCGTCAGCTCTTATCTGACTCAGCTGTCTATGTCTGATTGAGCATTTCATCATCAGAGTGAATCTGACACAATTTAGCAGTGCTCTGATTTGACTTATTGTCAACATGATACTGTCACTGTTAATCAGTGTTTATGGAAAAATTGTGTGGTAGAAGAAGAATCCCAAGACGTGTCTTGCACCTCTGATGAAAGGAAAACAAGGAAAGGAAATCCAGATATTACACTATATCTATACACTATAGAGATAGTTCAGCACAAAATTAAATGAACATTCTGTCATCATTTACTTACCCTCATGTCATTCCAATAATAATAATTTGTTTCATTTATATAACACTTTCTCTGCAACCACCAAGCAGCCATATTGCACCAGAATGCCCACCACACACCAGCTTATTGATGGAGAGGAGACAGAGTGATGAAGCCAATCAGTATATGGGGATATTTAGGAGGCTGATGATGGACAGTGGCCAATGGGCACATTTTGCCCGGATGCCAGAGTTAACCCCCTACTCTTTTTTCGAAGGACATCCTGGGAGTTTTAATGATCACAGAGAGTCAGGACTCTCCACTGCTGGCCTCACTAACACCTTCCAGCAGCATCCTGGCTTTCCCAGGTCTCCCATCCAGGTACTGAAGGAGGTCCAGTGAGGTCTCCCATCCAGGTACTGAAGGAGGTCCCAGGAGGTCTCAAATCCAGGTACTGACCAGGCTCAACCCTGCTTAGCTTCAGTGGGCAACAAGTCTTGGGCTACAGGGTGAAATGGCTGCTGTACTTTAAGCGTTTCTTTCTTCCTTGAAAATTGCCACACTTTCTTCCTCAGGATTGCCACACTTTTCAAAGAATACATTTTCATGACCTTAAAATAAAATAAAATAATTAAGTTCATGAACCCTAGATTTTTTTTTTTTTTTTTATAGTCTGACTGATTCACTTCTGAATCACCAAATTGATTCACTCCAAATTAGACATTACTATGTCTAATTGATTGAAACTATTGACTTTTAACAGAACTGGCTAAAGCAAATATATATATATATATAATTTTTTTTTTTTTTTTTTTCAGGTTCCCTATGCTGCATCATGGGGTTGACACTATGAGAATGCCTTCAGTTTTTTTGCGCCAGTGTCTGAGCATGTGAAATCACGTCAATTCTTCTGTGTTTAATGGCAGTAAAAAAGAATACAAAAGACTGCTAGGGGAGAGTTTAGAAGTGTGCCGATATGCCCTCGTTATATCTCATGGGATGATACACACGAGTGTTGTGTGGCTTGATTATGAGTGGAGCATGCTCAGTCAGCTTTCGAGTAAGCTGATTATTTTAATTGTGAAAACTTCACAATGAGAAAGCTCCACTCCAACCTCGCTTTCTTTGACAAAGAAGGCAACTTGGCATTTGCACCACATGGTTCAGATCCCGCTCAGATCATGGGGTTCATAGATAAGCCTGAGACAGGCTCTGTGCTTTCTTTCGCTCTGTCTACTGACTCTGAGGGTCCAGTTCTGGATTTGGAAAATCACGCAATTTCTTCTGATTTCAGCTACTTCTGGCTCAGAGGAATGTCTGAGGAATGGTGTCATGAACTGGGTGCATCTTTTAAACAGGTTCTTCAAGCTAAAGCCTGTGAGGAGCAGCTTGAAGTCGTGACCTGGGCAGTTACTAAGTTAAATTTAGAATGCCCCCAGAAGAAAGACAGAAAGTGTTTCCTCATGCTTCTGCATTTTCTTTAAAAAAGCTTGTATTGCCTTCCAGGCCCTGTAGGGTAACATCTGGGCTGATTGGCAAGGCTTATCAGGTGGCAGGTCAGGTTGGTGCATCCTTGTACACGATGGCCCTGTTACAGGCATACCAGGCTGAGCTGCTAAAGGACTACCAGTGAGGGTCTTAGCCCCAATGTGGCAACAGAATTACGCAGCGGCCACAGACTTGTCTTTCCATGCTGCCAAGCAAATGGCCCATGTCATCAGTCTTCCTGCTGGGCACCCCGATCTCATCATCTGGCCTGTTTGGCGACACAGTAAATGTCATTGCCAACAGTTTCCATGTGGCTAAGAAAAAGTCAGAGGCATTCTGGCAGTTTATCCCTTACCAGGTCCAAGAGCTGGGGCCTTCAACCAGTCTTCCCCAGGACCCTTCCTAAACCTAGCAAGAAGTCTCAACACTGAGGTGTTCAGAGCTTCAAAAGTCAAGCCCCTTTTAGAAAGAGAGAGCAGCACCACAATATGGTTCTCCCTTCTGCTCCCAATGCCCTTTGTGGGCGTTCCGCCAACCCCGTCACCTCTGGTGTTTTGGGAGCAGTCTACTCCGGCATGGTTTCTGCCCCATCTCCGCTCAACAATGCTACCAGATTAGGGCACCTGTCCCCTCTTTTGAGGGTATCGGGGAACAAGAGGATCACACCCTGGTTCAGGCTGAGTACTCGCTTCTCAATGAGTCTCCAATTGAAAAATATAGTTTTTTTCCCTGACAGTAAGCTGATTCAGGGCACCGAGCATACCAACCCCATTACAAGATGAGTTTGTAAAAGTGATTCCTCTTTCAGAGCATTTGGCAGTGTGGGAAATTCTGCTAAATGTTTCCCATTGGGTGTTGGGAACCATAAAAAAGGGTTACAGAATCTAGTTCAGATTCAAGATTCAAGATTCAAGAGTTTTATTTGTCACATACACAGTTATATACAGAATATACAACCGGCAGTGAAATGTAAACAGGTCCGCTCCATGGACAGTGCAAATTCACAGTTAAAAACACAAGGAGGAAATTATATAGAAATAGGATAAAAAAAGTACTATCTATCTATCTATCTATCTATATATATATATATATATATATATATATATATATATATATATATATATATATATATATATATATATATATATGTCTATATCTGTAGAATTATAAATAATCAAGTCAAGAGAAAAGAGAGAAAAAAAGTAAAAATAAGGATAAAGTGGAATAAAATAATTGAAGTAGACTGTGCAGTGAGTAAACTGTAGACTTATAAATATGTGGTTAACAAATGTATAAAGAGTATAATGTGCAAACAGGTTTATAACAGGTTGTTACACAGTAACAACGAGAACAGAAAGTGCAGTGCAATGACAGTGTATCGATGTTTATCCTGAAGTGAAGTCACGTGGCGTTAAGTTCAGGAGTCTGATGGCCTGGGGAAGAAGCTCCTCCTGAGTCTCTCAGTTTTGGCCATCAGGCTTGGAAGCGCTACCAGATGGCAGCAGCGTGAAATGAGGGTTTGCAGGGTGATTAGAGTCCTTGATGATCTTGGTAGCTCTACCTTTGCAGCGTTTGGTGTAGACGTCCTGCAGAGACGGGAGAGCTGACCCTGAGATACGCTCGGATAAGCGCACGACTCTTTGCAGGGCTTTGCGGTTATGACTGGTGCTGTTCCCATACCACGCTGTGATGCACTGAGTTAATACACTTTCTATCGCCCCTAAATAGAAAGTTTTCAGGATAGCTGGTGAAACCCTGAATTTCCTCAGCTGGCGCAGGTGGTACAGTCTTTGCCTGGCTTTTTTCACCTGTGTCTGAATGTGAGCAGTCCAGGTCAGGTCCTCGGAGATGTTTACTCCCAGGTACTTGAAGCTGCTCACTCTCTCTACTGGTGACCCGCTGATCATGAGGGGGGAGTATGTCCGTTGCTGTCTCTTCCTGAAGTCCACAATCATTTCTTTGGTCTTGCCAACATTCAGAGAGAGACAGTTGTCCTGGCACCATGATGTTAGATGCTCCACCTCGTCCAAGTATGCCGTCTCATTGTTGTTGGAAATGAGGCCCAGGACAACAGTATCATCAGCAAATTTGATGATAGAGGTGGAGCTGTGTGTGGACAAACAGTTATGCGTGTAGAGAGAGTAGAGCAGGGGATTCAGGACACAGCCCTGTGGAGCTCCCACACTCAAGGTGATGGAGGAGGAGGTGGACTGGCCTATTCTCACCACCTGAGGCCTGCCAGTGAGGAAGTCCTCAATCCAGTGGCAGAGAGAAGGATTCAGGCCGAGATCCAGGAGTTTGGAGGTTAGCTTGGTGGGAACTATGGTGTTAAAGGCTGAGCTATAGTCAATAAATAGCAGCCTTAGGTAGTTCCCACTTTTGCTGTCGATGTGAGTGAGGGAGGAGTGGAGGACATGAGAGATGGCATCTTCAGTCGATCTATTGGGACGATAGGCAAACTGAAGAGGGTCCAAAGTGCCAGGAATGAAGGCGCAAATGGTGTTTTTAATGATTCCGTTGTTAACCCAGGAGCTTCAATCTTTTTTGGACAAAGGGGCCATAGAAAATGTTCCCTTAAGAGAAGCAGGCTTTTACAGCTGTTATTTTCTAGTTCCTAATAGGGACAGAGGGTTGCGTCCAATTTTAGATCTGCGTTGCTTGAACCATACTCTGTGGAGATATAGGTTCAAGATGCTAACACTAAAACTTATTGTGTCTCAAATTTAATATCACATTTAAATATCAGGATTGGTTTGTCATGATAGATCTGAATGATGCATATTTTCACATCGAGATTTTGCCCAAACAAAGATTTGCTTTCAGAGGCAAAGCATACCAGTTTTTTTTCCCTTCAGTCCAGCCTAGCACCTTCATAAAGTTCATGGATGCAGCTTTGGTTCTTTTGCAACTCCAGAGCAATTACATTGATGACTGGCTGATACTAGCACAGTTGGAAGAGCTCACAACTCGGCATCAAGATGTCAGGCTGATTGCCACAATGCAAACGTGGATGAAACTGCATCTGTACTCCTTCTCCTCATTGCTCTGTTCTAGCCAGAGTATACCAGTATGTGTACGCCTGCTATACATAGCTCCATTCTGGCCAGCCTGGGTGTGATTTTCTGACCTAGTGTCCCTCTTGGAAGGTTCTCCCTGGGAGATTCCAACCAGGAGGGACCTTCTGTCCCAGGTGGGGGGGGGGAGGGTTGATTGTTCACCCCTGATTGAAAATTTGGAAGCTGTGGGTCTCTCTACTGAGATTGTTGAAACTATCTTAAATGCTAGAGCTTCCTGTACAAGGAAACTTTATGCTTTGAAGTGGCATCTCTTTGTATTGTAGTGCGATAAGTGTTGCTTATACCCAATTAGTTCAGTGCTGGAGTTCTAAAAACAGTGTCTTTCAGCAGTGCTGACCCCTGCTACACTTAAAGTGTATGTGACATAAGTCCAGTGGCGTAAGTCCAACCAACACTTTGTTTGCTTTGGTGGGTACAATCAAGGTTGCGCTCCTCCAAGCAGACTTTGTCGCATTGGGTTACTAATGCAAATTCTTCTGTCTATGAGGTACGACATTGCTTCCCCTAAGGTGCTTTGGAGCAGGGCACTTTTGTGAGACCATTGTGCTGCAACAGGATGGTCCTCTCTACACACATTCATAAGATTTTATAGTGTGGATATGGATTCAATGCCAGGCTCTAGAGTCCTCGTCAGTTAATTCATCCTACTTGCCCTCTGGGTCTGTGCTATAGTTTTGAACTCATTGGGCAGGCATTTGTCAGTATGGTGGTGTGGATATTAACATTCCCATAGCGTCAACACCATGGTGCAGTGTTGAGTTCCCTCGAAAGGGAATATCTCTGAGTTACATAAGAGATGTAACCCAGAGATGTTCCCTTTGGGTACATCTGGGGGTTTCTGTGATGTAGGTGTGCATTTATGGTCTTGTTGATGCACTACACTTCGTCACATGACCTCCTTCGTCCCACAGAATTGGCATGATTTCACACATGCTCAGACACCAGTGCACGCTGAAGATGTTCCCATAGCGTCAATGGCACGATGCAGTGTATCCACCCTTCTCAGTAAACCCTGTAATCAGAATGTTCAAACTCCTTATCAGTAAAGTAAACAGGTATGGTCACTATAAAGTCTGAAAGAAATGTTTTAAGCTTTTTCCCTGTTCACTTCAAGGGTATTGTTTCAGGATGAAAAACAAAAACAAAAAATGCTGTCAGTCAGATTTCCCAATCACCCCCATCCTCTGCCATTGGCTGGACAAACAAATAGTCTTCCCCAAAACTCAAATTCTTGCTGTGTTGGACAAGTTGGGATTCTCAAACTAAACAAAACAAAACAAAAAAACACCATAAATAAATAAATACACATTGATTTCCACCTGAACACAAATATAAGTAGGCAGTTTCTTTGCCTTTATTTTAAGTGCAACTTTTTTCAGGGGCTCACAGAGGGTAAAATCACAATAAGCATGAGTTTGGCCAGATTACATTAGTGCACCCCAATGTGCTACATCATTCACTAGAGGTACAAAACAAGTGCCAAACACCATTGGGTTGAAGTCCTGGCAAAGTGACCTCTGAAATGATTAGCCATAGAAATTCTTGACACGTTCCAGAAAACTCCACAGCATTTTTGCTGTCTTTCTCCTTCCTTCTTCCTCTGTAGCCTGTGGTCGTTCCAGACCTGGGGACCGCCACTGGGAACCTATCTAATAAGGAATAGGAACTAATAAAATCAGATGCCAACCCCACAGGAAGAATGGGGAAAAGTTGCCTATTGAAAAGCTGTCCCAGATTGAGTAAATGTGGCATTGTTGGGATCTTTTGATGATATCAGCAGGGGTAGACCGCCCAATGGGCTCTGTTGACGACCAGGTCAGGTCACGTGCTGCTGAGGGGCGCATGGGGTAAAATGGGGAAACTATAGCAGTGCTTCAAGTGCTTCTGGAGCGCTTTGAAGTCAAAGAAAGCGACCTCATCGATCATTAATTTAAATGCTTTTAGCTCCTTTTCTCTTTCTTTTCACATGCAGTTTCCCTGCTTTGCCATGGAATGGTTACAAAAAATCAGCTTACCACCTGCGTGAACCCACACTTGCCCTAATGAAAACGAAAATGTTTACTATACTAAATCAATACTAAATCTGTATTAAAACCTTGTTCATTCATATTCTGATCATACATAATTAGATAAATCAAATAAATGAACACACTATATATTTGTTTAGATTTTCATACCTATTTGCATAGCTATAACTTAATGCCTAATCTATAGCATAAAAGATAAAATACTGCAAGTGTTAATATATTAAATACATATTTTTATAGGTTTTGAGGATTTTTAGAGGTTTTTATAGCCAAGGGCCCCTAAATATGAATATAATGTTGTGAGGGACACCTTTTCTAAAATATAATTTTTTTATTATAAAACTAAAATAATAAATACGTGCAAAATATTATCTGGAAAATATTTACTTTTATTAAGTTGACTGTTTTCAGTTCACTTTTAAAGTACTGTTAGCTGAATAAACCTGAGAATAAGTATTAAACTTTTGCTGTCAATAGAAAAAGAGAAGAATCTCTTGATTTCCAATCAGACTTAATAAATAATTAGTAATAATTTAATATTATTTGTTATAATATTTATATATTTTAATTTATGATATATTATAATTTATCCATCCATCCATCCATCCATTATCTTCCGCTTATCCGGGGCCGGGTCACGGGGGCAACAGTCTAAGCAGAGACGCCCAGACTTCCCTCTCCCTAGCCACTTCCTCCAGCTCTTCCGGGGGAACCCCGAGGCGTTCCCAGGCCAGCCGGGAGACATAATCCCTCCAGCGTGTCCTAGGTCTTCCCCGGGGCCTCCTCCCGGTGGGACATGCCCGGAACACCTCCCCGGGAAGGCGTCCAGGAGGCATCCGAAATAGATGTATATAATTATAAAAAATTATAATTTATAATATATAAAAATAAAAATAAACATTCTGCAACCAAATATCATCTTTGTAGCCCCATTACGTGAATTGCTGCATTTACTGAATATATTATTTTTCATAGTCATAATTCCAATAATGCACTTGCAACACCAACATCAACTCTCTACCCCTATGGCTCCTTCTGACTCCGCCCTCCCTTCAGCTCCACCTTGGCCCTCAGTCGTTCCGGCTCCACCTTAGCCTTCCGGTACCCTGGTTCCACCTCGGGGGGTCGTTGCTACAGCTCCATCATGACTTCCGAAGCCTGCTGTGTCGTTCTGGTCTATTTGCTCTGTCTCTGTCTCCATCCGTCATTGCAGTCATGGCTTCATTGCAGAGATCTCCATCATGTCTCCTCCCGTGGGGCACTTTTTATTAGTTCCCTTGAGCCCCTTTTACACAGAGATTCCGGAAAATACACTGATAATGTGTCCTGGGATTGTTTGATTTTGATTCATTCACACTGCCAGTGATTTTCCGGAATCTGTGCGTGCGTTCACACACATCCCATAAAGATCCTGTAAACATGGGATGTCGATGTAATGTGTAATGTCTCTGCAGCGTCTTAAATTTGCTTATGATCTGCGATTTCTCGCTCTTTCGAGAAACCATACTTGTGCATTTTTTTTCTGATTTGATCAGAAACTAGCACATCATGTACCGTTCCACTAAAGCTGGCGAACGATCTCAGATTTAGCTTCATCACTACGGCACAACCTTTACGGCATTGATCCTACCTTTTGTTCATAAAGGGCGGGTTCCGGGACTGGTCCCCGCAATGTTACTAATGATCCCCATTCTGGAATCAATCCTGGAATCAATCCCAGGATGTGTTTGCGTTCACACAATTTTATGGAAATTTTCTAGGAACAACGCGCTTTGTGAAATGACTTTGATTACTCATTCATGCTCTAGTTTGTTCCCATAGTTACTGATTCCATTCACCTGTTGTTTAATTAGTATCCTCATTGCTCCCCATGTCTTTAAGCCCTGAGTTTCCATTAGTTCTTTGTCTGTTATGTGTTTGTTATGTGTTTGTGTCTATGTGTACGTTTGTTGATTGTATTAAAATAGTTTTCCCTTTTACTCCTTCGTTGTGTGATTCCTATTACAACCATCACATGACACAATTCAGTTATTAACCAATAAGAGATTGTAGGTCTATTAACTATTATAGGTTGTTGTATAGTGCCTTTTACCCAACTAACAGTAGTTTTTTCAAACATTTCTCAGTTTGTGTAAATCCACTTGTGGTTCAGAGTATTTATTTTTTCCTAAATTAATTTCACATGTCTAGTACAATTACGTGGTTTTGTTTCATTAATACAGTGTGTACTTTTTTTCTTGATTTACTCCGAAAGAATGGAAGTGAAATGTGACAACATGCCCCATAGGTGGGGTACACTGTAACAGGGGCACAACTACCCAGTGCCAGAGGGGTATGCAGCAACAATTATGGTGCCCCAACCCTAGAGCGCTCTTTAGTTCCTACTAAATTGTAACATGGCATGCCTTTTCACATGCCCATTTATCTAGTATTGTATCAAATTAAATAGTTTGTGCCAGACTGTTTTCCCTCTTTCTTTTTCTATTTTTAGCCCCCGGCAGCTTTTTTGCTTTATCCATCTTTCGACGACAACTGTGTGCGTACTGTGACAACAGCACGCTCACCCCCGCCAGGCACGTCCACTCGTGAAATTCCATTATTATCCAAAATTCTATTATGGAATATTATGAGGGTGCCTACTCTAGCCTGTTAGTCCTCTAACATGTTATATAATATTGAGGAAATACAGAAATGATTTAGAAACGTACAACAGCAGCTACATAAAGAAAATACAAAAACAAATTATTATTATTATTTTTTTTTTATTCCATCGCTTTGGCGCCCCCAAGGTGCTGCGCCCCTATGCTCCGCATATAGCATACCCACTTTTTGTGCCACTGCATTGTAACATCACCAAATGACAGATTAAAATGTTACCTGATATAATCCAAAAAAAATCCCAAAACAAACTAAAATATTTTGTCAATAAAATACAATTATTAACTTTTTTAAATAAAATAATAGCATTTTTTAATCATTAAAAATATTTTAAAAAGTTAGTTTGACAAACACATCGCTAAATACAGCTATACAACATAACAGTTAAAAACATAACAATAATGAATAATATCTGAACATTGACTCATTATTCACCCTTTTCTCATGGTTTCTCAACAGAATTAATAAAAGTATAGAATATAATAGCGTAGTTCTAATAGGGGCTCATTGTAATGCAGCAGCTCGAGCTCTTACTAAAACCAGGAAGTATGACCATATTAGCCCGGTTCTGTCAACACTGCACTGGCTCCCTATTAAACATCGTATACATTTTAAAATCTTGCTAATATTAACAAAGCACTAAATGGTTTAGCTCCCCAGTACTTGAGCGAACTCTTAACGCATTATACTCCATCACGTCTATTGCGGTCTCAAAACTCTGGCCAGTTGATAATACCTAGAATATCAAAATCAACTGCAGGCGGTCGATCCTTTTCCTATTTAGCGTCTAAACTCTGGAACAGTCTTCCTAGCATTGTTCGGGAAGCAGACACACTCTGTCAGTTCAAATCTAGACTAAAAACGCATCTCTTTACTATGGCTTACACATAAAACATTATCAATTTCTATTACTCAAATCAGTAAATGATTGTTAGGCTGCATTAACTAGGTCAGCCGGAACCGGGAACACTTCCCATAACACCTGATGTACTCGTTACATCATAAGAAGAATGGCATCTACGCTAATGTTAGTCTCTCTGTTTATCCCGAGGTTTACTGCAGTCAGCCGGATCCGGGCCGTATCCAGATCAGATGGTGGACCAGCGCCTGGACATGACCAATGCATCCCTGAAGTGTCTGCAGAGAGCATGTCAAATAAACTCCCCCCGTAAATGCTGCATCGACACGACATCCTCATTAAACCCGTCTTCGGCGTGACGACTCCAATCTTTCAAATAATCTTACGAATATCTATTTATCTATTATGACTTCTGACCTGTAATGTTGCCAGAATTTTAATCATACACTGTTTGTTCGTCGGCCAGAGGAGAACTGGCACCCCGACTGAGCCTGGTTTCTCCCAAGGTTTTTTTCTCCATTCTGACCCTGAAGGAGTTTTGGTTCCTTGCCACCGTTGCCTCTGGCTTTTGGCTTGCTCAGTTGGGGACACCTAAATTTCATCTATATTATTGACGCTATATGATACTTGAAATTAGCTGGATAACATCACCGTTTCACCAGAACGGCTGTACAAATTCTGTTGCATTATTTTCCTGTTAACAATGTGAAGCTGCTTTGAAACAATTGGACTTGTTAAAAGCGCTGTATAAATAAAGGTGACTTGATTTGACTGCTCAACTGGGATTTAACTCCGGCTCGTGTCTCATGTCATAATCAGCATTAAAGAACCATCTCAACTGTTAAATAACAGATATAAGATTAAAATAATATCAGATTTGTCTTATTTTAAAATCAACAGAAAAAAAATAAAAATAAACTTAAGTAAGAAATGTACTTTTGCTATGGTTAAATAGATATTCAGTGATATCTTCCAAAGATTTTTTAATTTTGAATACATTTTATTTCTCTAAATAATGTTGATATGGCAACTAGTAAATACACAAAGTTTCATCATCCTGGCATGTGTGGAAAGTGTTAAGCCACGCGTGTTACAACTAACCCCGCGTTAGGTCGTGCCCCCCGCTCCCCTACATACATATATTAAAGCCATTAGAGGGTACATACATTGATTTTACCTCAGTAAAGGTGTTCTTAATAGTTCAGTATATAAATCTTTATCAGTATTAATAAATACAAAAATATATGTTTGTGTATGGTTGCCAAGCGACGTAGCAACTCTGCACACTTTTTTATATAGGTCAAAGCCCCGCCAGATTGTCCTAATAGGATTGGTAAAAAGAAGTGTGTGAGATTCTCATGGTAAAGTCATTCATTCTGCAACTGAATATGAACGATGGCTGTTTTTGTTCATGCTTTTATATTTTCCACACTTCCTCTTTGTAATATGTTCACAGACACAGCCTAGAGGCATCTTATTCTTCCTCTGGGATTTGCTTCCTTTCTGGAAGTAGTGACACCTGAAACACTAGAGAGGGGGCGTCTAATACCTGCGTCTAAGTCCATTTAAGAAGGAGTTTCCTTCAGGAACTTTCCTCTGTGCTGTCACGGGCCCCTTTCGGCCCCCCGATCCTGTCCGTCTGATTGCCGCTGGGATATTATGGCAACTTGAACTTCTAATCTCCTTGTGCCGTGTGGTCCAACTTTCTTGAGCTTAACCTCTCTCTGATCAGTGCAAATGGCTACAGAGGAGATCAAGCGGGGGTCATGGAGAATGAGTTCTCTTAATGTCCTGATATCTCTTTCAGTGATCTCTGCTGTGATTTTATTCAATCACCCACAGCTCAGGTTCCAGGAACACATGTGCTTTTGCAGCGCTACAAAATAGTGTCGCTCAGTTCACTAGAACTCCAGCCACTGATGATTTATCCTTTAATCTTCATTCATTTTCTGGTACTTCAAGAAGTCTTATTTTTGATTGGCCAGTTTATTTAGACAAGTTTGATTCAGATCATTATTAATATTGCTTTTTGGGATTACAGATTTACACAACTTCTAAATTTACATATTAAACTTTTGTGTATGGGTTGGCGGTTATAACCAAAATCTTGGTATTAGTAATTTTATATCAGTAACCATATATGTCACAATACAGTTTTGCTGGACATTCAATAAAAAAGGTTTATATTTTAAATAATCATATGGTAATACCAATTTTTTGTATAATCTAGTGAATTAAAAACTTTGTTCAAGACATTGCATGGTGTGTGAATTGCATTTGTAATGCATTTATGAATACGTTATCCAGACAAATAAAAATCACACACACACACACACACACACACACACACACACACACACACACACACACACACACACACACACACACACACACACACACACACACACACACACACACACGCACGCACACACACACAGAGCAGCATGTCACTGACCAACTAGCAACCCCTCAGAGCATCCAATAAAACTGCATAACAACATCTTGGCATTGTGGTGGCAAGTCAAGTATTCATTTCAAAGTTACAAAGTTTAGTTTTCCTGGAAATTTTCTGGGATGCCACCCGTTCCACCTGCAAGATCAGACTAGCTCTAGCTAATTATGGTAATATCACAGACTCACCAGATGACACATTTTAATAATCGAATACCTTTGACCCAGTTTGAGATCACTGCACAGAGGGAGCTATTTCCGCTAATAAAACCCGACAGTTAATAAAACGGCAGATTTGATAAGAGCAAGATTTCTATGAATGGTATTGTTATTGCTGCTAATAGAACCTAATAAAAACCTGGCTCTTCACAAAGACCTTGTTTAGAGGTTAACTATATTTATATTCTTCCTGCTTTACCAGATGTGCTTGTGCGTTCTGAAGAATGAGGAAGTATATTAATGTAACTTAAAGAAAATATAATCAGATAAGAACATAACTGTCATGGAATTTTTAAATATAGCTAGTCTGGATATCGCTAAAATGCGGATATGTCTGCTACTTCAAGCATTCAAAGTATTTAGATACAATACACGACTGAAAGTCAAATGCAACACAATTATTTTGGTAACATGCAGCTAAATTAAAGAGTTATGTGTGTGACCATGAGTATTTTTTGCATTACTGAAAATAATAAACAAGATGCTTAAAATAAAAAGTCTTTGTTCTTCATAAGCATTATGGGAAATACAACTTTGCATCTAAAAATATCTTACATTTATTGGAGGATGTAATGCAATACAACAAAATATTCTTTAAATAACACTTCTGTGCTATAAAAAACAGCTTAAAGATAGCTAGTGTCCCGGCCTGGCCATGTTTTGGGCACTTGCTAGCTGGTCGGGTAGCTAATCCATCTAAATAACAGCTTGGCCAAGGTTTGAGACCAGGTAAACCTGCTAAAACCAGATAAGACTAGCAAATCCTTCAAGGCTGGTAGCCCCCTTGCACATTGAGGTTAGATGATGATCCTTAACGATGGTTACCATGAAATTACCCTACAACACTTGTGAAGGTCAGGGTCTGGCAAAAAGCTTTCTGCAGCAGTGGAGATCTGAGTCTAGTCTACAAACCAGGCCAAGACACTGCAATATTCCATTTCCCACCCTTCCAACCCCATTATACCTGACTGACCTGCCCACATAAATATTTGCCTCGGAAACCACCATCACAGTTGGAGACACGGCCGTGATTTCACCAGGGGCCTGGATTACTGTCGGATATCACGTTTGGCACATCAGTGGTGTACCTCCACCCTGCTTTCAAGTGGCTGAGCAAGAATGTCTCCAGAGATTACCGCTTTATTCTTAAGTGCAGCTAAAGCTTTCCTAGGCCTCATCCCAAATGACGCCCTCAGTCCTGGTAGTCCAAAGTTCACACTTTGGTGACCTTTCTTTAGAGGGTGATAGATTGTAGTGCTGTTAAGTCCACAGCATTTTGGGCAGCACTCTGACATATAGCGCAACACTGCTCGAGTGACCCGTGTTCGGGTCCCAGCTTGTGGTCCTTCCCTAATTCTGGCCCCCCTCTTTGCTCTCATATCACTTCTTGTCTCTGATTTAATCTTAATAAGACAAACAGGAAATTACCCGGAACAATTTGTCCCAGGAACTCTTTTTCCCCAGACCTGTTGCTGTCTGCGTTTCCATCGCCGTCTAAAGTACCATGAAGATTAGTCCGGTGACATAGGGTTGTGCGCGACTTTCCAGTTCCCGCTGGATTTCGTCCTCCACATATAAGCTTAATAAAGCCTCGTCGGCAGTCCATCGGCCGTATTTTTTTAAACTCCATTGTTGATTCGAATACAGACTTTTAAAAACGGTGGTTGAAATAAAATGCTGTCGACCAATCAAAATGCTGCATGAACTCAGCCAATCAGCATGTTCAGCGCCCAAGTCCCACCCCCAAAAGTTCCTGAACTTGAGAAAGTACTACCTCACAAGCACGAAACACACTGTGGTGGAAATGCAAATGCACTGTTCCTGTGGTGGAAATGCAGCTTTTCTGAGCCATAAAAAGACAAATTGGACACACAATGGCAGAGGTGGGCAACTCTTGAGGTTCACTGTCCAACAGAGATTCATTCCAAGTATAATCAAAAAAGAATCAAAAGTCTGCAGGATAGTGGATTAATTGGGAGTCAGATGTTTTATATCAGTCTTAGTAGAACTAGAAAAATGCTACTCTAAAAAATGACCATTTCTTGGTTATTTGGCACTGGGTAAATATTGGACAGAACACATGCTGGGTTATTTTTACCCAGCTTGTTGGGTTTTATACATTAACCCATTTGCTGGGTTGTTTTTTGACAGTGCTGGGTGAGTCAATTTGATATTAAATGTTTTTCATTTTTAAATAATAAAAATGCACTCTAAAATCTCTGTTATATATACAGTCAAACCTACATTTATTCAGACACCTTCAACATTTCTCACAGTTTATTCACTATAGTTTACTGACTCCAACTCGGAGTTAAACTGGGTCAGAACAAATTCATCTTGATAATAGGCTTGTTTAAGATGCGCCTCACCTCTCCTGAAACTCAGCTGAGACTAGGCGGCTGCAGTGAAGGGAGGAGGGAAAAAGTGCAGGCAAGACGGACAGTTCTCTCTTCTCGTAGTGGATCAGACACTTGCGCGATCAAAGACGGATATCGCGAGATTCACACTCGTGTGCTGTGTTGCTGATAAACAGAGAGATCACATTGTCTGAGAGTTCGGGAATATTCACACAAAAAATATGATATCAGAGTTTTAAAATCAAACATTTAAAAAAAGAAACATCACGGTTGTTTAAACTAATAAGCATTAAGCTGTGTCGTCAGTTTCCCATCGTGCTTTTGGTCAGTGCAGTCGGTGGAGAGCAACTGTGCCCGACTGCAGAATCCGACACGTCCGCCTTGCCATCGCGAGAGTTTTTTGACACACGTCAGCATGACATCAGAGCAAGTCGAACCACGTTCGGACACATTTCTAACCGGCATGCATCTTGCAGTGATCATCGGTGATCGGTTCTGCGCAGATTTCAGCTGTTAAATTTAAGTACACAATTAGATAATACCAATTTAGCTCAACCAATGAGCAAGTAATGCTTCATTTTGTCCAGTCTGTGGTGTCAAAGGTCGCATTAGCAATTAAAGAAAAAACACTGAAGCAAAACATGCTCAGGTCAAAGTGTCTGGATCATTTTGCTCCCAAATTGTTATCAATTGTACTGGTGGTCACTGTATGAAGAATTGTTGGGTATAATATGTCACAGTTGACTTTATTTTACTCTCCTCACTTACAGAAATAAACTAGAGTGTCCTGCACACACTAATGAAACATTATATCTGCTGTCTGAATCATCTTTGGTTTGACTGCATATATATATATATATATATATATATATATATATATATATATATATATATATATATATATATATATATATATATGACAGGAACAGTTCATTTACTGTATGTATATAGACATACATACATATATAGTATTTTTATTCAATGGCAAGTCAGACTTTTACAGTCATAAAATACTAGGCTGCATTTAGTTAGTAAGACTGGGAGGTTTAGGACATAACAGGAGCAGCAAGATTGGCCAATGGGAATCTGTGGGAAGAAAACTGGCATCAGTAGATTATTCCAGTTCATGACATCTTATATATACATTTTTGAAATGTTATATGAAAACAGATTAACCTTGTACCATCTCACCTCTCAGACATTTAAGTTTCAACCCGTCAAATGCATCAGACGCTAGCAATCAACAGCGCTCCTATTGTCGTCACTGGAGCGCATGGCGACTTTGTTATATGACAGCGATGCTGTGTTGTGTTTCAGCCTCGTCGGGCATTCGTTTGACGGTCAGGCAGACGTTATCAGTGTACATGTAAACAAAAAAAGGCAAAATGTAAGACTACAGACATTTTCCTCTTTGTACAGTAATACTTTGATAGGAAAGCAATGTAATACTACAATGTAATGTCCTTAATTTTATTCAGGAATTTCCCCTCAGGAAGATTTCTCTCAGAACCGAACACAAAATGACCGTTGACAAATGTATCCAGTTTTAACTGGTTTGGCACAGACTACCCAACATTGGGTTACACTGACCCAGTGCTGGGTATGTGAGGGGGTTCATCATTTGTATTGACACTATAGGTTGACACTGGGTAAAACTTACCCAATAAAATAACCCAGCCGGCTGAACTCAGCATTTGGACTAATAAAAATTAAAAAAAGAACCCAGCATTTTTTATTTTATTTTTTTTGAGTGTGCATTTGCTTGAGTGTGCAGTTGTTTTCACAACTTATCCTTGAGCTCACCTATACTCCACACTATTCTCAAAAATATGCGACCCATGCTGGCAAAAGGAGTCCGAATAATTTCGAGCTACAGGCAAAACAAGTACAACTTTTGGTCGATTTTGAGGTTTTCACAAAAATTAGTTCATTGAGCCCTTGTCTAGCGATCCCAATGCTCCAAATAGCAATTAAACATCTAAAAGTATCTTTATTTGTGCGTTTTCGGAGAGGAGTACATTTCCTTTTTCCATTTTCCATGAAAATGATCTCACTCGTGCTGACTGACAGATCCGATGCATGCGCACAAAACCGCTTCAGACTGCGCGCTATCCTGATATATGAAGAATTACAGTATTTCAAAATATCTGTCTTGGCGAGTATTCACACAAACATTATGTCTTATGTGAATGTTTGGTGAACTGTTGGTGAAAAACATCTGATGTGTAACATTATATTAGATCCATGTGGTAGAGTAGATCTTAATATATAGACTGTCTGTTTCATTTAATGTTAATCAAACAATTGTTGTATCATGGAAAAAACTTTTTTTTTTATAGATATTTGGTGTTAACTTGGTGTGTGTCGAAGCTGGTGTTATTACCAGATATTTTAAGGTGATTTTGTTTTGGAACCTTCAGAAAACTTAACTTGATTTTTCTCAAAATTAACTTTGCCGACTTCAAACAGGTGTAGCTCAGTCATTAAGGTTTTTAACAGAGAATGTGAAAACCAACTCATTGTGACTAATTTTGCCAGTATAGATCACATATATCTATTTACGATTTACTCAGTCCTAAATGTCAGTTGATAAAACTGTGGTTGGGCACTTGGTCCGGTGGTCTCTTCCTGTCTAAGGGGGCAGTTCTTGACCAGAATAGACTGATAACCTGGTTAAACTGATAGTCAAAAATCTGGCTCCATAAAATGGGAGGTTCATACTGACGGTGCTGTTGGTTTTTATTGTCTCTCTGCTGTCGTCCAACAGACGGACGCCTGTTTGCACTTCCATTAGTAGTCATGTCAATGGCTGAGCCAACATGCCAATGTATGGTGCAGTGGCTCAGTGGGTAGCACTGTCGCCTCACAGCAAGAAGGTCCCAGGTTTGAGTCCCGGCTGAGGCCTTTCTGTTTGGTTCTCCAGTTTCCCCTATAATCCAAAGTCAGATGAATTGGAGACACTAAATTGCCTGTAGGTGTGAGTGTATGTCCCGGTTATCCCTGTAATGGACTGGCCATCTGTCTGGGGTGTTTCCCTGCCTTCAGCCCAAGCTGCTGGCTAAGCTTCAACATCGCTGTGACCCTACACAGTAGACAAGTGGTTTGGAGAATGGATGAAGGGACAAATTAACTGAGAACTAATCTAAGGGAATTAATTACTTTAGGTCTCTTCATCAACAGTCTCTGTCACTCATTTTGCTGAACTACTCAAGTCCCTTAAAGCTTTTCACAGAATAAAACTTGTACTTTAGACAGCTGGAATTGTAAAGACCTTGGAAAATTTTACAGTACTGATTCAGAGTTTATCCAATTTGCCCCATGATTAAATGGACAATACCTCAGATTGTGCAGTTTGTTGAGGACAGGTGTGCTATTTCATTTCTAGAAGTCTTACTAACTATGGCAAAAATTCCATAGACTTACACTGAAGAAGGGGCACAAGCCATATCTATATACCAGAATATCACTTGGGTATGGGCTATTTTGACTTTTGAGGCTAGAAAGCAACCACTTAGAATTGCCTAGAAACCACACAGCATCAGCATAGCAACGTTGAACTCACAAAGAAGTCACTAGAATGTGGCAAATGTTGAGCAACAAGAGGAAATTAGTCTAGAAAATACATTTCACGACATTCTCTGATGACTTGTATGAGAGACAATCATACAATGATAAACCTAGGGGAAGAACAGTGTTGCGCAATGTTAAAACATGACATAAGGTGTGCATTGCACATATTGCTTTAGTGTTGACTCTATGACTAATAAACTTTGTTCTTAGAGTACGTGCACTTCCACATGGAGAAAGTATGGCAGTTGTTCTGTTTGAGGTGCAGCCGTACTACGATTCCCCTATGTTACAGCAGAGCGCTCTGATTGAAAATGGGTACAATCTCCTCACAATGTTCCATTTAATGGCAAACACATGCCTGTGCAGAAATCATGAAGCATAAAGTAAATGGCTAGGCACAATAATGTTTGTGAGGGTATGCTTTAGTAATTAGACATGATTAGCTTTATTTAAATATACATAATTTGAAAGGTAACTATAATTGGACTCATTAAGCACAAATCAACAAAGAGAACACAGTGAATTAATTATTACTTGCGTAATGCAATTTTAAGTCTCCTGAAATGAAAAGGGCTCTTGTGATAAAACAACAAGAACTATGAGCTCTTCTTTAACACTATAGACATATTGAGCTGCTTGTCTTAACAGCAACAATATGTTGCCATCTAATTTACCTAAATTTGACCAAATACTAAGTCTGCATTATTTTATTTCATTCAGTACCAATAAAATGTAGATAACATATAGTTAAAACTAATTAAACAGAACCGAATATTTGTGTGTGCTGTGTTGTTTTTAAGTTTACAGTATCATATTGCTGGCTTAGTAGCATGCTAACATCAACTCACATGAGGACAAATGTGTCCATACATAATTTGTGAAGTTAATTTCAGCTAGTATGCTGCTTTAAAAGGCAGCAATGAAGCTCAGTGGTTTTTAATACGGGGTATGTGTGTATGTGTGTGTCCTAGCTGAGCGCTACATGATTGGATCATTAGAGCAGATGCTTTGGTCGCTCTTCAATGCTGCTGTAAGCGTTTCAAGCCAATACTGTTGATTTAAAAGGAACGAACATAACAGTCTTTGAGTTTATGGGAATATAGTAGGCCTACGTGCTTAATCGGGAATCTTATCCAACCAGCGCTGACTTTATCACAAAAGCAAAGCACCTGAAGATAAATCCCTGTGTTAGGCCTATATGGAAAAGACATGGTAGTTCAAGAATATAATCATTGTGTTAAAAACATTATCTCACATCATGACATTAAATATTTGTAGCAGACTTCCTGGAATTTTCAGCATGGGATTTCATGAGAAATTATCATATTAGCAGATGAAGGCGTTTTATGCAACATAACACAGCAACACAATATGATACACCATAATTTCCTTGAAAGTGATTGCATGTAACATGATATCAAGATGATAAGACTGTCATATTGTCGTATATGTGGTTTTATTTGGAAGTGAACATTGCACTATGATTGATCATTAGTGGGTTGCCAAGACAAGTGTCTCACTATCACTCATACTTTAAGGAAAGGTTTTTTTTTTTTTTTTTTTTTTTTGGACTTGGATCAGCAAGCAATCAACATGCAATGAACTAGCAATCACTCAGAAAAAGATAGCAGCCACATACCAATGTCCTCGCAGTTTTGTAATCTAATGTATGCAGATACATAAATGAATGCAATTAATGCAATGTTGTTTAATTTAATTACTTTAATTTACAAGCAAATTTGCATTAATTTCCTGAGAATCAAAGCTATGATCTTGGTGTTGCTAGCGCTGTGCTCCACTGTTTGAGCTACAGTCATATCTATTTCTGTGTTCTTTTCTGTATACTGTTTCCTGTGGAGTTTTTGTAGTTCTTTGTAGTTTTTCATGTTGATTAGTCTCCCCAGGTGTTTCCCATTTACCACACCCCTTGTTATCTCGTTAAGCTAGTCTTCCCTGTGTATATACAGGTGCTGGTCACATATAATCAGAATATCATTAAAAAGTTGATTTATTTCACTAATTCCATTCAAAAAGCGAAACTTGTATATTATATTCATTCATTACACACAGACTGATATATTTCAAATGTTTATTTCTTTTAATTTTGATGATTATAACTGACAACTAAGGAAAATCCCAAATTCAGTATCTCAGAGAATCAGAATATTGTGAAAGGTTGAATATTGAAGACACCTGGTGCCACACTCTGATCAGCTGATGAATTCAAAACACCTGCAAAGGCCTTTAAATGGGCTCTCAGTCTAGTTCTGTAGGCTACACAATCATGAGGAACACTGCTGACCTGACAGTTGTCCAGAAGACGACCATTGACACCTTGCACAAGGAGGGCAAGACACAAAAGGTCATTGCAAAAGAGTCTGGCTGTTCACAGAGCTCTGTGTCCAAGCACATTAATAGAGCGGCGAAGGGAAGGAAAAGATGTGGTAGAAAAAAGTGTACAAGCAATAGGGATAACCGCACCCTGGAGAGGATTGTGAAACAAAACCCATTCAAAAATATGGGGGACACTCACAAAGAGTGGACTGCAGCTGGAGTCAGAGCTTCAAGAACCACTACACACAGACGTATGCAAGCCATGGGTTTCAACTGTCGCATTCCTTGAGTCAAGCCACTCTTGAACAACAGACAGCGTCAGAAGCGTCTCGCCTGGGCTAAAGACAGAAAGGACTGGACTGCTGCTGAGTGCCCCAAAGTTATGTTCTCTGATGAAAGTCAATCAGGGTCCCAGAGTCTGGAGGAAGAGAGGAGAGGCACACAATCCACGGTGCTTGAGGTCCAGTGTAAAGTTTCCACAGTCAGTGATGGTTTGGGGTGCCATGTCATCTGCTGGTGTTGGTCCACTGTGTTTTCTGAGGTCCAAGGTCAACGCTGCCGTATACCAGGAAGTTTTAGAGCACTTCATGCTTCCTGCTGCTGACCAGCTTTATGGAGATGCAGATTTCATTTTCCAACAGGACTTGGCACCTGCACACAGTGCCAAAGCAACTGGTACCTGGTTTAAGCACCATGGTATCCCTGTTCTTAATTGGCCAGCAAACTCGCCTGACCTTAAACCCATAGAAAATCTATAATCATCAAAATTAAAAGAAATAAACATTTGAAATATATTAGTCTGTGTGTAATGAATGAATATAATGTACAAGTTTCACTTTTTGAATGGAATTAGTGAAATAAATAAACTTTTTGATGATATTCTAATTATATGACCAGCACCTGTATAGCCCTTGTTTTCTCTAGTTCTCTGTTGGTCGTTGTTTGATGTCATGCAGGTGTATTCTGTTCACTGGTCCCTGTGTTTTAATTATTTTGTTATTTTGTTCCTGATTCATGTTTTGATTGTTTGTTTATTAAAGTCTCCCTGCATTTGGATCCCTCATCTCTGCCTGCTGTCTGTGATTTCTCAGTTTCCTGCCATAGATATGCCAGTATAATCATCATCATCACCATCAACACCACTATCGCCAATATATTAATTATTGATTAGTATAAATAGTATTAATAAACTATAAATGTCAGGGTTATGTTCTGTTTTTGTTTTTGGTTTTTCATTGTGTCCACTTTCTGTTTGCTCATTTTCCTTTGATGCAGTTTTCCCATGTGTTTCATTGGTTCATTTAATTCCCTTGTTAATTAACTCATGACCTCATGTATTTAAGTCCTCAGTTCAGGTCGGTTCCTTGTCCTGTATTGTTAATGTCTATGGGTAGTGTGGTTGTGATTTCGCCAAGTTATTCTCCTGATTATTATTATTAGATTAAAAGTCAGTACTGAGTATCTCCTTCACCATGTGTTTCATTTTGGCCACCAACCGTGACAGAATCCAGAACCCAAGAATAAAGACAAAAGAATGGACTTAGTGGTGTGCATGCTCTGCCTGGAACAACAGGGAAGAACCCTCGAGGACCATGCAAGTGATTTTCTACAACTGGTGTGCCTGATTCCATTTCCTGAACATTAATTAAAGGTATTCTACCACATCAGCCTTAATGAGCAGACGAAAACACGCCTGCCCATCAATGGTCCTTGGGCAACCTTTTTGGACTTTTTTGAGTAAGTGCTGGAAACCTGTGGATCCTTCCAGTCCGTTCCTGTGAGAGATATTCCAGAGTTTTTCTATATTCAATATCAGTTCATTAAGTGAATCACAATAAATCACATATGAATAATTGGCAAGGAAAGCCCACAAATTCAGTTAATTCAAAGACATTATTGGAGCAGAAAAATCACTGAACAGATATTACTAAAGTGGCAAGAAGTCAATATATAGTTTTATTTTAATAACATCAAACATAAGCCTATCATAAGAACATAAGAACAGTTAGTCTGTTCATGGTAGTCCATTGCAGTGAGAGAAGTTCCCGAGTCCATTGCAGTGAGAGAAGTTCCCAAGTCCGTTCCAGTGAGAGAAATTTCCAATCTGTTGTAGTGAGGGAAATTTCAGAACTCAACTCAGAGCATTGCACTGTCCATATTGGCTCTAGCATTTATGTGTGTCTGGGCCACACACAGACCCACTTCAGCCCCTGAGCACAGTCCAGTGTTGGCTCCAGCCCCTGAGCACAGTCCAGAGTTGACTCTAGCCCCTGTGCACAGTACAGTGTCGGCTCCAGGCCCAGAGCATAGTCCAGTGTCAGCTCCAGGCCCAGAGCACAGTCCGGTGTCAGCTCCAGCCCCTGAGCACAGTCCAGTGTCGGCTCCAGCCCCTGAGTACAGTTTACTGTCAGCTTCAGGCCCAGAGTACAGTCAAGTGTCGGCTCCAGTCCCTGAGTACAGTCCAGTGTCGGCTCCAGTCCTTGAGTACAGTCCAGTGTCAGCTCCAGACCCCGAGTAGATTCAAGAGTTTTATTTGTCACATATACAGTTATATACAGAATATACAACCGGCAGTGAAATGTAAACGAGTACAGTCCAGTGTCGGCTCCAAGCCCTGAGTACAGTCCAGTGTTGCCTCCAGGCCCTGAGTACAGTCCAGTGTCAGCTCCAGGCCCTGAGTACAGTCCAGTGTCGGCTCCAGGCCCTGAGTACAGTCCAGTGTCGGCTCCAGCCCCTGAGTACAGTCCAGTGTCAACTCCAGCCCCTGAGCACAGTCCAGTGTCTGCTCCATTCCCTGAGCACAGTCCAGTGTCTGCTCCTGGCCAAGAGCACAGTCCAGTGTCTGCTCCTGGCCCAGAGCACAGTCCAGTGTCTGCTCCTGGCCCAGAGCACAGCCCAGTGTCTGCTCCTGGCCCAGAGCACAGCCCAGTGTCTGCTCCTGGCCCAGAGCACAGTCCAGTGTCTGCTCCTGGCCCAGAGCACAGTCCAGTGTCTGCTCCTGGCCCTGAGCACAGCCCAGTGTCTGCTCCTGGCCCAGAGCACAGTCCAGTGTCTGCTCCAGGCCCAGAGCACAGTCCAGTGTCTGCTCCAGCCCCTGAGCACAGTCCAGTGTCTGCTCCATTCCCTGAGCACAGTCCAGTGTCTGCTCCTGGCCCAGAGCACAGTCCAGTGTCTGCTCCTGGCCCAGAGCACAGTCCAGTGTCTGCTCCTGGCCCAGAGCACAGCCCAGTGTCTGCTCCTGGCCCAGAGCACAGTCCAGTGTCTGCTCCTGGCCCAGAGCACAGTCCAGTGTCTGCTCCTGGCCCTGAGCACAGCCCAGTGTCTGCTCCTGGCCCAGAGCACAGTCCAGTGTCTGCTCCTGGCCCAGAGCACAGTCCAGTGTCTGCTCCTGGCCCTGAGCACAGCCCAGTGTCTGCTCCTGGCCCAGAGCACAGTCCAGTGTCTGCTCCAGGCCCAGAGCACAGTCCAGTGTCTGCTCCAGCCCCTGAGCACAGTCCAGTGTCTGCTCCATTCCCTGAGCACAGTCCAGTGTCTGCTCCTGGCCCAGAGCACAGTCCAGTGTCTGCTCCTGGCCCAGAGCACAGCCCAGTGTCTGCTCCTGGCCCAGAGCACAGTCCAGTGTCTGCTCCTGGCCCAGAGCACAGTCCAGTGTCTGCTCCTGGCCCTGATCACAGCCCAGTGTCTGCTCCTGGCCCAGAGCACAGTCCAGTGTCTGCTCCTGGCCCAGAGCACAGTCCAGTGTCTGCTCCTGGCCCTGAGCACAGTCCAGTGTCTGCTCCAGGCCCAGAGCACAGTCCAGTGTCTGCTCCAGCCCCTGAGCACAGTCCAGTGTCTGCTCCATTCCCTGAGCACAGTCCAGTGTCTGCTCCATTCCCTGAGCACAGTCCAGTGTCTGCTCCTGGCCCAGAGCACAGTCCAGTGTCTGCTCCTGGCCCAGAGCACAGTCCAGTGTCTGCTCCTGGCCCAGAGCACAGCCCAGTGTCTGCTCCTGGCCCAGAGCACAGCCCAGTGTCTGCTCCTGGCCCAGAGCACAGTCCAGTGTCTGCTCCTGGCCCTGAGCACAGCCCAGTGTCTGCTCCTGGCACAGAGCACAGTCCAGTGTCTGCTCCAGGCCCAGAGCACAGTCCAGTGTCTGCTCCAGCCCCTGAGCACAGTCCAGTGTCTACTCCAGCCCCTGAGCACAGTCCAGTGTCTGCTCCAGGCCCTGAGTACAGTCCAGTGTCTGCTCCAGGCCCAGAGCACAGTCCAGTGTCGGCTCCAACCATCAGCCCGCTCCAGTTTACTTATTTATATTGGTGTTATTTAACAACAACAATAATAATAATAATAATGATAATAATAATAATAACCAATATATAATATAATAATGATTTAAATATTTGCTTATTTATGATCATTAATAATTGGTGGTGGTGTTTTTTTTTAATAACCATATAAATTAATAAAATAAATGTATATAGTTTATTACTAGTTTGCATATTCACTTACATTCACTCAATCACTTTTTCACATATTCTAGCAATACTACTACTACTAATAATAATGTGTTCCTCTTATATAATAATAATAATAATAATAATAATAATAATAATAATAATTATTATTATTATTATTATTATTATTATTATTATTATTATTATTTAGAATGACTTAGGTCAAATTAATCTTGAAATTAAGTGGGTGCACTACACATGCTCATTCCACCTATAGATTTCAGTTGCCGATGTGTGGGTGGACAGATTCATTCAAACCAGTCAGCCCTGTTATTGTTTTGTGTCATTGTTCTCTCCAGCTGTTGTCAGCCACTTCTTATTGAGGACAGAGTGATTAGCATCCTGTCAGTTATCAGACATGCCAGTGGACCACAGGAGCCACAAGTGCAAACAATTATCGCCTGCACCCCTACACGTCACATATCCTTTCATTCTGGTGGCTCATTGGCATCCTCGGCTACTGAGATGAGTGACGAGGATTCAAAGGGCAGGACTCAGTGTCTGTTATCACACTGGCCACACATGCTGCTGCATGTAGAGCGACAGGGTCTCGCCCCCTGCTACGTCAGTGCCAGAGACTCCTAATGTTGTAATGTTGTCTTTGGCAGAAGTGTGGGAGTGATTAATGTCTGCTCTTCGATCAATGGACAACCTAGACCAACACAGTCTCTTAGTTCAAACATTTCTAAGCAGAGACTCCCTAATTTGAAACGCCAGATTTTCTATATTAAATATCAGTTCATTAAGTGAATATCAGTTAAATATCAGTTCATGTCTTTGAATTACCTGAATTTGTGGGCTTTCCTTGGCAAATATTGATCTATGTGATTTATTGGAGTGATTAAATGAACATGTAAAATAGACAGCCCTCTTATTTTATGCATTGTTACAATTGTATGCAAATGTTGACCTTTTTACCTTTACATCCTTTGGCATGTCAGTAGTTCATTGTGTCACTGTATATCATAGAAATATAAATAAATATATAAATATTAGATTTAGGAACTTAAACGTATTTATTTCAGCTCTCATTTGCATTTAAGTTTAAGTTAGAGTACAGAAAAAATAAAAATAAAACTGAAATAAAAATAAAGATAAGATAGAAATAGAAAACAACAAATAAAACGATGAAAGCACATAATAAAATTACTAAATAAATAAAATAAAATAAAATCTTTGATGGTCTAAATCTGTTTGTACATTACTGGTTAAAATGTTTTCCAAAAAATCCACAAAGAAAAATGTTTTTGAAGCTGCATTTAAAAAAACAAACAAAAAAAAACAGTAATAAATATATACACTCACCTAAAGGATTATTAGGAACACCATACTAATATTGTGTTTGACCCCCTTTCACCTTCAGAACTGCCTTAATTCTACGTGGCATTGATTCAACAAGGTGCTGAAAGCATTCTTTAGAAATGTTGGCCCATATTGATAGGATAGCATCTTGCAGTTGATGGAGATTTGTGGGATGCACATCCAGGGCACGAAGCTCCCATTCCACCACATCCCAAAGATGCTCTATTGGGTTGAGATCTGGTGACTGTGGGGGCCATTTTAGTACAGTGAACTCATTGTCGTGTTCAAGAAACCAATTTGAAATGATTCAAGCTTTGTGACATGGTGCATTATCCTGCTGGAAGTAGCCATCAGAGAATGGGTACATGGTGGTCATAAAGGGATGGACATGGTCAGAAACAATGCTCAGGTAGGCCGTGGCATTTAAACGATGGTCAATTGGCACTAAGGGGCCTAACGTGTGCTAAGAAAACATCCCCCACACCATTACACCACCACCACCAGCCTGCACAGTGGTAACAAGGCATGATGGATCCATGTTCTCATTCTGTTTGCGCCAAATTCTGACTCTACCATCTGAATGTCTCAACAGAAATCGAGACTCATCAGACCAGGCAACATTTTTCCAGTCTTCAACTGTCCAATTTTGGTGAGCTCGTGCAAATTGTAGCCTCTTTTTCCTATTTGTAGTGGAGATGAGTGGTACCTGGTGGGGTCTTCTGCTGTTGTAGCCCATCTGCCTCAAGGTTGTGCATGTTGTGGCTTCACAAATGCTTTGCTGCATACCTCGGTTGTAACGAGTGGTTATTTCAGTCAAAGTTGCTCTTCTATCAGCTTGAATCAGTCGGCCCATTCTCCTCTGACCTCTAGCATCAACAAGGCATTTTCGCCACAGGACTGCCGCATACTGGATGTTTTTCCTTTTCACACCATTCTTTGTAAACCCTAGAAATGGTTGTGCATGAAAATCCCAGTAACTGAGCAGATTGTGAAATACTCAGACCGGCCCGTCTGGCACCAACAACCATGCCACGCTCAAAATTGCTTAAATCACCTTTCTTTCCCATTCTGACATTCAGTTTGGAGTTCAGGAGATTGTCTTGACCAGGACCACCCCTAAATGCATTGAAGCAACTGCCATGTGATTGGTTGATTAGATAATTGCATTAATGAGAAACTGAACAGGTGTTCCTAATAATCCTTTGAGTGTGTGTGTTAGGTGAGTATATATATATATATATATGTGTATATATATATATATATATATATATATATATATATATATATATATATATATATATATATAATGAAATATTATCATTTAAAAGACCTGTTGTTCATGTGAATATATGCTGGTAAATCTCAATCCTTCAGAAATCATTCTAATATATGATATGATGATTTGATGCTCAATAAACATTTATGATTATTATAAATGTTGAAAACAGTTGTGCTGCCTCATGTTTTGGTGGAAAAGTCTTGTTCTTTCACTTTCAGTGAAAATCCATGAATTGTGCTGATTATTTTAGTGTAACTAAAGCAATTGAATGACTGTAGAAACTATATGAATATGAATAATAATTTTACATTAAATAAAAAATATCAGTTTAGTAAAAATATTAATATTCTAGGATAATTCTAGAAAACAGGCTATATCACACTAACCCAGCTTCACCAGGAGCTTGTAGTCATTTTACTGATTATAAGAGGCAATATATGGGATTTATAATGGTGGATGATCATTCTTCATGTCCTCTTTTACTAGATTGGTGTCCCTCTAAAGGTTAATTGCCTCTGCTAATTGTTACCCCTTAACTAATGTCATCCGGCCTGTAGTGCGTCACGCACAGATTGAAATTGCCTCCACCAGTTGACATATGCTGGTATTCAGTAGGACAGGAACATCAGTGTAACTTCAGCTTTAGTTGGGACAAAACTAATCTACAAGCCAAAGTAATAACTAATATCAAATGAAACCTCATTCAAATGAGCAAGACGGATGTGGGGTCTTTTGACAAGAACCATTTTCCATACAATCAAGGGCAAACAAAAAGAATAAATGGGTGTGATAAGCTAACGCCCAACATTACCTTCACCCTCAAAGACATGTCGAGATAAGATGCATGAAAGCAAGGACTGCGACGCTCCCTTCCTCTATGCTCCATCCATGCAGAACCAACCCAGCCCACTGGGGGCAGCGCCACGAAAAGAAACCGCACTGGTCTCCACATGCATGAGGTAAAATGTTTCCTTTTGAAATCTCTCAAGTGCAACCAAAGATAATTGTGTGCCAGATTAAGATGAGATCAGTTTGGGATGGGAGGATGTTATGATTTTAACTTTACCTGATTAATGTCAGGAAAGACATTTGCGGCTCTCTCACGCATTCGTTCACCTCTTCTGAATGGGATTCTGTCTGGACTTTAGTGAGGTAACCAAGAGGTCCTTAATGTCTCTTGAGTGATGGAGTCACATGGACACTGTGAAGTCAGATTTCATCAGTAAGTGGTGCTTGACTCTCTCACCCCGGACAGAGTAGCGACACGTCCTTTTGCAATAATCCATGCACTAATTTTAGCCCAGTTTTGGCCCAAATGAACCCAGAAAGTCTTATCATACACAAAAAGGGGAATCTATTACAGTCAGTTTTTTTTTTTTTTCAACACAGTCTGACGGCAATTCATAACTATTTTAAAGTTTGGCGAATTGGTAGCTAATTCATATTAAGTTGTTCAATTTCATTTGTATGTTTTTAAGATCTGCTTACGCCCCACTGATGGTTATGATTGGGGTGGACCCTCATGCATGCACAGTTTTACATTGGATGAATGTGCATCAATGAGCCTTGGCCGCCCATGACCCTGTGGCCGGTTCACCACTGTTCCTTCCTTGGAGCACTTTTGATAGATCCTGACCACTGCAGACCGGGAACACCCCACAAGAGCTGCAGTTTTGGAGACGCTCTGACCCAGTCGTCTAGCCATCACAATTTGGCCCTTGTCAAACTCGCTCAAATCCTTACGCTTGCCCATTTTTCCTGCTTCTAACACATCAACTTTGAGGACAAAATGTTCACTTGCTGCCTAATATATCCCACCCACTAACAGGAGCCGTGAGGAAGAGATCATCAGTGTTATTCACTTCACCTGTCACTGGTCATAGTGTTATGCCTGATCGGATCTTAATCATTTAAATTTAAATACAATTTTAAAAATTATAAAATATATTCTTAATTATAAATAAAAAAATATATTATTAATTTTCAATAACAATTAACATTTTATTATAGGCATGGGTATTTTATAATAATTTATAAATACATTTTATTTTAAAATAACTTAAATTTGAATATTATATTTTAATTATTCACACATAATTATAAATGTAATAATATAAAAAAATGTAGGCATGACTTGTTAAATTGCATAACATCAATAATTGAAACCAATACAACAGTTTAACTTTGGAAATCAAGCAGTCCAGCCAGAGTTTCTGTTATTTTGAAAACTTTAAATGGCATTGTCCCGCCCCTTGGCCTTTGGCCAGTTTTTATTTCTCTTTTATGGAATTGCATGGAACAGGGACAACTTAGGCATCATAGGAAAATGGATATTAGAGGGCTATTTATCAAAGTCCTGGATAATTTAGTTCAGGTGTGGCATTTCAGTTGGATGAAGTGTATCAAGCTCATGGTAAGTCTCAGGGCTTTTGTGGGTCAGACAGATCCAGGGTGTAATGTTGGGCATTTCCCCCAAAGCGCTGATTCTCAGTTGCTCATGAGAGGATGTTTGCAAAGGATTTGAGGTCAGGAAGTTGATAAAACATAGGGGAGGTGGTTAGGCATCCTGGAAACTCTGAGAGAATGAACCACATCACATCATAGGGCAGTTCTGATTGATACATTTGTCATTAAATCAACAGTGATTGTGGGAATGTCACCTTTGGGAACTTAGTAATTAAATGTTGAAATACAGTAGCAGTGTAATTTGTGTCTCATTTACAGTGTTAGTCAGCCACAGCGAAAGAAACAAAGCTAAACAACGAGTTAACGCATTGTGACAAGTTTGTGTAAACTATAATTCCTTGTGCCAAATATATCCTGTATTAATATATCTGTTACTTGTTCAACACTTTTATCCAACGCAGAACTACAGAAGCCCATTTCCACCTTTAGTCAAAACTAAAAAAGGAAATTGTAAGATAAAATACATATAGTCACATTCTGATATATAAAGTCAGAATTGTGAGCTATAAAGTCACAGGTGAAAGAAATAAAGAAATAAAGTTGCATTGTGTGATATAATCACATTGTGAAATGTCAGAAAGTTGCAATTTCAAACAAATTCATAAAATGTGATTTGTACAATTTGTAATAAAGTAAGCATGACCCTGCACCCGTAAACCTAACCCTAGTGGGACACAAGCAGATTGTACAAAAATTAGATACGTACAATAGATACACAGTATCATGAGATGTTTTGTTAAGCATGTTTCTTGTTAATCAAACTAGGGTTAAGGCCTGTTCACACCAAGGATGATAACTATAAATATAGCTGCAAGCAGCAATTATCAGGGGCAAGCACAAAGAAGGCACAATAAGTCATGCAAGCATGGCTGGGCATCAGAGCATTTTAAGATGACTTTAGGCAAAATGGCTGAAAAATCACGAATACGGTCACTGGTAATATGATTTAATGTATTATCACTTTCGACCAATAGGTGGCGCTGTGACGAAATGTGATATGGTGTGGTCAGAGTGAGGTGACAATGACAATGACACATGCAAAGTTTGGTGTCAATATGCCAAAGCATTGCAGAGATACAGCCTCGAGTCATTTTGGCATCATGCCTTAACTTTGTTAATGCGGTATACCAAAAAAAAGGTTTAGTTTATAGACATGAAATCCATAACTTTCTGTCAGCACAGTCTGAAGATGATCTGACTCAAATTTTATGAAAATCGGACAAGCGGTCTAGGAGGAGTTCGAAAAAAATTGATTTTAAAAGGAAATCAAAATGGTGGACAGGAAGTCTGACTGTGGAAAAAAGGAATCTGTTAAGACCAGTTTTATCACAACAGGCTAATTTAAACAAAAGGTTTTTTTTTTTTTTTATCATTTTATAACCCACATTTTTTGAGTACTGTCAAGGAATGGTGACGAAGACACATACCTTGTTTCATAATGATACACCAATGCATTTGTAAAATATTGTATTTTATGACAAAATTCAAAATGTCTTACACACAAAATGGCCGATATGGGAAAATTGTATCTCGTTGGACTCTGCATGCACCGAATCTAAAGAGACCAGTTTTGTGATTTTTAGTCAAAGCGTTAAGAAGTTATAAGCAACAAATGGCTATTTTTTTTTGTATCTCCAGACCACTAGGTGGCACTGCGCTGAAACTGTGCAGGCAGACTCAGGTCATGGTTGTCATAACTCACACCAAGTTTGATCAGAATACACAAAAGCGTTGCAGAGATACAGCCTCACGTTCAGACTCAGACTAAGTTAGAGAATGTTTGTGGTGACAGTTCAGACTATCCTCTATCTGTGTGCCAAATTTCATAACTTTCCTGCAAGCGGTTCTATGGGCTACCATAGACTCAAGAGTGGAAGAAGAAGAAGAAGAAGAAGAAGAAGAAGAAGAAGAAGAAGAAGAAGAAGAAGAAGAAGAAGAAGAAGAAGACGAATGCCAGCGATTACAATAGGAGCCTTCGGTGCTTGGCCCCTAACTATGGTTTTAAAAATAGTTCTAAATATAAAAGAATCCACAGCACAACTATAGCAACAATGGCACAGAGGAACAATATAATTGGAATTACAAAAAAATTTTCCAGCCGATGAACGATAAAAACATTGACAGCCAATCAGAATCCACCTGACTTTACAGAGCAAGAGGATTTAAAGTGGCAGATGACAGAACTTATCATTATAGTTATCTTTACAGTTATCATTCTTGGTGTGAACGTGTCTATAGAGAAATAATTGCAGAACTTTATATTTTTTGTAACATTTCACACAGCTTGTTACTTGTGTTTTTATGAAAGTGCTTGTTGCTGTGTCTAAGCTGTGTGTATGTCTGTATCCAGGTGGGTGTGGCCTACAATTAGTCAACGGAGATTCAGATTGGTCCAGTTACATCACCGGTTCCTGCTAAAAGCATCAAACCAAACACTCTGAGGAGGCAGAAAGCGTGCCAGCCTGTCTTGTTTTTGCAAAAAAACTGGACATCTTCATCCTGTGCAAAAGTTTTCACCCCCAGCTCTTAATGCTTTGTGTTTCCTTCTGGAGCATCAGTGAATGTCTGAAGCTTTTGTAATAGTTGTGTTTGAGTCCCTCAATCGTCCTCAGATCTCAGGATCACACAGTCACTGCTGGAGAGGGGTCAGATATGCAGAAGATACAGAAGAAGAATCTGCAGGAGCGAGAGGATTTTTCTGAAGAACTTTGGTCAGTTTAACTGCTCAGGACAAACAAGAAACTCAAGAACAACCATCACAAAACACACACACACACACACACACACACACAGCCATGGATCATTAGGGAACGACACACACACACACACACACACACACACACACACACACAGCCGTGGATCATCAGGGAACAACACACACACACACACACACACACACACACACACACACACACACACACACACACACACACACACACAGCCGTGGATCATCAGGGATCAACACACACACACACACACACACACACACACACGCACGCACACACACACATACACACACACACACACACACACAGCCGTGGATCATCAGGGAACAACACACACACACACACACACACACACACACACACACACACACACACACAGCCGTGGATCATCAGGGATCAACACACACACACACACACACACACACACACACACACACACACACACAGCCGTGGATCATCAGGGAACAACGCACACACACACACACACACACACACACACACACACACAGCCGTGGATCATCAGGGATCAACACACACACACACACACACACACACACACACACACAGCCATGGATCATTAGGAAGCGACACACACTCACACAGCCATGGATCATCAGGGAACAACACACACACACACACACACACAGTCGTGGATCATCAGGGATCAGCACACACACACACACGCACACACACACACACACATACACACACTCAGCCGTGGATCATCAGGGAACGACACACTCAAACACACACACACACACACACACACACACACACACACACACACACACTCACACACACACACACACACACACAGCCATGGATCAGAAAATATTTGATGTGTAATTGTATTTTTTTGTTTTGTTTGGCTCACGTCCTATTAGATTACAAAGAGCGGGAAGGGTTTATGATCTATAGTGCAGTCAGCCACCAGGGGGCGATCAAAATGCTTTGGATTCACTATTCAGGACATGTGCGGCACATTTTGAACAGACACGGAGGCTGCATCCAAAATCGCATACTCTCTTGAGTAGGTACTTATTTTGAATAAGTAATTGCTTCACGACCACTAAACATTTTCTATATAGTATGAATATAATCCGGACGTACTACATTCATCATGATGTCATTATCATGTGACTTACCAGCTTCACATCTCCCTTCACATCCATTCACAAATCTTCTCCCGCGGCCTCATGGGATAGTAAAGTGTCCATTGTATCACTTCAGAATGTTGCCGGAAGTAGAAGGTCATCGAGGTACTTTTGCCTACTCTTTTATGAGTACTGTGACTTACTACTCTTGTCACATACCATTTTTGCCTACTATATAGTAGAGAAGTATGTGATTTTGGCATTCTCCACTGCTCTAGAGTCCAGTGGCGGCATGCTTTACACCACTGCATCCCACGCTTTGCATTGCACTTGGTGATGTAAGGCTTGGATGAGCTGCTCGTCCATGGAAACCCATTCCATGAAGCTCTCTACACACTGTTCTTGAGCTCATCTGAAGGCCACATGAAGTTTGGAGGTCTGTAGCTATTGACTCTGCAGAAAGTTGGTGACTTCTGCACACTGTGACCCTCAGCATGTGCTAACCCCGCTCTGTGATTTTACATGGCCTAACACTTTATGTCTGAGTTGCTGTTGTTCCCAATTGCTTCCACTTTGTTATAATCCCACTAACAGTTGAGCGTGGAATATTTAGTAGTGAGGAAATTTCATGAATGGACTTATTGGACAGGTGGCAACCTATCATTTGAGTTCACTGAGCTCCTGAGAGCGACCCATTCTTTCACAAATGTTTGTAGAAGCGTCTGCATGCCTAGTGCTTGATTTATACACCTATGGCCATGAAATGATTGAACACCTGAATTCAAGGATTTGGAGGAGTGTCCCAATACTTTTGGCAATATAGTGTAATATTCATATATAGTGAACCTGACATTCTGAGATGAAAGACGTTTTTATTTTAATGTAGTTATAAAGAAACAAAAATATTTTTGTCACCCAGATGTCACACTCTCAGAAAAAAAGGTACAGTGAAGGTATAATTTTGTTCCTTTGGGAACAAAACGTGTAAATGTATCTTTAAAGGTACACGATTGGTCCTCAGGGTACAATTATACCATTGTTTTCCTCTACTTAGAGCAGGGGTAGGCAAGTTCGGTCCTAGAGAGTTGCTGTCCTGCAGAGTTTGACCCTGAAAGACATCTACAGAAGCTCTTACTGAGAGGTTTAGATGTTGATGTTTCATTGAAAATGTTTGGTCACCATTATTGTGATCAGTGTTTCCTTCATTTTGACTCTTGGCTTTTTATGTGAGTTTGTGGTTTTGTTACAGTGTTAATAAAACACATAATCTGTTCATATCAAAAGAAGCCATAAACAAAAATGATCATGAAGAAAAGTGTTTGACTAAACTCATTGCTGATTAAAGCTATTAATAAATAACATTCATCAACAATACTTTCTTACCGCAGATCAGTCAGATCTGAGTGCGTCTAAATAAAAGAGTTTATACGCACACAGATATCAAGAATCAGCGTATGAATCTCAACCATGGTGACATTCTTAATGCTGCAATGCATGCTGGGAGCCATGAGTTTTATACTGTGGTGGCTTAGTAGCGTTGGAGCTAAACTCTGCAGGACATCAGCTCTCTAGGACTGAACTTGCCTACCCCTGGCTTAGAGGTACAAAAATATACCCTTAACGGTACCACCCCAGTGACGGCCACTTGTACCTTAAAAGGTACAATTTTGTACTCTTCCATAAAAAAAGGATTTTCTGTATACCTTATATATCTTGGCAAGTTTTTCATATTAATACTTCATGTCAATAATTCATTTCCTATTTCATATTTTGATTTCGACATTGCATGTGGTACTGCTATCTTAATACCTCAGTTCCTGTGAAATGAGACTTTTTGCCAGATGTGGTTTTATTCGGGTTTATGTTTCAGCATGTAACTTTTCTATAAGCTCTTATTAAACTGGAGCATGTTTTCAGAATTTACCTAGTCTTAGCGACGTGAAAAAAACCCCTGAAGGTTTTAAAGCGAAAGGCTGGCATGAGCCCAGATGAACCTCAACATTTGATCATGTTGATTTTTAGGGAGGACCTGCTAATAAAGCATAAACCTTGCTTGTGCAATAATATTGTCATTGTCACTTTCAATTGATACTTGAATGCTTTATTTTTACACATTAAAAAATGCTGTAACTTTCATGTTATAAAACAGAAGAGCTTTACAAGATTTTATTCACTTTATAATTATAATTTATTTAATCACCCCAATGTTGTTCCAAACTTGGACAATTTAAATATATAGTTCACCCAAAAAAATCACTGTACGGATAAACCTCCAAAAAGAAAATACACTATCTCTGTGGTACAATATACTCATACAAATATTGTCTTCCAGTCATTGTAGACACATCACTGGCATCTGTAATCTTCCAGATTATACAGGCCTTTAATAACCCTGTCACTTTCCGCTAACACATTAGCAATTGCAATTACGTTTCTCCTTTCCCACGCACCCAAGAAAGAACCGCTCACTTGACAAGAAGCAGCCCGTCCAGGATCGTTAACTCCAGAGAAACTGTTATTATGATGTAAAGCTTTGTATTTGTATGTTTCACTTCCTTATTTGTATGGTGTGAGGTCTTTGAAATGCGCTTTGTCATTATGCATGTTTGAAGCGATGACTGAGAATGCCAAGCTCAATTTTTCTCTGAATAAAGCAGCCTAAAGCATGCGACGCCTGACCGAGTTTGGAGTTGAAACTGTATGTTTTTTGCCAGTGCAAATTCTACTTTGGATTTGATTTAAGTTTGCCACAAGACAGATCTATATGGTCTTCTGTTATACAGTACATCACAGTAAAAGATTTAGACAGTGAAAACACAATGTATGTACTTCAAATAAAACATACATGTATCAGACAATAACATATACATGCATATATGGTTTTCTCTCTGGAACTATCAGAGCCTTGTTTGCTAGTATGAGATTGTTAGCATGTTTTTCATCCCTGGCACTTTCACTGGATTTTGCATAGATTCAAATGAAGACACAAGGTTTTAGGTCAGTGACATCAAACGTTGTTTTTTTGCACATTTTCTTGTCTGTCATTGATGTGTCTTGACATGTCATATTTGAATGTACACAAACGCAAAAGCTAAGACCAACTTAAGTTACTGTTTAGCCATTTTGGAGCTATATAGCCCAATATCATGACCAAATTTTGGAAGACTTGGAAGACACACTGGGTTTCATTTTTTTTTTTTTTTTTTTTTTTTAAGCTTAGCTTAGCTAAACTGTATTGTCTCAGCGTCGTTTATTGATATTATCTAATTTGACAAATTATCTAATTATCTAATTATTTTTATTAAGAGTTTATTAAGAATTATTAAAATTGTTGGACCCACTTTATATTAGGTGGCCTTAATTACTATGTAATTACATCAAAATATAAGTACAATGTATTTAATGTTATATGATATAATGTGATATTGAGGTGGATCCAGGTAAAGTTAGGGACAGGTGTGTTGGTATGGGTAAGTTTAAGGATAAAGGTGGGGACAGGTGTGGTGGTGTGGGTAAGTTTACGGGTAAAGTTAGGGACAGGTGTGTTGGTATTGGTAAGTTTAAGGGTAAAGTTAGGGACAGGTGTGGTGGTATGGGTAAGTTTAGGGTAAAGTTAGGGACAGCTGTGGTGGTGTGGGTAAGTTTAAGGGTAAAGTTAGGGACAGGTGTGTTGGTATTGGTAAGTTTAAGGGTAAAGTTAGGGACAGGTGTGGTGGTATGGGTAAGTTTAAGGGCAAAGTTGGGGACAGGTGTTAGGGACAGGTGTGATGGTATTGGTAAGTTTAAAGGGTAAGAAGTTAGGGGACAGGTGTGGTGGTATGGGTAAGTTTAAGGTAAAGTTAGGGACAGGTGTGTTGGTGTGGGTAAGTTTAAGAGCAAAGTTAGGGACAGGTGTGGTGTGGGTTGGTAAGGACAGGTGTGGTTAAGGACAGGTGTGGTGGTATGGGTAAGTTTAGGGGCAAGTTAGGGACAGGTGTGGTGGTGTGGGTAAGTTTAAGAGTAAAGTTAGGGACAGGTGTGGTGGTGTGGGTAAGTTTAGGGACAGGTGTGGGACAGGTGTGGTGGGTAAGTTTAAGAGTAAAGTTAGGGGACAGGTGTGGTGGTGTGGGTAAGTTTAAGAGTAAAGTTAGGGACAGGTGTGGTGGTGTGGGTAAGTTTAAAGGTAACGTTAGGGACAGGTGTGGTGGTGTGGGTAAGTTTAAGGGTAAAGTTAGGGACAGGTGTGGTGGTGTGGGTAAGTTTAAGAGTAAAGTTAGGACAGGTGTGTTGGTGTGGGTAAGTTTAAGGGTAAAGTTAGGGACAGGTGTGATGTTGGGTAAGTTTAAGGGTAAAAGTTAGGGGACAGGTGTGGTGGTATGGGTAAGTTTAGGGTAATGTTAGGGGACAGGTGTGGTGGTATGGGTAAGTTTAAGGGTGCAAAGGGACAGGTGTGGTGGTGTGGGTGGTTTAGGGTAAGTTTATGGGTAAGTTTAGGTTAGGGGACAGGTGTGGTGGTGTGGGTAAGTTTAAGGTAAAGTTAGGGACAGGTGTGGTGGTGTGGGTAAGTTTAAGGGTAAAGTTAGGGACAGGTGTGGTGGTGTGGGTAAGTTTAAGGGTAATGGTGTAGGTGTGGGTAGGTGTGTTGTGGTAGGTGTGGGTGTGGGTAAGTTTAAGGGTAAAGTTAGGGACAGGTGTGGTGGTGTGGGTAAGTTTAAGGGTAGTTAGGGACAGGTGTGTTGGTATGGGTAAGTTTAGGGGTAAAGTTAGGGGACAGGTGTGGTGGTGTGGGTAAGTTTAAGAGTAAAGTTAGGGACAGGTGTGGTGGTGTGGGTAAGTTTAAGGGTAAGTTAGGGACAGGTGTGGTGGTGTGGGTAAGTTTAAGGTAAAGTTAGGGACAGGTGTGTTGGTGTGGGTAAGTTTAAGGGTAAAGTTAGGGACAGGTGTGGTTGGTGTTTAGGGTAAGTTTAAGGTTGGTATGGGTAAGTTAGGGACAGGTGTGTTGGTGTGGGTAAGTTTAAGGGTAAAGTTAGGGACAGGTGTGGTGGTGTGGGTAAGTTTAAGGGTAAAGTTAGGGACAGGTGTGTTGGTGTGGGTAAGTTTAAGTTTAGTACAGTTGGGGACAGGTGTGGTGTGTGTGGGTAAGTTTAAGGGTAAAGTTAGGGGACAGGTGTGTTGGTGTGGGTAAGTTTAAGGGTAAAGTTAGGGACAGGTGTGTTGGTGTGGGTAAGTTTAAGGGCAAAGTTAGGTAGACAGGTGTGGGGTGTGGGTAAGTTTAAGGGTAAAGTTGGGGACAGGTGTGTTGGTGTGGGTAAGGGGTAAAGTTAGGGACAGGTGTGGTGGTATGGGTAAGTTTAAGGGTAAAGTTAGGGACAGGTGTGTGGTGGTATGGGTAAGTTTAAGGGTAAAGTTAGGGACAGGTGTGGTGGTATGGGTAAGTTTAAGGGTAAAGTTAGGGACAGGTGTGGTGGTATGGGTAAGTTTAAGGGTAAAGTTAGGGACAGGTGTGGTGGTGTGGGTAAGTTTAAGGGTAAAGTTAGGGACAGGTGTGGTGGTGTGGGTAAGTTTAAGGGTAAAGTTGGGGACAGGTGTGTTGGTGTGGGTAAGTTTAAGGGTAAAGTTGGGGACAGGTGTGTTGGTGTGGGTAAGTTTAAGGTGTAGTTAGGGACAGGTGGGGACAGGTGTGTTTAAGGGCAAAGTTAGGTGGTGTGAGTGTGTAAGTAAGTTTAGGTGGTAAAAGTTAGGGACAGGTGTGTTGGTATGGGTAAAGTTTAAGGTCAAAGTTAGGACACAGTGTGATGGTATGGGTAAGTTTAGGTAAAGTTAGGGACACAGTGTGTTGGTATGGTTTAAGGGTAAAGTTAGGGACAGGTGTGGTGGTATGGGTAAGTTTAGGGACAAGTGGTGTGGTGGTGGAGGTAAGTTTAAGGGTAAAGTTAGGGACAGGTGTGGTGGTATGGGTAAGTTTAGGGTAAAGTTAGGGACAGGTGTGGTGGTATGGGTAAGTTTAAGGGTAAAGTTAGGGACAGGTGTGGTGGTATGGGTAAGTTTAGGGTAAAGTTAGGGACAGGTGTGGTGGTATGGGTAAGTTTAGGGGTAAAGTTAGGGACAGGTGTGGTGGTGGGGTAAGTTTAGGGTAAAGTTAGGGACAGGTGTGGTGGTATGGGTAAGTTTAAGGGTAAAGTTAGGGACAGGTGTGGTGGTGGTGTGGGTAAGTTTAAGGGTAAAGAGTTAGGGACAGGTGTGTTGGTGTGGGTAAGTTTAAGGGTAAAGTTGGGGACAGGTGTGGTGGTGTGGGTCAGTTTAAGGGTAAAGTTAGGGACAGGTGTGTTGGTGTGGGTAAGTTTAAGGGTAAAGTTAGGGACAGGTGTGTTGGTGTGGGTAAGTTTAAGGGTAAAGTTGGGGACAGGTGTGTTGGTATTGGTAAGTTTAAGGTCAAAGTTAGGGACAGGTGTGATGGTATGGGTAAGTTTAAGGGCAAAGTTAGGGACAGGTGTGGTGGTATGGGTAAGTTTAGGGGTAATGTTAGGACAGGTCTGTGTGGTATGGGTAAGTTTAAGGGTAAAGTTAGGGACAGGTGTGGTGGTATGGGTAAGTTTAGGGTAAAGTTAGGGACAGGTGTGTTGGTATGGGTAAGTTTAAGGGTAAAGTTAGGGACAGGTGTGGTGGTGGGGTAAGTTTAAGGGTAAAGTTAGGGACAGGTGTGGTGGTGTGGGTGTTTAAGGGTAAGGGACAGGGACAGGTGTGGTGGTGTGGGTAAAGTTAGGGACAGGTGTGGTGGTATGGGTAAGTTTAGGGGTAAAGTTAGGGACAGGTGTGGTGGTGTGGGTAAGTTTAAGAGTAAAGTTAGGGACAGGTGTGGTGGTGTGGGTAAGTTTAGGGTAAAGTTAGGGACAGGTGTGGTGGTGTGGGTAAGTTTAAGAGCAGTTAGGGACAGGTGTGGTGGTGTGGGTAAGTTTAAGGGTAAAGTTAGGGACAGGTGTGGTGGTGTGTGGGTAAGTTTAAGGGTAAAGTTAGGGACAGGTGTGGTGGTGTGGGTAAGTTTAAGGGTAAAGTTAGGGACAGGTGTGGTGGTATGGGTAAGTTTAGGGGTAAAGTTAGGGACAGGTGTGGTGGTATGGGTAAGTTTAGGGGTAAAGTTAGGGACAGGTGTGGTGGTATGGGTAAGTTTAAGGGTAAAGTTAGGGACAGGTGTGGTGGTGTGGGTAAGTTTATGGGTAAAGTTAGGGACAGGTGTGGTGGTGTGGGTAAAGTTAGGGACAGGTGTGGTGGTATGGGTAAGTTTAGGGGTAAAGTTAGGGACAGGTGTGATGGTATGGGTAAGTTTAAGGGTAAAATTAGGGACAGGTGTGTTGGTGTGTGTGTTGTGTGGGTACAGTTGTGGTGGTGTGTAAGTTTAAGTTAGGGACAGGTGTGGTGGTATGGGTAAGTTTAAGGGTAAAGTTAGGGACAGGTGTGGTGGTATGGGTAAGTTTAAGAGTAAAGTTAGGGACAGGTGTGGTGGTGTGGGTAAGTTTAAGGGTAAAGTTAGGGACAGGTGTGGTGGTGTGGGTAAGTTTAAGAGTAAAGTTAGGGGACAGGTGTGGTGGTATGGGTAAGTTTAAGGGTAAAGTTAGGGACAGGTGTGGTGGTGTGGGTAAGTTTAAGGGTAAAGTTAGGGACAGGTGTGTTGGGTATGGGTAAGTTTAAGGGTAAAGTTAGGGACAGGTGTGGTGGTGTGGGTAAGTTTAAGGGTAAAGTTTAGGGACAGGTGTGGTGGTGTGGGTAAGTTTAAGGGTAAAGTTAGGGACAGGTGTGGTGGTATGGGTAAGTTTAAGGCAGTAAAGTTGGGGACAGGTGTGGTGGTATGGGTTAGTTTAAAGGGTAAAGTTAGGGACAGGTGTGGTGGTATGGGTAAGTTTAAGAGGTAAAGTTAGGGACAGGTGTGGTGGTGTGGGTAAGTTTAGGGGTAAAGTTAGGGACAGGTGTGGTGGTGTGGGTAAGTTTAAGAGTAAAGTTAGGGACAGGTGTGTTGGTGTGGGTAAGTTTAAGGGTAAAGTTAGGGACAGCTGTGGTGGTATTGGTAAGTTTAAGGGCAAAGTTAGGGACAGGTGTGATGTATGGGTAAGTTTAAGGGTAAAGTTAGGGACAGCTGTGGTGGTGTGGGTAAGTTTAAGGGTAAAGTTAGGGACAGCTGTGGTGGTATTGGTAAGTTTAAGGGTAAAGTTAGGGACAGGTGTGGTGGTATGGGTAAGTTTAAGGGTAAAGTTAGGGGACAGGTGTGGTGGTATGGGTAAGTTTAAGGGTAAAGTTAGGGACAGGTGTGGTGGTGTGGGTAAGTTTAAGGGTAAAGTTAGGGACAGGTGTGTTGGTATGGGTAAGTTTAAGGGGTAAAGTTAGGGACAGGTGTGGTGGTATGGGTAAGTTTAAGGGTAAAGTTAGGGACAGGTGTGGTGGTATGGGTAAGTTTAGGGTAAAGTTAGGGACAGGTGTGTTGGTGTGGGTAAGTTTAAGGGTAAAGTTAGGGACAGGTGTGGTGGTATGGGTAAGTTTAAGGGTAAAGTTAGGGACAGGTGTGGTGGTATGGGTAAGTTTAAGGGTAAAGTTAGGGACAGGTGTGGTGGTGTGGGTAAGTTTAAGGGTAAAGTTAGGGACAGGTGTGTTGGTGTGGGTAAGTTTAAGGGTAAAGTTGGGGACAGGTGTGTTGGTGTGAGTCAGTTTAAGGGTAAAGTTGGGGACAGGTGTGTTGTGGTATGGGTAAGTTTAAGGGGCAAAGTTAGGGACAGGTGTGTTGGTGTGGGTAAGTTTAAGGGTAAAGTTGGGGGACAGGTGTGGTGGTATGGGTAAGTTTAAGGTCAAAGTTAGGGACAGGTGTGATGTGTGGTAAGTTTATGTAAAGTTTAAGTGGTAAAGTTAGGTGTGGTGTGGTGGTATGGGGTAAGTTTAGGGTAAAGTTAGGGGACAGGTGTGGTGGTATGGGTAAGTTTAAGGGTAAAGTTAGGTAGGGACAGGTGTGGTGGTATGGGTAAGTTTAGGGTAAAGTTAGGGACAGGTGTGTTGGTATGGGTAAGTTTAAGGGTAAAGTTAGGGACAGGTGTGGTGGTATGGGTAAGTTTAGGGTAAAGTTAGGGGACAGGTGGTGGTGGTGTAGTTAAGGGTAAAGTTAGGGACAGGTGTGGTGGTGTGGGTAAGTTTAAGGGGGACAGGGACAGGTGTGGTGGTGTAAGTTTAGGGGCAAAGTTAGGGACAGGTGTGGTGGTGTGGGTAAGTTTAAGAGTAAAGTTAGGACAGGTGTGGTGGTGTGGGTAAGTTTAAGGGTAAGTTAGGGACAGGTGTGGTGGTGTGGGTAAGTTTAAGGGTAAAGTTAGGGACAGGTGTGGTGGTGTGGGTAAGTTTAAGGGCAAAGTTAGGGACAGGTGTGGTGGTATGGGTGTTTAAGGGCAAAGTTAGGACAGGTGTGGTGGTATGGGTAAGTTTAAGGGCAGTTAGGGACAGGTGTGGTGGTGTGGGTAAGTTTAAGGGGTAAAGTTAGGGACAGGTGTGGTGGTGTGGGTAAGTTTACAGGTGTGAGGGTAAAGTTAGGGACAGGTGTGTGTGGTGGTATGGGTAAGTTTAAGGTCAAAGTTAGGGACAGGTGTGATGTATGGGTAAGTTTAAGGGCAAAGTTAGGGGACAGGTGTGGTGGTATGGGTAAGTTTAGGGGCAAAGTTAGGGACAGGTGTGGTGGTATGGGTAAGTTTAAGGGCAAAGTTAGGGACAGGTGTGTGGTATGGGTAAGTTTAGGGCAAAGTTAGGGGACAGGTGTGTTGGTATGGGTAAGTTTAAGGGTAAAGTTAGGGACAGGTGTGGTGGTATGGGTAAGTTTAAGGGTAAAGTTAGGGACAGGTGTGGTGGTATGGGTAAGTTTAAGGGTAAAGTTAGGGACAGGTGTGGTGGTGGGTGTAAGTTTAGGGTAAAGTTAGGGACAGGTGTGGTGGTGTGGTAAGTTTAAGGGTAAAGTTAGGGACAGGTGTGGTGGTGTGGGTAAGTTTAAGGGTAAAGTTAGGGACAGGTGTGTTGGTATGGGTAAGTTTAAGGGTAAAGTTGGGGACAGGTGTGGTGGTGTGGGTAAGTTTAAGGGTAAAGTTAGGGACAGGTGTGGTGGTGTGGGTAAGTTTAAGGGTAAAGTTAGGGACAGGTGTGTTGGTATGGGTAAGTTTAAGGGTAAAGTTAGGACAGGTGTGGTGGTGTGGGTAAGTTTAAGGGGTAAAGTTAGGGACAGGTGTGGTGGTATGGGTAAGTTTAGGGTAAAGTTAGGGACAGGTGTGGTGGTATGGGTAAGTTTAAGGCAAAGTTAGGGACAGGTGTGGTGGTATGGGTAAGTTTAAGGGTAAAGTTAGGGGACAGGTGTGGTGGTATGGGTAAGTTTAAGGGTAAAGTTAGGGACAGGTGTGGTGGTATGGGTAAGTTTAGGGTAAAGTTAGGGACAGGTGTGGTGGTATGGGTAAGTTTAAGGGTAAAGTTAGGGACAGGTGTGGTGGTATGGGTAAGTTTAAGGGTAAAGTTAGGGACAGGTGTGGTGGTGTGGGTAAGTTTAAGGGTAAAGTTAGGGACAGGTGTGGTGGTGTGGTGTTTAAGGGTAAAGTTAGGGACAGGTGTGGTGGTGTGGGTAAGTTTAAGGCAAAGTTAGGGACAGGTGTGTTGGTGTGGGTAAGTTTAAGGGTAAAGTTAGGGACAGGTGTGTTGGTGTGGGTAAGTTTAAAGGGTAAAGTTGGGGACAGGTGTGTTGGTATGGGTAAGTTTAAGGGTCAAAGTTAGGGACAGGTGTGATGTATGGGTAAGTTTAGGGTAAAGTTAGGGACAGGTGTGGTGGTATGGGTAAGTTTAAGGGTAAAGTTAGGGACAGGTGTGGTGGTATGGGTAAGTTTAAGGGTAAAGGTTAGGGACAGGTGTGGTGGTATGGGTAAGTTTAGGTAAAGTTAGGGACAGGTGTGTTGGTATGGGTAAGTTTAAGGGTAAGTTAGGGACAGGTGTGGTGGTATGGGTAAAGTTTAGGTGTGTTAGGGACAGGTGTGGTGGTGTGGGTAAGTTAAGAGTTAGGGGACAGGTGTGGTGGTGTGGGTAAAGTTAGGGACAGGTGTGGTGGTGTGGGTAAGTTTAAGGGTAAAGTTAGGGACAGGTGTGGTGGTGTGGGTAAGTTTAAGGGTAAAGTTAGGGACAGGTGTGGTGGTGTGGGTAAGTTTAAGGGTAAAGTTAGGGACAGGTGTGTGGTGTGGGTGGTTTAAGTAAAGTTAGGGACAGGTGTGGTGGTGTGTAAGTTTAAGGGTAAAAGTTAGGGACAGGTGTGGTGGTGTGGGTAAGTTTAAGGGCAAAGTTAGGGACAGGTGTGGTGGTGTGTTTAGGTGCGTTAGGGACAGGTGTGGTGGTATGGGTAAGTTTAAGGGTAAAGTTAGGGACAGGTGTGGTGGTATGGGTAAGTTTAAGGGTAAAGTTAGGAGGGACAGGTGTGATGGTATGGGTAAGTTTAAGGGTAAAGTTAGGGGACAGGTGTGGTGGTGTGGGTAAGTTTAAGGGTAAAGTTAGGGACAGGTGTGGTGGTATGGGTAAGTTTACAGGTGTGGTGGTATGGGTAAGTGTTTAAGGGGCAGTTAGGGACAGGTGTGATGGTATGGGTAAGTTTAAGGGTAAAGTTAGGGACAGGTGTGTTGGTATGGGTAAGTTTAAGGGTAAAGTTAGGGACAGGTGTGTTGGTATGGGTAAGTTTAAGGGTAAAGTTAGGGACAGGTGTGGTGGTATGGGTAAGTTTAAGAGCAAAGTTAGGGACAGGTGTGGTGGTATGGGTAAGTTTAAGGGTAAAGTTAGGGACAGGTGTGGTGGTATGGGTAAGTTTAAGGGTAAAGTTAGGGACAGGTGTGGTGGTGTGGGTAAGTTTAAGGGTAAAGTTAGGGACAGGTGTGGTGGTATGGGTAAGTTTAAGGGTAAAGTTAGGGACAGGTGTGTTGGTATGGGTAAGTTTAAGGGTGAAGTTAGGGACAGGTGTGGTGGTGTGGGTAAGTTTAAGGGTAAAGTTAGGGACAGGTGTGGTGGTGGTGTGGGTAAGTTTAAGGGTAAAGTTAGGGACAGGTGTGGTGGTATGGGTAAGTTTAAGGGTAAAGTTAGGGACAGGTGTGGTGGTGGTGTGGGTAAGTTTAAGGGTAAAGTTAGGGACAGGTGTGGTGGTGTGGGTAAGTTTTAAGGGTAAAGTTAGGGACAGGTGTGGTGGTGTGGGTAAGTTTAAGGGTAAAGTTAGGGACAGGTGTGTGGTGGTGTGGGTAAGTTTAAGGGTAAAGTTAGGGGACAGGTGTGGTGGTATGGGTAAGTTTAAGGGTAAAGTTAGGGACAGGTGTGGTGGTGTGGTAAGTTTAAGGAGTAAAGTTAGGACAGGTGTGGTGGTATGGGTAAGTTTAAGGGTAAAGTTAGGGACAGGTGTGGTGGTATGGGTGTTTAAGTTTAGGGACAGGCAGTGTGGTGGTGGTAAGTTAGGGACAGGTGTGGTGGTATGGGTAAGTTTAAGGGTAAAGTTAGGGACAGGTGTGGTGGTGTGGGTAAGTTTAGGGGCAGTTAGGGGACAGGTGTGGTAAGTGTGGGTAAAGTTAGGGACAGGTGTGGTGGTGTGGGTAAGTTTAAAGGGTAAAGTTAGGGACAGGTGTGGTGGTATGGGTAAGTTTAAAGGGTAAAATTAGGGACAGGTGTGGTGGTGTGGGTAAGTTTAAGGGTAAAGTTAGGGACAGGTGTGGTGGTATGGGTAAGTTTAAGGGTAAAGTTAGGGACAGGTGTGGTGGTATGGGTAAGTTTAAGGGTAAAGTTAGGGACAGGTGTGGTGGTATGGGTAAGTTTAAGGGTAAAGTTAGGGACAGGTGTGGTGGTGTGGGTAAGTTTAAGGGTAAAGTTAGGGACAGGTGTGGTGGTGTGGGTAAGTTTAAGGGGTAAAGTTAGGGACAGGTGTGGTGGTGTGGGTAAGTTTAAGGGTAAAGTTAGGGACAGGTGTGGTGGTATGGGTAAGTTTAAGGTAAGTAAAGTTAGGGACAGGTGTGGTGGTATGGGTAAGTTTAAAGGGTAAAGTTAGGGACAGGTGTGGTGGTATGGGTAAGTTTAAAGGTAAAGTTAGGGACAGGTGTGTGGTGTGGTATGGGTAAGTTTAGGTGTAAAGTTAGGGACAGGTGTGGTGGTATGGGTAAGTTTAAGGGTAAAGTTAGGGACAGGTGTGGTGGTATGGGTAAGTTTAAGGGTAAAGTTAGGGACAGGTGTGGTGGTGTGGTGGTAAAGTTTAAGAGTAAAGTTAGGGACAGGTGTGGTGGTATGGGTGGGTTTAAGGTAAAGTTTAGGAACAGGTGTGAGGTGTTAGGGTACAGGTGTGTGTGTGTGGTATGGGTAAGTTTAGGGTGGTGACAGGTGTGGGTATGGGTAAGTTTAGAGTAAAGTTAGGGACAGGTGTGGTGGTGTGGGTAAGTTTAAGGGTAAAGTTAGGGACAGGTGTGGTGGTGTGGGTAAGTTTAAGTAAAAAGTTAGGGACAGGTGTGGTGGTGTGGGTAAGTTTAAGGGTAAAGTTAGGGACAGGTGTGTGGTGTGGGTAAGTTTAAGGGTAAAGTTAGGGACAGGTGTGGTGGTATGGGTAAGTTTAAGGGTAAAGTTAGGGACAGGTGTGGTGGTGTGTGGGTAAGTTTAAGAGGTAAAGTTAGGGACAGGTGTGGTGGTGTGGGTAAGTTTAAGGGTAAAGTTAGGGACAGGTGTGTTGGTGTATGGGTAAGTTTAAAAGTCAAAGTTAGGGACAGGTGTGGTGGTATGGGTAAGTTTAAGGGTAAAGTTAGGGACAGGTGTGGTGGTATGGGTAAGTTTAAGGGTAAAGTTAGGGACAGGTGTGGTGGTATGGGGACAAGTTTAAGGGTAAAGTTAGGGACAGGTGTGGTGGTATGGGTAAGTTTAGGGGTAAAGTTAGGGACAGGTGTGTTGGTATGGGTAAGTTTAAGGGTAAAATTAGGGACAGGTGTGGTGGTATGGGTAAGTTTAAAAGGGTAAAGTTAGGGACAGGTGTGGTGGTATGGGTAAGTTTAAGGGTAAGGTTAGGGACAGGTGTGGTGGTATGGGTAAGTTTAAGAAGGGTAAAGTTAGGGACAGGTGTGGTGGTGTGGGTAAGTTTAAGGGTAAAGTTAGGGACAGGTGTGGTGGTAGTGAAGTTTAAAGTTTAAAGTTTGGGGACAGGTGTGGTGGTGTGGGTAAGTTTAAGGGTAAAAAGTTAGGGACAGGTGTGGTGGTATGGGTAAGTTTAAGGGTAAAGTTAGGGACAGGTGTGGTGGTGTGGTGTAAGTTTAAGGGTAAAGTTAGGGGACAGGTGTGTTGGTGTGGGTAAGTTTAAGGGCAAAGAGTTAGGGGACAGGTGTGGTGGTGTGGGTAAGTTTAAGGGTAAAGTTAGGGACAGGTGTGGTGGTGTGGGTAAGTTTAAGGGTAAAGTTAGGGACAGGTGTGGCGGTATGGGTAAGTTAGGGACAGGTGTGGTGGTATGGGTAAGTTTAAGGGTAAAGTTAGGGACATGTGGTGGTGTGGGCAAGTTTAAGGGTAAAGTTAGGGACAGGTGTGGTGGTGTGGGTAAGTTTAGGGGTAAAGTTAGGGACAGGTGTGGTGGTGTGGGTAAGTTTAAGGTAAAGTTAGGGACAGGTGTGGTGGTGTGGGTAAGTTTAAAGAGGTAAAGTTAGGGACAGGTGTGGTGGTGTGGGTAAGTTTAAGGGTAAAGTTAGGGACAGGTGTGGTGGTGTGGGTAGGAGTAAAGATTAGGGACAGGTGTGGTGGTATGGGTAAGTTTAAGGGTAAAGATTAGGGACAGGTGTGGTGGTATGGGTAAGTTTAGGGGTAAAGTTAGGGACAGGTGTGGTGGTATGGGTAAGTTTAAGGGTAAGTTAGGGACAGGTGTGTTGGTGTGGGTAAGTTTAAGAGTAAAGTTAGGGACAGGTGTGGTGGTGTGGGTAAGTTTAGGGGTAAGAGTTAGGGACAGGTGTGGTGGTGTGGGTAAGTTTAAGGGTAAAGTTTAGGGACAGGTGTGATGGTGTGGGTAAGTTTAAGGGTAAAGTTAGGGACAGGTGTGTGTGGTGTGGGGTAAGTTTAAGGGTAAAGTTAGGGACAGGTGTGGTGGTATGGGTAAGTTTAAGAGGTAAAAAGTTAGGGACAGGTGTGGTGGTATGGGTAAGTTTAAGGGTAAAGTTAGGGACAGGTGTGGTGGTGTGGGTAAGTTTAAGGGTAAAGTTAGGGACAGGTGTGGTGGTGTGGGTAAGTTTAAGGTAAAGTTAGGACAGGTGTGGTGGTGTGGGTAAGTTTAAGGAGTAAAAGTTAGGGACAGGTGTGGTGGTGTGGGTAAGTAAGTTTAAGGGTAAAGTTAGGGACAGGTGTGTGTATGGGTAAGTTTAAGGGTAAGTTAGGACAGGTGTGGTGGTATGGGTAAGGGGTACAGGGGTGTGTGGTATGGGTAAGTTTAAAGGGTAAAGTTAGGGACAGGTGTGGTGGTGTGGGTAAGTTTAAGGGTAAAGTTAGGGACAGGTGTGGTGGTGTGGGTAAGTTTAAGGAGTAAAGTTAGGGACAGGTGTGTTGGTATGGGTAAGTTTAAGGGTAAAGTTAGGGACAGGTGTGATGGTGGGTAAGTTTAAGGGTAAAGTTAGGGACAGGTGTGGTGGTATGGGTAAGTTTAAGGGGTAAAGTTAGGGACAGGTGTGGTGGTGTGGGTAAGTTTAAGGGTAAGTTTAACAGGTGTGGTGGTGTGGGTAAGTTTAAGGGGTAATGTTAGGGACAGGTGTGGTGGTATGGGTAAGTTTAAGGGTAAAGTTAGGGACAGGTGTGGTGGTATGGGTAAGTTTAAAGGGTAAATTAGGGACAGGTGTGGTGGTGTGGGTAAGTTTAAGGGTAAAGTTAGGGACAGGTGTGGTGGTGTGGGTAAGTTTAAGGGTGTAAAATTAGGGACAGGTGTGTGGTGGTGTGGGTAAGTTTAAGGGTAAAGTTAGGGACAGGTGTGTTGGTATGGGTAAGTTTAAGGGTAAAGTTGGGGACAGGTGTGGTGGTATGGGTAAGTTTAAGGGTAAAGTTGGGGACAGGTGTGGTGGTGTGGGTAAGTTTAAGGGTAAAGGTGGGGACAGGTGTGGTGGTGTGGGTAAGTTTAAGGGTAAAGTTAGGGACAGGTGTGTTGGTATTGGTAAGTTTAAGGTCAAAGTTAGGGACAGGTGTGATGTATGGGTAAGTTTAAGGGTAAAGTTAGGTACAGGTGTGGTGGTATGGGTAAGTTTAGGGTAATGTTAGGGACAGGTGTGGTGGTATGGGTAAGTTTAAGGGTAAAGTTAGGGACAGGTGTGGTGGTATGGGTAAGTTTAGGGTAAAGTTAGGGACAGGTGTGTTGGTATGGGAAGTTAGGACAGGTGTGGTGGTGCAGGGTAAGTTTAGGGACAGGTGTGGTGGTATGGGTAAGTTTAGGGTAAAGTTAGGGACAGGTGTGGTGGTATGGGTAAGTTTAAGGGTAAAGTTAGGGACAGGTGTGGTGGTGTGGGTAAGTTTAAGAGTAACGTTAGGGACAGGTGTGGTGGTGTGGGTAAGTTTAAGGGTAAAGTTAGGGACAGGTGTGGTGGTGTGGGTAAGTTTAAGGGTAGGGTTAGGGACAGGTGTGTTGGTGTGGGTAAGTTTAAGGGTAAAGTTGGGGACAGGTGTGTTGGTGTGGGTAAGTTTAAGGGTAAAGTTAGGGACAGGTGTGGTGGTGTGGGTAAGTTTAAGGGTAAGGGACAGGGTGTTGGTTGGTGTGGGTAAGTTTAAGGGTAAAGTTGGGGACAGGTGTGGTGGTGTGGGTAAGTTTAAGGGTAAAGTTAGGGACAGGTGTGGTGGTATGGGTAAGTTTAAGGGTAAGTTAGGGACAGGTGTGGTGGTATGGGTAAGTTTAAGGGTAAAGTTAGGGACAGGTGTGGTGGTGTGGGTAAGTTTAAGGGTAAAGTGTGGGACAGGTGTGGTGGTGTGGGTAAGTTTAAGGGTAAAGTTAGGGACAGGTGTGGTTGGTATGGGTAAGTTTAAGGTAAAAGTTAGGGACAGGTGTGATGGTATGGGTAAGTTTAAGGGTAAAGTTAGGGACAGGTGTGGTGGTATGGGTAAGTTTAAGGTAATGTTAGGGACAGGTGTGGTGGTATGGGTAAGTTTAAGGGTAAAGTTAGGGACAGGTGTGGTGGTATGGGTAAGTTTAAGGGTAAAGTTAGGGACAGGTGTGGTGGTGTGGGTAAGTTTAAGGGTAAAGTTAGGGACAGGTGTGGTGGTGTGGGTAAGTCTAGGAGTAAAGTTAGGGACAGGTGTGGTGGTGTGGTAAGTGGGTAAGTTTAAGGTGTGTGGTGTGAGTTAGGGACAGTTAGGGACAGGTGTGGTGGTGGGGTAAGTTTAAGGGTAAAGTTAGGGACAGGTGTGGTGGTGTGGGTAAGTTTAAAGGGTAAGAGTTAGGGGACAGGTGTGGTGGTGTGGGTAAGTTTAAGGGTAAAGTTAGGGACAGGTGTGTTGGTGTGGGTAAGTTTAAGGGTAAAGTTAGGGACAGGTGTGTGTGGTGTTTAAGGGGTAAAGTAAGGACAGGTTGGTGGGTGGGAGTTTAAGTTAGGGACAGGTGTGGTGGTATGGGTAAGTTTAAGGGTAAAGTTAGGGACAGGTGTGGTGGTATGGGTAAGTTTAAGGGTAAAGTTAGGGACAGGTGTGGTGGTGTGGGTAAGTTTAATGGTAAAGTTAGGGACAGCTGTGGTGGTGTGGGTAAGTTTAAGGGTAAAGTTAGGGACAGGTGTGGTGGTATGTAAGTTTAAGGGTAAAGTTAGGACAGGTGTGGTGGTAAGTAAGTTTAAGGTTAAGTTAGGGACAGGTGTGTTGGTATGGGTAAAGTAAGTTTAAGGGTAAAGTTAGGGACAGGTGTGGTGGTATGGGTAAGTTTAAGGGTAAAGTTAGGGACAGGTGTGGTGGTGTGGGTAAGTTTAAGGGTAAAGGTGGGGACAGGTGTGGTGGTGTGGGTAAGTTTAAGGGTAAAGTTAGGGACAGGTGAGTTGGTATTGGTAAGTTTAAGGTCAAAGTTAGGGACAGGTGTGATGTATGGGTAAGTTTAAGGGTAAAGTTAGGTACAGGTGTGGTGGTATGGGTAAGTTTAAGGGTAAAGTTGGGGACAGGTGTGTTGGTGTGAGTCAGTTTAAGGGTAAAGTTGGGGACAGGTGTGTTGGTGTGGGTAAGTTTAAGGGTAAAGTTGGGGACAGGTGTGGTGGTATGGGTAAGTTTAAGGGTAAAATTAGGGACAGGTGTGTTGGTATGAGTAAGTTTAAGGGTAAAGTTAGGGACAGCTGTGGTGGTATTGGTAAGTTTAAGGGCAAAGTTAGGGACAGGTGTGATGTATGGGTAAGTTTAAGGGTAAAGTTAGGGACTGCTGTGGTGGTGTGGGTAAGTTTAAGGGTAAAGTTAGGGACAGCTGTGGTGGTATTGGTAAGTTTAAGGGTAAAGTTAGGGACAGGGGTGGTGGTATGGGTAAGTTTAAGGGTAAAGTTGGGGACAGGTGTGGTGGTGTGGGTAAGTTTAAGGGTAAAGGTGGGGACAGGTGTGGTGGTGTGGGTAAGTTTAAGGGTAAAGTTAGGGACAGGTGTGTTGGTATTTGTAAGTTTAAGGTCAAAGTTAGGGACAGGTGTGATGTATGGGTAAGTTTAAGGGTAAAGTTAGGGACAGGTGTGGTGGTATGGGTAAGTTTAGGAGTAAAGTTAGGGACAGGTGTGTTGGGTATGGGTAAGTTTAAGGGGTAAAGTTAGGGACAGGTGTGAGTGGTATGGGTAAGTTTAGGGTAAAGTTAGGGACAGGTGTGGTGGTATGGGTAAGTTTAGGGGTAAAGTTAGGGACAGGTGTGGTGGTGTGGGTAAGTTTAAGAGTAACATTAGGGACAGGTGTGGTGGTGTGGGTAAGTTTAAGAGTAAAGTTAGGGACAGGTGTGTTGGTGTGGGTAAGTTTAAGGGTAAAGTTGGGGACAGGTGTGTTGGTGTGGGTAAGTTTAAGGGTAAAGTTAGGGACAGGTGTGGTGGTGTGGGTAAGTTTAAGGGTAAAGTTGGGGACAGGTGTGTTGGTATGTGGAGTCAGTTTAAAGGTAAAGTTGGGGACAGGTGTGTTGGTGTGGGTAAGTTTAAGGGTAAAGTTGGGGACAGGTGTGGTGGTATGGGTAAGTTTAAGGGTAAAATTAGGGACAGGTGTGTTGGTATGGGTAAGTTTAAGGGTAAAGTTAGGGACAGCTGTGGTGGTGTGGGTAAGTTTAAGGGTAAAGTTAGGGACAGCTGTGGTGGTATTGGTAAGTTTAAGGGTAAAGTTAGGGACATGTGTGTTAGTATGGGTAAGTTTAAGGGTAAAGTTGGGGACAGGGGTGGTGGTATGGGTAAGTTTAAGGGTAAAGTTGGGGACAGGTGTGGTGGTGTGGGTAAGTTTAAGGGTAAAGGTGGGGACAGGTGTGGTGGTGTGGGTAAGTTTAAGGGTAAAGTTAGGGACAGGTGAGTTGGTATTGGTAAGTTTAAGGTCAAAGTTAGGGACAGGTGTGATGTATGGGTAAGTTTAAGTAAGGAGTAAGTTAGGTACAGGTGTGGTGGTATGGGTAAGTTTAGGGTAATGTTAGGGACAGGTCTGGTGGTATGGGTAAGTTTAAGGGTAAAGTTAGGGACAGGTGTGGTGGTGTGGGTAAGTTTAAGTTTAGGGACAGGGACAGGTGTGGTGGTATGGGTAAGTTTAAAGGTGTGGGTAGGTTCAGTTAGGGACAGGTGTGGTGGTGTGGGTAAGTTTAAGAGTAAAGTTAGGGACAGGTGTGGTGGTGTGGGTAAGTTTAAGGGTAAAGTTAGGGACAGGTGTGGTGGTGTGGGTAAGTTTAAGGGTAAAGTTAGGGACAGGTGTGGTGGTGTGGGTAAAGTTAGGGACAGGTGTGGTGGTATGGGTAAGTTTAGGGGTAAAGTTAGGGACAGGTGTGGTGGTATGGGTAAGTTTAGGGGTAAAGTTAGGGACAGGTGTGATGGTATGGGTAAGTTTAAGGGTAAAGTTAGGGACAGGTGTGTTGGTGTGGGTAAGTTTATGGGTAAAGTTAGGGACAGGTGTGGTGGTGTGTGGTAACGTTAGGGACAGGTGTGGTGGTATGGGGTAAGTTAGAGGGGTAAAGTTAGGGACAGATGTGGTGGTATGGGTAAGTTTAGGGGTAAAGTTAGGGACAGGTGTGATGGTATGGGTAAGTTTAAGGAGTAAAAGTTAGGGACAGGTGTGTTGGTGTGGGTAAGTTTAAGGGTAAAGTTAGGGACAGGTGTGGTGGTATGGGTAAGTTTAAGGGTAAAGTCAGGGACAGGTGTGGTGGTATGGGTAAGTTTAAAGATATCTTAAAGTCAGGGACAGGTGTGGTGGTATGGGTAAGTTTAAGAGTAAAGTTAGGGACATGTGTGGTGGTGTGGGTAAGTTTAAGGGTAAAGTTAGGGACAGGTGTGGTGGTGTGGGTAAGTTTAAGAGTAAAGTTAGGGACATGTGTGGTGGTGTGGGTAAGTTTAAGGGTAAAGTTAGGGACAGGTGTGTTGGAATGGGTAAGTTTAAGGGTAAAGTTAGGGACAGGTGTGGTGGTGTGGGTAAGTTTAAGGGTAAAGTTAGGGACAGGTGTGGTGGTGTGGGTAAGTTTAAAGGGGTAAAGTTAGGGACAGGTGTGGTGTGGTGTGGGTAAAGTTAGGGACAGGTGTGGTGGTATGGGTAAGTTTAGGGGTAAAGTTAGGGACAGGTGTGGTGGTATGGGTAAGTTTAGGGGTAAAGTTAGGGACAGGTGTGATGGTATGGGTAAGTTTAAGGGTAAAGTTAGGGACAGGTGTGTTGGTGTGGGTAAGTTTATGGGTAAAGTTAGGGACAGGTGTGGTGGTGTGGGTAACGTTAGGGACAGGTGTGGTGGTATGGGTAAGTTTAGGGGTAAAGTTAGGGACAGATGTGGTGGTATGGGTAAGTTTAGGGGTAAAGTTAGGGACAGGTGTGATGGTATGGGTAAGTTTAAGGGTAAAGTTAGGGACAGGTGTGTTGGTGTGGGTAAGTTTAAGGGTAAAGTTAGGGACAGGTGTGGTGGTATGGGTAAGTTTAAGGGTAAAGTCAGGGACAGGTGTGGTGGTATGGGTAAGTTTAAGGGTAAAGTCAGGGACAGGTGTGGTGGTATGGGTAAGTTTAAGAGTAAAGTTAGGGACATGTGTGGTGGTGTGGGTAAGTTTAAGGGTAAAGTTAGGGACAGGTGTGGTGGTGTGGGTAAGTTTAAGAGTAAAGTTAGGGACATGTGTGGTGGTGTGGGTAAGTTTAAGGGTAAAGTTAGGGACAGGTGTGTTGGAATGGGTAAGTTTAAGGGTAGGGTTAGGTGTAAGGGAAGTGTCAACAGTGTAGTTATAAATGTAACAACGTAAATTAATTGCAGATGTAATTACATGCAGGCAATTTTAAAAATGTAAATACAATGTCGAAACATGTATGTACACAATAAGTGCAGTGTATCAAATTATTAATTAAAATGTTAGTACACAGTAGTTAAGGCCTCCTAAGTGGGTCCAAATTGTTTTTAAATTAAAATGTTTAAGATACATTTATTTATACAACAGTTCTCTCTGGTTTTTGAATCTGAATCTTTCCCAGCCATGCGAAATACTACCAGCATCAGTACCGTTTATTTTCATTGTGAGTTTGATTTAGCGATGAGCATTTTGGTGTTACATGTCATTTTAGTATTATTTATATAATATTATAGTATTTAATAATATGTTGAATTAGCTTATTGTGACAGAAATCACAAATTTGATTCACTAGTATTAAGTATGAATAAGAATTTTATTTCATTATTAGGTTAGTTGGCATTTGATAAAATTCTATCTTACCTGTCTATTCTATAACATATTCTAAAATTAAATACATAATTTTTCAGGACATAGTAGTGTTTCTTTCAAATAAAAGAATTCTGCTTTTCTTAAATTTAACATATATCTTAATATATATGAAATATAGAGTTATGATCTGAGGAAGGAATTCTAAATTGATAAATGGAAATTCATTCAGGTAATTCTGACCAACTAACAATTATGTGTATTAAGTGAATCAATCAATCAATCAATCAATCAATCAATCAATCAATCAATCAATCAATCAATCAATCAATCAATCAATCAATCAATCAAGTTAAAGGCGTGAACCGTTATAAAGACCGAGTGGAGTCTCATAATGATCAATTTGCTGTTTAAAAAAACGAATGCTATGTAAAGTTGTGAGACTGTTCTCAGAATTCACTAAGACTGTTATAAATCAGCAGAGACCGGTTACATCACTGGAACATTACTTTATCAGCTCCCATTGAACTGAAAGCGAGTCGGACAGTTTATTTGGAAAGGTTTGATATAAGATTAAAGCTTCCTTTGAGCACCTGTTCTCTGAACATTCCCAATGAAAAGCTCTGAAATCTGAGCAGATCTTGCCCTTTGTTTTTCTTTGTTTCTAATGTCCTTGCTTATTAGTTCTTTCCAGTAAAATTCCCACACAGTGTTAGTGGATACATCCATTTACTGCCCGTTTGTTTATGCATCCATCCATTGCTTTGTTCCATTATTTCCTTAGAACCTGAGACAAGCGTTCCCGTTTTTCATGTCAGTTTTCTTTGGAGCATTATCTGATCTGGCAGGAATGGCTGAGAGTGCTGAATATTGATACTCGGCTTACTTGCACACTGTGGTCTTGATGCGCGTCTGCCATTGCGCTGTGGCATTGCCATGTTGCCTTCAAAATGGCTGCCTAGAGCCACCCACCTGCAGCTTGGATAGAAAGACTGGAGTGTTCTGGGTCTGACCTCCATTAAAACCATACTGACTTTGATCAGGTCTAATCAGTCTTTGCACTTTGAAAAGAAGTGTGCTTAACTGTATTGAATGTGGACTTGTAGTATACTTCAAATGTTAAAAGTGTATTTATACTTTAAAGGGATCATGAACTGCATTGTTTTATTGTTTTATAATGTTTCCTGAGGTGCACTTTTATTATTAATATGATTTTTACACCAAAAATTTTCATAATTTAGAAATAAATGCCCACTGCTGTAATTGGCTGCTATGAGACATCCATGTAAACGCCCATTGCTGTGATTGGGTGCTTTGAGACTTCAGTGTAAATGCTCACTTTTGTGATTGGCTGCTGTGAGACTTCAGTGTAAACACCCACTGCTGTGAGATGTCAGTGTAAACACCCACTGATGTGATTGGCTGCTGTGAAATTTCAGTGTAAATGCTCACTGCTGTGATTGGCTGCTGTGAGACTTCAGTGTAAATGCCCACTGCTGTGATTGGCTGCTGTGAGACTTCAGTGTAAACGCCCACTGCTGTAATTGGCTGCTATGAGACATCCGTGTAAACGCCCACTGCTGTGATTGGCTGCTTTGAGACTTCAGTGTAAATGCTCACTTTTGTGATTGGCTGCTGTGAGACTTCAGTGTAAACACCCACTGCTGTGATTGGCTGCTGTGAGATGTCAGTGTAAACGCCCACTGCTGTAATTGGCTGCTATGAGACTTCAGTGTAAATGCTCACTTTTGTGATTGGCTGCTGTGAGACTTCAGTGTAAACGCCCACTGCTGAGATTGTCTGCTGTGAGACTTCAGTGTAAACGCCCACTGCTGTGATTGGCTGCTGTGAGACTTCAGTGTAAATGCCCACTGCTGTAATTGGTAGCTTCGAGACTTCAGTGTAAATGCCCACTGCTGTGATTGGCTGCTGTAAGATTTCAGTGTAAACGTTTACTGCTGTGATTGGCTGCTTTGAGACTTCAGTGTAAATGCTCACTTTTGTGATTGGCTGCTGTGAGACTTCAGTGTAAACGCCCACTGCTGTAATTGGCTGCTATGAGACATCCATGTAAACGCCCATTGCTGTGATTGGGTGCTTTGAGACTTCAGTGTAAATGCTCACTTTTGTGATTGGCTGCTGTGAGACTTCAGTGTAAACACCCACTGCTGTGAGATGTCAGTGTAAACACCCACTGATGTGATTGGCTGCTGAAAAAATTTCAGTGTAAATGCCCACTGTTGTGATTGGCTGCTGTGAGACTTCAGTGTAAATGCCCACTGCTGTGATTGGCTGCTGTGAGACTTCAGTGTAAACGCCCACTGCTGTAATTGGCTGCTATGAGACTTCAGTGTAAATGCTCACTTTTGTGATTGGCTGCTGTGAGACTTCAGTGTAAACGCCCACTGCTGTGATTGGCTGCTTTGAGACTTCAGTGTAAATGCTCACTTTTGTGATTAGCTGTTGTGATACTTCAGTGTAAACGCCCACTGCTATGATTGGCTGCTGTGAGATGTCAGTGTAAACACCCACTGATGTGATTGGCTGCTGTGAGATTTCAGTGTAAACGCCCACTGCTGTAATTGGCTGCTATGAGACATCCATGTAAACGCCCATTGCTGTGATTGGGTGCTTTGAGACTTCAGTGTAAATGCTCACTTTTGTGATTGGCTGCTGTGAGACTTCAGTGTAAACACCCACTGCTGTGAGATGTCAGTGTAAACACCCACTGATGTGATTGGCTGCTGTGAAATTTCAGTGTAAATGCCCACTGCTGTGATTGGCTGCTGTGAGACTTCAGTGTAAATGCCCACTGCTGTGATTGGCTGCTGTGAGACTTCAGTGTAAACGCCCACTGCTGTAATTGGCTGCTATGAGACATCCGTGTAAACGCCCACTGCTGTGATTGGCTGCTTTGAGACTTCAGTGTAAATGCTCACTTTTGTGATTGGCTGCTGTGAGACTTCAGTGTAAACACCCACTGCTGTGATTGGCTGCTGTGAGATGTCAGTGTAAACGCCCACTGCTGTAATTGGCTGCTATGAGACTTCAGTGTAAATGCTCACTTTTGTGATTGGCTGCTGTGAGACTTCAGTGTAAACGCCCACTGCTGTGATTGGCTGCTTTGAGACTTCAGTGTAAATGCTCACTTTTGTGATTAGCTGTTGTGATACTTCAGTGTAAACGCCCACTGCTATGATTGGCTGCTGTGAGATGTCAGTGTAAACACCCACTGATGTGATTGGCTGCTGTGAGATTTCAGTGTAAACGCCCACTGCTGTAATTGGCTGCTATGAGACATCCATGTAAACGCCCATTGCTGTGATTGGGTGCTTTGAGACTTCAGTGTAAATGCTCACTTTTGTGATTGGCTGCTGTGAGACTTCAGTGTAAACACCCACTGCTGTGAGATGTCAGTGTAAACACCCACTGATGTGATTGGCTGCTGTGAAATTTCAGTGTAAATGCCCACTGCTGTGATTGGCTGCTGTGAGACTTCAGTGTAAATGCCCACTGCTGTGATTGGCTGCTGTAAGACTTCAGTGTAAACGCCCACTGCTGTAATTGGCTGCTATGAGACATCCGTGTAAACGCCCACTGCTGTGATTGGCTGCTTTGAGACTTCAGTGTAAATGCTCACTTTTGTGATTGGCTGCTGTGAGACTTCAGTGTAAACACCCACTGCTGTGATTGGCTGCTGTGAGATGTCAGTGTAAACACCCACTGATGTGATTGGCTGCTGTGAAATTTCAGTGTAAACGCCCACTGCTGTGATTGGCTGCTGTGAGACTTCAGTGTAAATGCCCACTGCTGTGATTGGCTGCTGTGAGACTTCAGTGTAAATGCCCACTGATGTGATTGGCTGCTGTGAGACTTCAGTGTAAACACCCACTGCTGTGATTGGCTGCTGTGAGATGTCAGTGTAAACACCCACTGATGTGATTGGCTGCTGTGAAATTTCAGTGTAAACGCCCACTGCTGTGATTGGCTGCTGTGAGACTTCAGTGTAAATGCCCACTGCTGTGATTGGCTGCTGTGAGACTTCAGTGTAAATGCCCACTGATGTGATTGGCTGCTGTGAGACTTCAGTGTAAATGCTCACTTTTGTGATTGGCTGCTGTGAGACTTCAGTGTAAACGCCCACTGCTGAGATTGGCTGCTGTGAGACTTCAGTGTAAACACCCACTGCTGTGATTGGCTGCTTTGAGACTTCAGTGTAAATGCTCACTTTTGTGATTGGCTGCTGTGATACTTCAGTGTAAACACCCACTGCTATGATTGGCTGCTGTGAGATGTCAGTGTAAACACCCACTGATGTGATTGGCTGCTGTGAGATTTCAGTGTAAACGCCCACTGCTGTGATTGGCTGCTGTGAAACTTCAATGTAAACGCCCACTGCTGTGATTGGCTGCTGTGAGATGTCAGTGTAAACACCCACTGCTGTGATTGGCTGCTGTTAGACTTCAGTGTAAATGCTCACTGCTGTGATTGGCTGCTGTGAGACTTCAGTGTAAATGCTCACTGCTGTGATTGGATGCTGTGAGACTTCAGTGTAAACGCCCACCACTAAGATTGTCTGCTGTGAGACTTCAGTGTAAACAACCACTGCTGTGATTGGCTGCTGTTAGACTTCAGTGTAAACGACCACTGCTGTGATTGGCTACTGTTAGACTTCAGTGTAAACGACCACTGCTGTGACTGGCTGCTGTGAGACTTCAGAAATGATTATATAGACTTCAGTGTAAAAGTGAAAATTCTCAGTTCATGACCCCTTTAATTTAAAGTATATTAATGAAATTAAAGGCCCCTTAAGTGTACTTAAAGAGAGTGCACTTTCATGACTATATGTGTCCTAAGTACACTATATAAAGATGTACTTAAGTAATGTACCAAAAAAACACTCTTAAGTTCAACTAATTGCATTTAATATTAATTTAAACTATACTACATTTTCATTTAATTCCAATTAAGTGTCTGAAAACATTACATTATTTTCACACTTAAGTATATTCTTTTAAATTAATGTTGTTGTTTTTTTGTTTTTTTTTCTTGTATACAAGCACATCCCAATTTTATCAATAGTGAATGAGTTGGGTAAATTTGTATGTTGCTGTGGGATTACAAATTTAAGAATACATTGTATTTAGCATTGAAGGTAAGGATGATGACATCAGATTAATTAATCTGTTATGCAAAGTTTCCAGGCCAGTTCCTGTTCTCTTTATTAAGTCAAATGAGCCAGATTACTGAGATCTCACTTTTTGTCTTTAATGGCTCTCGGAGCCCCTGTAATCGTTAGGATGATTGGATTAGGATTGGAGTCTAGGGGCAGGTCTCTTTACATATACAACATTTGCATTCTTTTGTTTAGATTGTCTCCTCCTCTACTGTGTGAATCCCTCCCCCTGAAATGTGGATAAATTACAGTGTTTTATACTGTTTTAGTTAGACTTGATGACGGCAGCTACCGACAGCACGTGTTCTCAATAAAGAGTAACGTCTGCTTGAAAGATATATCCAAGTTCTCCTGGTCTTCACTTCTGAGTTTCCAACATAACACATTTATTTACAATATGATTGCAAAATGACTATATTTTAGGAAGAAATCTCTTACTAAAAGATTGTGCTGTTGTAAAGTCATTGACAAAATGACTGAATAAAGAAAGGGTGTTCAATCAATGCGTGCATGCAAGTAATTGAAAAACATGAAAGAGCAAAAACTGTATGCATGTTGTATTACGTAAGGCTTTCCAGGAAACAATATTGCAAAGATTAGATATGAGAGGGTTACTGAATGAAAGGCTTTGCATACATGGACAATTTATCCCCAACAAACATGATGGTCCTGCTTTAGTGCCGACCATAGGTTTTCTTTATAATACTAATCTCTGTTCCTAAATCTATTGAGATCCCAATTTTAGTGTGCTCATGAAGTGCAGGCTATACCAAAAGGTAAGCTGCATAATGCTGATGCCTATTAAAGTCTTTTGAGAAATTCTAATGCACACTCACATGTGGAAAATGCAGTCCCAGAATGAATTGCGCCAAACTCAAAATCCATCAAAAATGGCGGATGAAGTAAAATAAAAATAAAGTTATGAATTCATATGAAGTTATCTCAGTCTCTCAATCAACTTGAATTCACCCCCACCTAATAGCTCATGATAATTAAAAGGGACAATTTTGCCCAAAAGTTGTGTGTGGTGTGTATTGTATTGTTAGCTTAGCGATATGCTAATGTCAAATTCTATAAACCCCTGTGAGCAAGGTAGGTCTCTACATTTTGCAAGAGCCACCATTTCACCATATCTTGTAGAAGTTGCATTGCTTTGTATGGTCTTTTTTATAAATTTGACCCATTTAGACATTGTTGCAATAAGTAATTACGTAAGACGCAAAGCACAGAATGGGAAGTATTGGCATCAAATGGGCTTAAATGTTCCAGTCCAGCACTTCCCTTTCTGCTTTAAAATGCTGACTTCAAAGCGCCCTGAATGGGGTGAGGAAATTAAAAGATTTTACAGTCAGACGCCGCATATCATGTTGCCTGAGAGAGTTATGGTCTTCTGGCAGTGCCGTTCATGTTGGTTTTGTCTTATCTTTTTGATTGGCTGCTATTAGCGTGGCCACGTGTGGATCACTAACAAACTTGAACGCTGTGTTCCATTCAGAAGAGATCACTGTTGTAGGTCATTCGCACTTTACTAACTTTAGAGCTGGTATTCGCATTGCATAATGTCAAATGTAGCTAATTTATCAGGCTTTTAGTTCAATCAACATTAGTTGCACCAAAGAGGAAGATTTTGCACATACTTATATATTTCTTAGACGTTTAATTGCAGACTTTAGTATATTTACAGACACATTTAAAGGGACAGTGCACCCAAAAATTACAATTCTGTCATCATTTACTCTCCCTCATGTTGTTCCAAACCTGTATAAGTGCCTTTGTTCTGATGAACACAAAAGAAGATATTTTGAAGAATGTTGGTAATCAAAAGTTGACGGTTGCAACTGACATCTATAATAGAAAAAAAATAAAAATAAAATACTATGGAAGTCAATGGCTACTGTCAACTGTTTGATTACCAACATTCTTCAAAATATCTTCTTTGGTGTTCAACAGAAGTAAGAAACTCATACAGGTTTGGAAAGACTTGAGTAAATGATGACAGAATTTGCATTTTTGGGTGAGCTATCTTATCCCTTTAAGATTACTAGGGTATTTTTCTCAAGACTTAAAAAATAGTTCATCAAAATGTAATATTTTTTTTACTCCCCCTCCACCCCCATGTCATTCTAGTTCTTTCTTCTGTGAAACAAAATAACCAACCAAACAAACAAAAACATATATTTTAAGATTTTTAAAACATTTTTTTTTTTTTGTCAGGAAAGCCCAAGTTGTTTGGTTCCCAACATTCTTCAAAATATGTTCTTTTGTGTTCTGCAGCAAAAAAAAAAAGGCTTGGACTGAAAGCGTGATTTTGTTAAAAAAACAAAACAAAAAACCTTTTTTGCAAGAACTATTCCTTTAAAGGGGACCTGTTAGGCCCCTTTTTACAAGATGTAAAATAAGTATCTGATGTCCCCAGAGTGTATATGTGAAGTTTTAGCTCAAAATACCCCACAGATCATTTTTATAGCCCGTTAAAATTGCCACTTTTTGGGGGGTCGTTTTTGTGTGTTTCCCTTTAAATGCAAATGAGCTAGTGCTCCTGGACCCCTTTCAAGAAGAGGGGTTTAATTTAATTTGAACTTAATTTTGAACTTAACTTGTATTTATAATCGTGAGGGCAGCATCAGTGAAAACAGGCAGAGACAATGGTAGCTTCAGCAACATTAGCCGTACAGAGTGCCAGCAAGCTCTTTCAGAAAGACAATTTGCAAGGTCTCAAACATATAAGACTAGCAATTTTCTTTGGAATATTTCCTTTGAAAATGAAATTTAACCATGATGTCCTCAGTGACTCAGATGGTGGGAGTCTGTGGAGACTCTTATGTGCATTGGTACATCCCAAAACACAGACGTTGTATAACTCCAGTTGCTACAGCGAGGATACAGAAATGGCTGACTGCTTTTTACTCAGGGCTGTGTCTATGCTAATGGTGCAGATTGTCACCGGCTGTGGGCGGGGCTTCACCCTACAATGACATCCTTGTAGGGGGGAATCTGAATCAGTGCGTTTGAAGAGACTGCTTCTAATAATAATAATAATAAAAGCCAGAAAAAAGACATAAAAAAGATATAGATATAAATAAAACAGATATAGGGCCAGATTTAATAACAGCTTGCTCAAGCGCAAACCCTCTTTTGGCATTAAAAACTACTGTCAGGATTTACTAGCGCTGAAACATTAGCGCTGTAAAGGTGTGGACAGGGTTATTTTGTAGCTGTATTTATTTCATATGCATTTGTAGGAGTTTCCCTTTCAGATGCAGTATTTATGGGAGGACAGCATTTAAATTAATCATTCAGGGTGATTTACTAAGGTTTGCCCTCTTCAATTTACTGGTGTTTGTGCCATTATTTACCGCCCAAAACGGTAAACCAGACGCTAACTGGTAGATTGTCATTATGGAAATATTCCGGCTGTGTCTGTGTGCTTTAATTTGCACATCGTTAGTAGATCACTTGCTGAACTTTACACTCCCATCTGCGCTTAAATCTGGCCCAAGAGCTTTTATAAAAGGAAGAGCTTTTTGTTTACAGAACTATAAAATAAAAGTCTTTACAGGTACAGTTAGTTTAACATAAATTACAACTTGCAAAGTGTGTTCCTTTTAAAGGACCCTTTGAAGCAGATTTTATCCCTTCTGTTTGGAACGACCATACAAAACCTCTGATATCTTTCCCTCACTCTAAAAAATCTTGGGTTATTTTTCTACTTAAATCCTGGGTTGAGCCTTTAGGGTCATTTTTTGGGATTATTTTGGGATATTAAGTGTTTGGGTAGTTTTTGTGTTACCAGATCCCGGGTCAGGCGTAGCAACCCAGTGTTTGGGTAGTTTTTGTGTTACCAGATCCCGGGTCAGGCGTAGCAACCCAGTGTTTGGGTAGTTTTTGTGTTACCCAGATCCCGGGTCAGACGTCACAAACCCAGTGTTTGGGTAGTTTTTGTGTTACCCAGATCCCGGGTCAGACGTTACAAACCCAGTGTTTGGGTAGTTTTTGTGTTATGTGAGCTCTCAGCGGTCGGTGCGCCACAACCTCTGATCTTAAGAGGAAAGGAAATGTTAACCCAGACATTTCTAGATAGGATGTAGGGTAGTTTTTGTGTTACCAGATCCCGAGTCAGACGTCACAAACCCAGTGTTTGGGTAGTTTTTGTGTTACCAGATCCCGAGTCAGACGTCACAAACCCAGTGTTTGGGTAGTTTTTGTGTTACCAGATCCCGGGTCAGGCGTAGCAACCCAGTGTTTGGGTAGTTTTTGTGTTACCCAGATCCCAGGTCAGACGTCACAAACCCAGTGTTTGGGTAGTTTTTGTGTTACCAGATCCCGTGTCAGACGTCACAAACCCAGTGTTTGGGTAGTTTTTGTGTTACCAGATCCCGGGTCAGACGTCACAAACCCAGTGTTTGGGTAGTTTTGTGTTACCAGATCCCGGTCAGGCAACCCAGTGTTTGGGTAGCAACCCAGTGTTTGGGTAGTTTTTGTGTTACCCAGATCCCAGGTCAGACGTCACAAACCCAGTGTTTGGGTAGTTTTTGTGTTACCAGATCCCGAGTCAGACGTCACAAACCCAGTGTTTGGGTAGTTTTTGTGTTACCAGATCCCGGGTCAGGCGTAGCAACCCAGTGTTTGGGTAGTTTTTGTGTTACCCAGATCCCGGGTCAGGCGTAGCAACCCAGTGTTTGGGTAGTTTTTGTGTTACCCAGATCCCAGGTCAGGAGTAGCAACCCAGTGTTTGGGTAGTTTTTGTGTTACCCAGATCCTGGGTCAGACGTCACAAACCCAGTATTTGGGTAGTTTTTGTGTTACCCAGATCCCGGGTCAGACGTCACAAACCCAGTGTTTGGGTAGTTTTTGTGTAACCCAGATCCTGGGTCAGACGTAACAACCCAGAGTTTGGGTAGTTTTTGTGTAACCCAGATCCTGGGTCAGACGTAACAACCCAGAGTTTGGGTAGTTTTTGTGTTACCCAGATCCTGGGTCAGACGTCACAAACCCAGTGTTTGGGTAGTTTTTGTGTTACCCAGATCCTGGGTCAGACGTCACAAACCCAGTGTTTGGGTAGTTTTTGTGTTACCCAGATCCTGGGTCAGGCGTAACAATCCAGTGTTTGGGTAGTTTTTGTGTTACCCAGATCCCAGGTCAGGAGTAGCAACCCAGTGTTTGGGTAGTTTTTGTGTTACCCAGATCCTGGGTCAGACGTCACAAACCCAGTGTTTGGGTAGTTTTTGTGTTACCCAGATCCTGGGTCAGACGTCACAAACCCAGTGTTTGGGTAGTTTTTAGTGTTACCCAGATCCTGGGTCAGGCGTAGCAACCCAGTGTTTGGGTAGTTTTTGTGTTACCCAGATCCCAGGTCAGGAGTAGCAACCCAGTGTTTGGGTAGTTTTTGTGTTACCCAGATCCTGGGTCAGATGTCACAAACCCAGTATTTGGGTAGTTTTTGTGTTACCCAGATCCCGGGTCAGACGTCACAAACCCAGTGTTTGGGTAGTTTTTGTGTTACCCAGATCCCGGGTCAGACGTCACAAACCCAGTGTTTGGGTAGTTTTTGTGTTATGTGAGCTCTCAGCGGTCGGTGCGCCGCAACCTCTGATCTTAAGAGGAAAGGAAATGTTAACCCAGACATTTCTAGATAGGATGTAGGGTAGTTTTTGTGTTACCAGATCCCGAGTCAGACGTCACAAACCCAGTGTTTGGGTAGTTTTTGTGTTACCAGATCCCGAGTCAGACGTCACAAACCCAGTGTTTGGGTAGTTTTGTGTTACCAGATCCCGGGTCAGTGTTTGGGTAGCAACCCAGTGTTTGGGTAGTTTTTGTGTTACCAGATCCCGGGTCAGGCGGGTAGTTTTTGTGTTACCCAGAGCAACCCCAGTGTTTGGGTAGTTTTTGTGTTACCCAGATCCCAGGTCAGACGTCACAAACCCAGTGTTTGGGTAGTTTTGTGTTACCAGATCCCAGAGTCAGATGTCACAAACCCAGTGTTTGGGTAGTTTTTGTGTTACCAGATCCCGGGTCAGACGTCACAAACCCAGTGTTTGGGTAGTTTTTGTGTTACCAGATCCCGAGTCAGACGTCACAAACCCAGTGTTTGGGTAGTTTTTGTGTTACCAGATCCCGGGTCAGACGTCACAAACCCAGTGTTTGGGTATTTTTGTGTTACCGGGATCCCGGTCAGGCGTAGCAACCCAGTGTTTGGGTAGTTTTTGTGTTACCAGATCCCGGGTCAGGCGTAGCAACCCAGTGTTTGGGTAGTTTTTGTGTTACCCAGATCCCAGGTCAGACGTCACAAACCCAGTGTTTGGGTAGTTTTTGTGTTACCAGATCCCGAGTCAGACGTCACAAACCCAGTGTTTGGGTAGTTTTTGTGTTACCAGATCCCGGGTCAGGCGTAGCAACCCAGTGTTTGGGTAGTTTTTGTGTTACCAGATCCCGGGTCAGGCGTAGCAACCCAGTGTTTGGGTAGTTTTTGTGTTACCCAGATCCCAGGTCAGACGTCACAAACCCAGTGTTTGGGTAGTTTTTGTGTTACCCAGATCCTGGGTCAGACGTAACAACCCAGAGTTTGGGTAGTTTTTGTGTTACCCAGATCCTGGGTCAGACGTGACAACCCAGTGTTTAGGTAGTTTTTGTGTTACCCAGATCCTGGGTCAGGCGTAGCAACCCAGTGTTTGGGTAGTTTTTGTGTTACCCAGATCCCAGGTCAGGAGTAGCAACCCAGTGTTTGGGTAGTTTTTGTGTTACCCAGATCCTGGGTCAGACGTCACAAACCCAGTATTTGGGTAGTTTTTGTGTTACCCAGATCCCGGGTCAGACGTCACAAACCCAGTGTTTGGGTAGTTTTTGTGTAACCCAGATCCTGGGTCAGACGTAACAACCCAGAGTTTGGGTAGTTTTTGTGTAACCCAGATCCTGGGTCAGACGTAACAACCCAGAGTTTGGGTAGTTTTTGTGTTACCCAGATCCTGGGTCAGACGTCACAAACCCAGTGTTTGGGTAGTTTTTGTGTTACCCAGATCCTGGGTCAGACGTCACAGACCCAGTGTTTGGGTAGTTTTTGTGTTACCCAGATCCTGGGTCAGGCGTAACAACCCAGTGTTTGGGTAGTTTTTGTGTTACCCAGATCCCAGGTCAGGAGTAGCAACCCAGTGTTTGGATAGTTTTTGTGTTACCCAGATCCTGGGTCAGACGTCACAAACCCAGTGTTTGGGTAGTTTTTGTGTTACCCAGATCCTGGGTCAGATGTCACAAACCCAGTGTTTGGGTAGTTTTTGTGTTACCCAGATCCTGGGTCAGACGTCACAAACCCAGTGTTTGGGTAGTTTTTGTGTTACCCAGATCCCAGGTCAGGAGTAGCAACCCAGTGTTTGGGTAGTTTTTGTGTTACCCAGATTCTGGGTCAGACGTCACAAACCCAGTGTTTGGGTAGTTTTTGTGTTACCCAGATTCTGGGTCAGACGTCACAAACCCAGTGTTTGGGTAGTTTTTGTGTTACCAGATCCCGAGTCAGACGTCACAAACCCAGTGTTTGGGTAGTTTTTGTGTTACCCAGATCCTGGGTCAGACGTCACAAACCCAGTGTTTGGGTAGTTTTTGTGTTATGTGAGCTCTCAGCGGTCGGTGCGCGGCAACCTCTGATCTTAAGAGGAAAGGAAATGTTAACCCAGACATTTCTAGATAGGATGTTTACATCTCACTTGTATGTATTGTTTTTTCTGACCCAGTGTTATTTAGAGTGCTGCATTGGTATTATTTTCAATAGTCATTAGAAACCCCCTTTTTTATTAGCATTGCTGTTCTTCATAAAGGGAATAATACATCTATCATATAGACTATCATATTAAACTCGCTGATATTTCCAACTTGTAAGTAGTACAATAAGTCCTCAAACTCGTACACATACGTTAGCGAATCTTGAAAATCACAGCTAGGCTGATCTGTCTTTGATGTCTGAATTTATGAACTCTGGTCGAAACAGAGAGAGAGAGAGAAATAACATTAGCCTTTAGCAGTGGGGAAAAAGTACAACATTGTGCAGACCCCAAGCGTGCAGAGGCTCTCCACTTTCCACCGGACCACCTAAAAAGTTGCATCAATAAACGCAGCATGTTCTGAGGGGGAAAAACCCCTTGCAGGTTTTCTCAGAGCGCACACGCCCGAGCCATGTGCTAACTCCCACAACATTACTATCACGGCTGGCTTTTAAAGCAAACACAACATTATTCAAAGGTGTGACCTTTATCTTTGTGATGCAAATATCACTGTTCTCACAGGCCTTTTTTACACGATTGACCCCCCTAAAGCGGTTAAATCACCTAATATTTAGCTTGTTGTGAGTGCGATAGCGTCGACCTCATTGCTGTCGTTCTTTTCTTACAACAGAAGCGGCCTGTGTTTACACTGCGCAGATGGCTAATCTAGCAGAGCTCTGCGCTCTCACAATGAGCCCTCCAAAACTAACATTATGAAACGAACGGCACAAATTACTACCAAAATAGTGAACTACTTCAAAATAAACCCAGCTGATTTCAACTTCATTGAAATATTAGCCAGTTTTTCCACCTTTTCTGCTCCTTACTACATGAGAAATAAGATGTAAACATTTGGAAAGGCCTGTATTTTCTCTCGTCTTGAAACGTCTGGGTTAACATTTCCTTTCCTCTTAAGATCACAGGCTACGGCGCACCGACCGCTGAATGCTCATTGGCTAAAAAAATACTCAGATTAAAGGTACACAAACCTGGGGAATCCAAGCCATCAGGCCATATTGTCTTTATTGACTTACACTGGCTTTGTCACCTCTTGTAGCATATCTTAACAACTCTTAAATCATAATAATTGTAAGGCCATCCCAGACGGCAAATAGTGTCGGCCCAGATCCGGTAAATACTTAATTACTACAAAAGTAATTTGTTGCTATTAATGACATCGAAAGTTGGTAAAAAATTTACATTTACACATCAAGCTGATCACCAATTGCAACTTTCAGATGCAATATTTATTTTTTAACTCAACTGTCACTGAACTAAACACACAGGATTGTGGGATATCAAAAGCAGCAAAAAATACATCTATGCTGCCTTCAGAAATCCATCAGATGAAGGTTTCTCAGTAGACAGGAAGTGATATGAGCAATGGATTCGGACCAGTGTAAATTTTGACAGCAAATTTAAATTTAGTTTTAGTCATAGTCTTTTGACCAAACTGCCTTTTAGTCTCATTTTAGTCATCTTAATCGTTTTGTTTTAGTCGACTAGTCAAGTCAAGTCACCTTTATTTATATAGCAGCTTCACATTGTTAACAGGAAAATAATGCAACAGAATTTGTACAGCCGTTCTGGTGAAACGGTGATGTTATGCAGCTAATTTCAAGTATCATATAGCGTCAATGCGGGCAGATCCGTAATATAGATGAAATTTAGGTGTCCCGACTGAGCAAGCCAAAAGCCAGAGGCAACGGTGGCAAGGAACCAAAACTCCTTCAGGGTCAGAATGGAGAAAAAAACCTTGGGAGAAACCAGGCTCAGTCGGGGTGCCAGTTCTCCTCTGGCCGACGAACAAACAGTGTATGATTATAATTCTGGCAACATAGCAGGTCTTAATTCATATTAGGTAAATAGATATTCATAAGATTATTTGAAAGATTGGAGTCGTCACGCCGAAGACGGGTTTAATGAGGATGTCGTGTCGATGCAGCATTTACGGGGGGAGTTTATTTGACATGTTCTCTGCAGACATTTCAGGGATGCATTGGTCATGTCCAGGCGCTGGTCCATCATCTGATCTGGATACGGCCCGGATCCGGCTGACTGCAGTAAACCTCGGGATAAACAGAGAGACTAACATTAGCGTAGATGCCATTCTTCTTATGATGTAACGAGTACATCAGGTGTTATGGGAAGTGTTCCCGATTCCGGCTGACCTAGTTAATGCAGCCTAACAATCATTTACTGATTTGAGTAATAGAAATTGATAATGTTTTATGTGTAAGCCATAGTAAAGAGATGCGTTTTTAGTCTAGATTTAAACTGACAGAGTGTGTCTGCTTCCCGAACAATGCTAGGAAGACTGTTCCAAAGTTTAGGCGCTAAATAGGAAAAGGATCGACCGCCTGCATTATCAACTGGCCAGAGTTTTGAGACCGCAATAGACGTGATGGAGTATAATGCGTTAAGAGTTCGCTCAAGTACTGGGGAGCTAAACCATTTAGTGTTTTGTTAATATTAGCAAGATTTTAAAATTTATACGATGTTTAATAGGGAGCCAGTACAGTGTTGACAGAACCGGGCTAATATGGTCATACTTCCTGGTTCTAGTAAGAGCTCGAGCTGCTGCGTTTTGGACCAGCTGGAGTTTGTTTATTAAGCGAGCAGGGCAACCACCCAGTAAAGCATTACAGTAATCTAGCCTTGAGGTCATGAACGCATGAACGAACTGTTCAGCATTTTGCATTAAAAGGATGTGCCGTAATTTAGATATATTTTTAAGATGGTAGAATGCAGTTTTACAGATGTTAGAAACGTGGCTTTCAAATGAAAGATTGGTATCAAAGAGCACACCCAGGGTCCTAACTGACGACGAGGACTTGACAGAGCAGCCATCGAGTGTTAGACAGTATTCTAGGTTACTACTTGTGGAGTTTTTTTGTCCAATAATTAAAAATTCATTTTTTTCTGAATTAAGTTGCAGAAAATGACTAGACATCCAATGTTTTATATCAGCTATGCGTTCCCTTAATCTTGTGAATTGGTAAGATTCGTCAGGGACTACATGTCATATGTAAATTTAATGGGTTTAGTTAAATTGTAATGCATTTATTAAGCGTTTCTCTAAAATTTAAAACACTTTATAATAAGTAAAGTGGAATAATAGTACTTACAAATCATTTGCAAACTATAGTAATTAATAAGTAATGCTTTGTTAACAACTTATTAACCGTAAAGTTTAATAAGTTCTTACCTTAGATTAGGTCACGGAAAATAGGAAAATGTGCTTAACCAACCTTTATTAGACATTAATTGCATTATTATTAGTTATTAGTTTACATGTTTACACACACACACACACACACACACACACACACACACACACACACACACACACACACACACACACATACACACACACATTGGGTTTCCACGTTTTATAGGAAATTTCCATAGAAGTAATGAGTTTTATACTGTACAAACTGTATATTTTTCCCCTATCCTTACTGATATATTTTAACAACGTGATCTTATGAGTATTTGTATGTAATTCATATTGATTTGATATTGATTTTGATATTGATTTATTTATGTTTAAGTGGTTATGTTTAGCTTTGAAATAGGCTTAATGTATTTGTAAACATTTTAATAAACTCTTAATAATAATAATGCAATTAATGTCTAATAAAGGTTGGTTAAAGCACTTAATTAATGTCACTTTCCCATTTTCCGTTACCTAATCTAAAGTAAGAACTATGTACGGTTAATACAGATGAGCTAATTAACCAATAACACTTTGTTAATTACTAAAACCTCACTATTTGTATAGTATATTCATGTTTTAACTATAAACTGTTAATTAACTCTTTGCAAATGATTTATACTTTAATACACTATACTTATTATAAAGTTTTACCAAATTTGTTACCAAGTGTTACCAAAATTTCCAAACTCATTATATATTCCTGCTGAAAACATCTATTAGCCTGTTAATATGAATGATATTAAGGTTTGAACATGCAATACAGACACAGATTTAGACATGTCATCGTCTTAAAATGAATTAAAGCAACTTCTCATAAAGGAACAAGAACATGCTCTTCTTTTTAAATAATGATGCATTCTTTATAACAACTTGCATGCAACATTCTCCATTCTTTAAGCAGACATGTTTATTTGTATAAATTAAATATATAGTAACCCCTATTAAAGCTATAAAAGTTATTCAGTCAAGAGCAGTGAGTGATTTTCTGTTTGCCTTTTGTTGTTTGATTAGCATTAATGACAGACAGCAGCTGGTTTATTAGGCAGCTGTCACCTTAAGAGCGAATGCACTGATACACATCCCATATTCTCACAACTGTTTACGTTCACTTGAGAGATAACCGACAGACGCAGTCCTTGTCATTACCAGTTTGCACTATGCTAAGCTAGTGGACTAAGCTGCTATCTTACTATCAAAGTGTTTTTAGTTGTGTTTCATTGTGTTTCTCGGTCACATTAGCAAAATCTTGTCAAGATTTTGTGCACAAAAAAATTTACGTTTGTCAATAGTGTAGCGATACACAGAGGGCTGTTTCAAACTAAACAGCTTTTTGTTGGTCAAACCTAATACTCAAAATAATGAATTGGTTTGAGTAGAGACAACTCAAATTAAACAAATGAGTTCAAACTAATGAACTTATACGAGCATTTAGAACTTTCTTTTGCTTTTGAGTTCTCAAAACTGACACATTTCCAGTAATCTGAATTGTTTCATTGTTTTGAGTTTTATGAACTTGTTTCTTTTAATTCAGACAAACTTAAATTTAACCAAAACTGGGCTGAGATTTCTATTTCCCAGAATGCTTTGCAATGACACTCAAAAGAGACAGTAAATGCTAAAATGAGATTTAGTAGTGTTTCATGTTTTTTATGCTAGTTTAGAAGAGTTTCTGTTATGTTACAGATACAGTATGTTAAATGTTCATTTCATTATTTATTTTTTTAATTAATTAATTTATTGTTTCTGTTATGTTGGGCCCTTTTGTTAAATGTATTAAAAATTGCCGTAGGGGAGCGTGGGGCACAACCTAACGCGGGGTTAGTTGTAACACGCAAAACTTTCCACACATGCCAGGATGAGGAAACTTTGTGTATTTACTAGTTGCCATATCAACATTATTTAGGGAAAAAAAATAGCCAAAATTAAGAAATCTTTGGAAGATATCACTGAACATTTATTTAACCATAGCAAAAGTACATTTCTTACTTCAGTTTATTTTTCATCTCTGTTTTTTGTGTTGATTTAAAATAAGACAAATCTGATATTATTGTAATCTTATATCTGTTATTTATCAGTTGAGATGTTCTGTAATGCTGATCTAACAGCAGAAGACACGAGCCGCGGTTAAATCCCAGTGGAACAGGCGGGGCATGTTGTCCCTATTAGAACTACACCATTATATTCTATACTTTTATTAATTCTACTGAGAAACCATGAGAAAAGGTGAATAATGAGTCAATGTTCAGAAATGATTAATTATATTTTGAACTATACTGTAGCTGTGTTTAGCAGTGTGTTTGCTGTCAAACTAAAAATGTGTATATTTTTAATGATAAAAAATGCCATTATTTTATTTAAAAAGTTAATAATTGTATTTTATTTACAAAATATTTTAGTTTGTTTTGGATATTTTTCTGATTATATCAGGTAACATTTTAAGCTGTGATTTGGTGATGTTACAGTGAACCCCACCTATGGGGCATGTTGTCACATTTCACTTCCATTCTTTCGGGGTGGGAAAGAGAAAAGTACACACTGTATTAATGAAACAAAACCACACAAGTGTACTAGACGTGGGAAATTAATGTGGGACAAAAATATTTACTCTGAACCACAAGTGGATTTACACAAACTGAGAAACTGAGCATAATTGTGCCCCACTCTCCCCTACTCATTCCTCAATAGTTATGCTATGCTAATGCTACTATGCATTGTGTTACCTATTCGCAATTTAGCATTTACTGAATTAGCTAATTAAAGCTAGGCAAATTTACACTACTAAAAATTTTAAGTTGAGATTACATTATATTTTTAAGTTAAATGTATGAATTAGCTTACTCAAATATTTTGTTAAGAGTAAATGTATGAGTACAAAATAAAAATCTGCAAGTTCTGCTTACTTAAAAATGCTGATGTACAGTAACTTATAACCTATAACAGTGATTCAAATTATAGCATCATGCCACAAATGAGTCCATTTCTGCTTCATCCTCCGCAGTAATTTTCTTAAAGCAATTCACTCCAAATTCTCCAGAACGTTACCCTGACTGAAGTCACATTCATTTGCCTTTCCAACTCTTTTAAAAATGATTTTGACTGCTATTTTTAGAAGCACCTCATTAATGTTAGATTGAAAATAATTCTGCCGTCTTTTTCAAACCAAACCGGGAGAATGATGAATGAAACATGGATTTGGAGGGAGGAATGTTATATAGCTGTCTGCCTGTTTTTGCTAATGAGCTTTGCCTGTTTCCTTCATGTTGCTCAGTTACAGACTGAGGAATTCTCTTTTTCTTGGTTAGTCCACGAAACTGACAAAAAAACTCAGTCCTCAGCGGAAAATTTCTAGTGACAGCTGCAACATCTTGCGCTTCCATTAATCTGAATGAACATTTGTAATATTAAAACTGTCATCCCACCACTTGATGTTGACCCAATGAATCAAAACCTTGGGCAATAAAAAAATTAGGTGAATAAAAATTAGCTTCATCCTAAGAATGAAGCCATTTTCCCATGACATGATTTCATTACTGCTACTGTACAGCATCCATAGAAATACAAAGGATGTCTAAACGGCCTTTTCCATTACAATAAAGTGGATGGTGACCATAAATTTTGCCTAAATCTTGGTGGCCCTGTCTAAATGCACAAGATCGATGTTGGGTCCTTTCGGGTCCATCATCACCCTTAATGATGGGAGGTCTCTGGCCTGTCCTGGTAACTGTACAGCAACTGCCCGCTCTATGGCTCCCGCCTCTGTTATGGTTACTGCCGGAATAAAGCAAAGTGGTAAAATCATTACAGCTGTCCTGATGAAGTGCTCACTGTGACCCCGTTCAGTGACATCCCAGGTGTTCGGTTGGGCTTCGTTCTAGAGTGATTTGATCGGATGGAGACGTGTGGTAAAGCAAATGTATCTGTAGGGGGGGGGTCGAGTTGTCTACTCATGCAATAAATGGAACGGTTGGAAAAACTTGAAAAAGGAATTTGCAAAGCTGAAAGGTCGATTTCAACAGAAAGCTGTTTAATGATTGCCACACACATATTTCACCAAAGAGAGAAAAGAGATAAAGATTTAAGCAGTTTTGGAACATTAATTGCATTGTGACATTATTTCCAGGGAAATTAAACACATTTTATTCTAATGCAGAAAATTTTATTAATACAGTAATTTAAATAAAATGTCATTAAAATATAAAATCTTGGCTGAAATGTCTCGGTTCTAATCCATTTTGTAATAAAATAAGAAATCATATTTTGCAATATGTATTCGCTCCCCACGTGCATCAATGAGCCTTGACCGCCCATGACCCTGTGGCCGGTTCACCACTGTTCCTTCCTTGGAGCACTTTTGATAGATCCTGACCACTGCAGACCGGGAACACCCCACAAGAGCTGCAGTTTTGGAGATGTTCTGACCCAGTCATCTAGCCATCACAATTTGGCCCTTGTCAAACTCGCTCAAATCCTTACTCTTGCCCATTTTTCCTGCTTCTGACACATCAACTTTGAGGACAAAATGTTCACTTGCTGCCTAATATATGCCAGCCACTAACAGGAGCCGTGATGAAGAGATCATCAGTGTTATTCACTTCACCTGTCAGTGGTCATAATGTTATGCCTGACCAGTGTATGCTAATTTAAGTCATAAAATGATAACGTTATGTCAATTTTTGTATGTAATACAGTGAAAAATAATAGGTAAGACTTTACAATAAGGTTTCATTTGTAAATATTTATGAACCGCATGACATAACATTAACAATGAACAATAATTAGTCACAATGTTAATTTCAACATTTACAAATACATTACTATGATTAAAAGTTGTATCTGTTAACATTATTTTATGGACCTGAGCTAAAATGAACAAAGAATAATAAATACTGTAACAAATGAATTGCTCACTGTTATGCATTCACAATAACTAACAGGATCTTATTAAGTTGCCATATAATAGAATAGGAATAATAATAATAATACGCATAACAGAAACATTATAGTAATGATCATTTGCAGAGAAAAGGTGCTTTTTAACTGTTTGAATTAATGTCACACTATAAGAAGAAAATATCATACAATTGCATTTACTTTATGCAAAATGTAATTGTTGAAATTTGATTTAGACGTGTTCTTATAGTTACTGTAGTGTTGCTTGTTGGGTGTTAATTGGCAGCGTCTGATTAGTGGTGTTTAGCAGCTCTTGTCATCAGGCAACCGGTCGGGAGCTCTTTGAGGTCGAGGCAAACCCCCCATGGAAGGAGCGATGACATCAGTCTGTCTGGGGGGGCGCTGACTCATTCTGACATCATGCTGCTCTCACATCCGCCTGATGGCAACCATATCGCTGCTTCCACCTGATTGCTTTCTTCTCCTGCTCAGGCTCCATCTGTCAGCAATCATCTACTTCACAGCCCAACTTGGCCTATTGTTCACCAATTGGCCCCACATGCCAGCAATCTTTCGATCAGCATCCACACATCAAGTCCATCTCTGTTTGTTTCCCGCGATGCTAATCACCTGTTTACATGTGTCCGAGCTCCATGACACGGTGTCCCTGCTCAGCCAGACTTCAAAAGAGCAACCACTTGAATAAGGCCTGACACATACTCTACGCACGTATGTGGAAATGTGTCAGAATCAATCTATTTTACGAGATGCCAATTTCATACACTCTAAGAAACACTGGGTTAAAAATAATTTGGGTTGTTTTTAACCCAAGGGCTGGTTAAATATAGGACAGAACACAAGTTGAGTTAATTTTACCCAGCAAATTGGGTTGTTTCTGTTTGTTGCTTTGCATAAAAAAAGAAACAATATACAGCACAATAACAGATTTATACAAACCCGATTCCAAAAAAGTTGGGACACTGTACAAATTGTGAATAAAAACAGAATGCAATGATGTGGAAGTTTCAAATTTCAATATTTTATTCAGAATACAACATAGATGACATATCAAATGTTTAAACTGAGAAAATGTATAATTTTAAGGGAAAAATAAGTTGATTTTAAATTTCATGGCATCAACACATCTCAAAAAAGTTGGGACAAGGCCATGTTTCCCACTGTGTGGCATCCTCTCTTCTTTTTCTAACAGTCTGCAAACGTCTGGGGACTGAGGAGACAAGTTGCTCAAGTTTAGGAATAGGAATGTTGTCCCATTCTTGTCTAATACAGGCTTCTAGTTGCTCAACTGTCTTAGGTCTTCTTTGTCGCACCTTCCTCTTTATGATGCTCCAAATGTTTTCTATGGGTGAAAGATCTGGACTGCAGGCTGGCCATTTCAGTACCCGGATCCTTCTTCTACGCAGCCATGATGTTGTAATTGATGCAGTATGTGGTCTGACATTGTCATGTTGGAAAATGCAAGGTCTTCCCTGAAAGAGACGTCTGGATGGGAGCATATGTTGTTCTAGAACTTGGATATCCCTTTCAGCATTGATGGTGCCTTTCCAGATGTGTAAGCTGCCCATGCCACACGCACTCATGAACCCCATCCCATCAGAGATGCAGGCTTCTGAACTGAGCGCTGACAACAACTTGGGTTGTCCTTGTCCTCTTTAGTCCGGATGACATGGCGTCCCAGTTTTCCAAAAAGAACTTCAAATTTTGATTGGTCTGACCACAGAACAGTTTTCCACTTTGCCACAGTCCATTTTAAATGAGCCTTGGCCCAGAGAAAACGCCTGCGCTTCTGGATCATGTTTAGATATGGCTTCTTTTTTGACCTATAGAGTTTTAGCCGGCAACGGTGAATGGCACGGTGGATTGTGTTCACCAAAATGTTTTCTGGAAGTATTCCTGAGCCCATGTTGTGATTTCCATTACAGTAGCATTCCTGTATGTGATGCAGTGCCGTCTAAGGGCCCGAAGATCACAGGCATCCAGTATGGTTTTCCGGCCTTGACCCTTACGCACAGAGATTGTTCCAGATTCTCTGAATCTTTGGATGATATTATGCACTGTAGATGATGAGAACTTCAAACTCTTTGCAGTTTTTCTCTGAGAAACTTCTTTCTGATATTGCTCCAGTATTTTTGGCCGCAGCATTGGGGGAATTGGTGATCCTCTGCCCATCTTGACTTCTGAGAGACACTGCCACTCTGAGAGGCTCTTTTTATACCCAATCATGTTGCCAATTGACCTAATAAGTTGCAGATTGGTCCTCCAGCTGTTCCTTATATGTACATTTAACTTTTCCGGCCTCTTATTGCTCCCTGTCCCAACTTTTTTGGAATGTGTAGCTCTCATGAAATCCAAAATGAGCCAATATTTGGCATGACATTTCAAAATGTCTCACTTTCAACATTTGATATGTTATCTATATTCTATTGTGAATAAAATATAAGTTTATGAGATTTGTAAATTATTGCATTCCTTTTTTATTCACAATTTGTACAGTGTCCCAACTTTTTTGGAATCGGGTTTGTAGATAAAATAAAATGTACATAAGTCTGTATTTTTAAGACATGCACCAATTTGATGGAGCTGAGAACTGCTCTCTCCTGAAAAAGCCTGAGAATGCCGCTATAAATAATTCAACCCCTGGGTTGTTACATTTAACCCAGGATCTGGGTAACACAACAACTACCCAAACACTGGGTTGTTACGTCTGACCCAGGATCTGGGTAGCAAAAAATAAATAAATAAAAAATCTGGGTAGAATTTTTTTTAATGAATTCATACAATGTGAATCATACAAACTTTTTTTTTTTTTAGAAAAAACTAAACGTGAAAGTCAACCCCTTAACACTGCAGTCAGTGGGGCTTATGATCACTATTGTGATCATACAAAAAAAACTCAAATTTTTCATACTTTAAAATAGTTATGAATTGCCATGAATGTTGGTCAGAGCACAATTCATAACGCAGTAAGTGTGCACTGATTTCATGTGAAGGTCCACCCCAAAACACAGCAGATTGTGTGAAAACATATGAATAAAATTGTACATATCCATGCTAATTAGCCACCAATTCGCCACAATGAAAAATAGTCATGTATAGCCACGAGATTGTGTCGGTAAGAGCATAATTCATAGCATGGCAAACACATGTTGCATACTTAGCGTTGTCATGACAGAACAATAATTTCATGAGACTCTCATGAGAAAGTAAGCCAAAGATAGTAAAACTGCTTTCGACGTGTTTCCTGCCAGTGATCTGCATTATAACACATTTGTAACATATTTATAACACCTCATTTTGTGGATGGAGTTCCTTTGTTAACCCATTAACTGTCACCTTGCTAATCATCATAAATTAGGTATCATTCGAAAGCTTACGACCTCATAATTCATACTGTGAAAACTACTTTGAAATTGGACATTGTGTTACCATGGAAACGGTACTATAAATTCTTCTAGCAGGCTCCTCCCCTAGTGGGCGGTGTCAGGTTTCATATTCATATAGAATGTGTATTTTCAGATAGCCTTTTCAGAGATCCAGGCATTAACTTCTAATAAAATATATGTCTAACCAACTGTACTAAGTTGTTCATTTTCCCACATCTTATAACAATAAATCATTTTCTTCACTCGTAAGAACAGAACAATTGCTGCAATGCCAAACATGTAAAGCTCGAAATAATGAGGAAAGTATATTCATAAAAGTTGCATTCCATCTGGGAGTGCTTTAGCAAGACGACGCATCAACAAGGTTTCCTTCCAGCTCTGAGCAAAGAAACTAAACAAAACAAGTGTTTGGGCAGCGCTCCAGGATAACTGGGAAACACCATCATAAACAGCTGCCCTTGAGAAACTCCGATGGAAAATCACAGAGTTGGAAACTTGCGGAGGACTCCCCTTTTCATGTGGAGCTGCTTCGTGTGCCAGCTCACTGTTAAAACCATGTCCAGAAACGTACTATTTTTACAGGTACAATGGTTTTAATTTCAACTGGACCCCAAAAGAAGCATTTAAAATAAGGGGGTAATTACTTTAATTCTGTAACAAAAGGCTATGTGACAGGTTCAATTCAAATAATTTGGTGAATTAATTTTAATAGCCCAAGGCTGAACCGCTATACATGGGCATTTGGCTTCGTAGGCTCACACTGCTATGCATTTCTGACTTTATCACAGCTATAACATGTGAAAATCTCTGTGCATTCGGTTGGTGAGGTTAATAGCTAATAATGCATGCAAATCTAAAACAGCAGGGCAATTCTGGCTGAGTCTCTGCAAGGTTTTGATACTTAATGTGAATAATATGCACAAAATTTAAGATGAAGTGCATCATTTCTAGTCATTTCCATATGCGACATCAAATGGAGTAGTCAAACTTTCTCCAATTGGTCAGGCAAACAAATAGCCCCGCCCAAATCTCACAATACTGGTGAGTCAGTGTTGCTATGTAAAATGTATGCAAATTAGAGTAATCAAAAGTTCATAATAATAAAAATGTTTGGGATCGCACCAAACTCGTTGCATTTGTTGAGTTATAAACTCGGAATAGCAAGAAATAATGTCAGAATAATGTCTGGATTGTGAACTTGCAATTCTGAGGAAAAATAGTCTAAATTGCAAGATCACACTTACAGAGAAAAAAAATGAGCTGGAATTTATAACTCACAATTCTGACTATTTTTCCTCAGAATTGCAAGTTTAAATCTCGCAATTCTGTCATTATTTCTTGGAATTGTGAGATATAAAGTTGCATGGTGGAAACGAGCTTCCATATGTATCACGTATAGTTTCTTTGCCAAGTGACCCAGATATCAGTCTGCACAGATATCACTTCCTTTTATCATCTGAATCAGCAACAGCTTTAGAGCCTCCAGTGACACTGCAAGAGCGTCACAGAGACAACAGCTTCTCAGCACTGGTCAAACACTATATATAAAACAGATTGACTGATCGCCATTGGTGACAAACCATTAAAGAGATAGTTCAGCCAGAAATGCACATCTTCATTTACTCATGTCACTCCAAACACACAAGACTTCGAAACACAAATGAAGACATGTATTAATGAAACCTGAGACACGTTGCATGAACCACATTTACTTCACCGCTCATGCTGATTTACACAAGCAGACAGTAAAAAGAACCACGTTTAACCATGTTTGCATTGCAAAACAAAACAGAAAAAGAATAGCTTGCTTGTGTTGATCCAGGTCATTGTCCTCTTGCACTTTATTGGTTATTTGGGGTTTTCCTAAAATGTTCATTTTGCCAAGCAACCCTCTTTTTCCATGTATAATAGTTATGCTTCTGACATATTTGCCTTTTATAACCAAATGATTTATCTTTTCATATCTAAACTGAATAGATCCAATGTAATTTCCATGGAGTCTTCCAAGGGTGCACCACTGACCCCAGACTATATACCGTATACATGATTCTTCAGTCAGAGGCACATTTAACCTACTACATACTTATTTAAAGACTGCTTAACTCTTTCACCGCCGTCGGCAGATCATTATGACACACCGCTTTCCCACCATTAGCTTTAGTTTCCATCCAAAGTTGTGAATTTAACTTATGCACAAAATTTAAATATCACATGTCAAATGTTCGTATAAAGCAGCGTTTCCATCAAGTGAGTTAATGAGAACAAAATTGTCACTTTGATAAACTGGGGCTAAATATCACTAAGAAAGTAGGAGAAGCCACAGTATATAATAATTTTCATAATAATTACACTTTTGCTTTGGCATTACAGGAGTGTTGTAGTACTCGAGACCGGTCTTAAGACCATTTTTTGATGGTGTTGGTCTTGTCGGTCTCGACCACATTTGTACTCAGTCTTGTCTCGGTCTCAGACTTGGAGGACTCAGGATTTTGTTTCAAGACCGGTCAAGACCACAACTGACATTACTAAATTGCCGGTGCGTTGTCTGATTTAATTATTAACATCATTAATGTGATTGGATGTAAAATGTACTGCTTCAGATGCAACCAATAGCTTATTTCTACTTTGATTTATTTATTGTGCTGGTTCAGAAATGAAGGATTGAGTCAAAAATGACACCAAAATTAATACAAATGCTCACAAAATTCAAGATATTGTTGCAAAAAACTATTTGTATGAGATCTGGATTTTTATATTATATCGTGATATAATTAAGCAATATCACAAGAGCAAGAGAGCTGTTTTCACAAATTTAAGCATGACTTTAAATTAAATTAAATAACATTAAATAAAAAAATAATTAAAACATTATTCTCAACATTATTAATGCATTTGTAATTTACCAATTCAGATGCATCTTCTGTACCATCACCAGTGCAAAAAGATGAATTTAGTTGTTAATGAGTTCATTTGATTGGTATTACAGCTCTATATATAGAGCCTTATTCTAATGATGTTTATTGATTAAAATAAGTAATTTCTCAGGCAGTAATGGGGATCTTTATGAATTTAATGAGTGCTGGTCTGGTCTTGGTCTTGACTCAGTCTCAACCCCTCAAAGTCTTGGTCTTGTCTTGGTTTCAACACACATTTTGTTTTGGTCTCGACTCGGTCTCGGATCAGGTGGTCTTGACTACAACATTACATTACAGAACAACCAAAACTGCATTTCAGATGCTGTGCAAACAGATCGGTCCACTGGTTAGTCCAGTTATGCCATCCCATCGCGCGGTCACATGATTACTTTGATGCGCCTCAAGGAATTTATTCAGTAAATGTGTTTCCATCATAGTTTATACGCATGTTTTCTTATGAATAAAAGATTTATCAGACTCCTATGAGCACATATTAGTTTCCATCCAGCAGTTTTTATCCAATATCCCAAAATGCACATAAAATTAAGTGAAAGGAAAGTTTTCCTGGCAATCCATGTTTTCACTGTTATACGGTAGGGGGCGCCATTACGCATCTTCTGAAAGAGTACAGAATCTCCTGATCTACGGTGAAAACATGCCGGAAAATTCCGTCAGTGGCTGGGAAAGAGTTAAAAATCATCCTAAATTATCATATAGAGACCACTTTCCACTAGGAAAGTATAAAATGCAACGATATCGTTGATGTAAACAATATGATTCGCAATACTGTACATCTTACGGTATTCATAAGGTATAATTCACTCATAAATATCGGGAGAGTCTGCGTCAAAGTGTCTTTTTTTGGCTTACAATATCGCGATAAGTATCGTATCGTGAGATCAGTATCGTTACACCCCTACTTTTCACCATTCAAGTAAAATGAAGTTCTCATTCTCAATTATTCTCACTGATTATCCTGTTAAACTGAGAAATATTACAATATTAATGAAGTAAAATGGTTTCCGAATGCTATTTTATGTGAAACAGCAAGTTTACAAAAGAGAGATGTCCAAAATCCGGTTTATAGACAAGAATGAATGATTATTAGCACTTAGAGCCATTATTGTGCAAAGTGGGTTTACCACATTTGTGTACAATTAGAATCCAGAGTCCAGTATTACAACTAGGAAAGAATGCTAAGGTTAAATATGTGTGCTTGTGCTTTCCACAAAAAAAAAAGGCGAAATAAACGAATAAATAAATAATTACAGAATATCAGAACAAGACCGTGAGTTTAAGAGCCAATGCGGCAGTATATTTCCACAAGTGTTTTTCATAAAGTCTCTCCTTGTGGAAGCAGAACATTTGGGGGCCTTCATTTCACAGGTTTGGTAGGAAGGGAGGCAATAAAAACCGAGGGTCCCCCTTAAATAGCACACGAGGAGACTGTCATATGCTTTAAATCAGTGGTTCTCAACAAAAAAATGGTTCGCAGCTAGGTCTTAATTAATGTTATTAGATTTCAATGTTTGTTTTTTCATAATAAAAATGTATCACTGTTTTGGGTCGCTACTTCAATAGCAATGTAATTTTTGTGTCCTGAAGCAAAACCGCCGGTTTAAATTTCCCGAAAATCAGGTGTCGATTAAGACAAGTATATTCATGACATCATACTCAGATGTGAAATACAGTTTCAAATCTGAAACATGAGAACATTCAGATGACAATAAACGTATTGTGCACTTTTAACAATACATCTGAAAACTGGCGAGAACCATCTAGATATGACATACGTAATCCGAAGAAGGTGGCACGACAGGGCGCCTACCTGGGCTTTAAGTGAAGGCAGATTGTGAGCTGACGAAAGCCTGTTTAGAGGGGGTATGGAACAAATTACAAGGCCTGGTAATGCATGAAGATCTAGAAGATAGTCGAAGGCTCACGGATCAAACAGCCACCTAACAAGGTAAGCATGATGGACGAAGCAACCTGCTCCTGGCTTCACTGGTCTCTGTGTTAACGCTAATACTCTCTTTTCTCTCCCGAACCGTGAAAGTGAATTTGAATTATTTACTCATTCACGTTCTCGGTGAGCAATGGAAACTCTTGAATCAGTGCTAATTTTCCTATCAGCCTCGCCACCAACGATGCTCCTCCATTTGATGTTTTCGGGGTAAGTGGCTCAACATGTCGTCCTATGGTCTGAAGTCACATCCTCACATGAATGAAAAACAGCCTTATGTTTTTTTTCTCCCCTGCTCTCCATCGCCGGGGGAAATGTACATTGATATCCTGATGCAAAGGAAAAGACTATTCATGTTGGCATATGGAAACTAAATAAGGTGGCACTGGCCAAAACTGATTGACTTTGGAGCATTTTTACCATTTTGTTTCATGCAATGGTTCTAGAAGCTGTGATGTGATTTTTACATGCTTTATTCCCAAAGTATAGGATGATCCATATATATTCATTCATATTTATATATAATATTTTTGTATTTCTTTACATACATTTCCTTGGATCCTTACATACATACATACATTTCCTGGGGGTTTGTGAGGGAACTGTTCATGAAAAACTAGTTACATTACATAAATCATAATAAATTAATTAATTAATAAAGAGAAGTATTTAAAAATAATGACAATAAAACATTTACTAAAAGCATTAAATATTTTATTTGCTTATTTGCATGTCATGTGACCATTAACCAACATCAGAGAAGTGTGAACATGCAAATATGCTGTGAAATTATTGAAAAATTAACGTTAAACCTCAGGGGCTATTAAAAAATAAGTAATAAGTAAATATTTTTGATCAAAGAGGCAAAAAAATTGAGAATCCTTGATGTACACAATATACACAAGCAACATGATCTGTGTGAAAATAAATGTATTTTGATTAAAAACTATTGATTTACTCACTTTGAACAAAACTGAAAAGTATTTTGTACATAAATGTACGGTTATTTATTCTCAGTTAGCTACTGTCAGGGTTAATTCTATGTCTTTAGTTTCTTTGTGTTTGAGGGGAAAATTACTGCCTTAATTTTTTTAAGTACAATCAACTTGCCTATTTAAGTCATTTCAACTTAAATTACATTAAACTGACTTAAAACTGAGTTGAATCTTGTAAAACGTACAAAAAGAAGTTGAAATTTGCTTAACTTATTTTGATGAGTTAAAGTAATGAAAAAAATGTCATTATAACTAATTGGTCATAATATTTTACAGTGTACATTTACACGACACTGTTTTCAACTAAAAATTTTTTTTTATACATTTTGGCCGTTCATTTACGCGACGACAGGGTTCACACACACTATATTGCCAAAAGTATTGGGACTCCCCTCCAAATCCTTGAATTCAGGTGTTCAATCACTTCCATGGCCACAGGTGTATAAATCAAGCACTAGGCATGCAGACGCTTCTACACACATTTGTGAAAGAATGGGTCGCTCTCAGGAGCTCAGTGAACTCAAGCGTGGTACCGTGATAGGTTACCACCTGTGCAATAAGTGCATTCCTGAAATTTCCTTACTACTAAATATTCCACAGTCAACTGTTAGTGGGATTATAACAAAGTGGAAGCAATTGGGAACAAAAGCAACTCAGCCACGAAGTGGTAGGCCACGTAAAATCACAGAGCGGGGTCAGTGCATGCTGAGGGTCACAGTGCACAGAAGTCACCAACTTTCTGCAGAGTCAATAGCTCCAGTCCTCCAAACTTCTGTGTCCTTCAGATGAGCTCAAGAACAGTGTGTAGAAAGCTTCATGGAATGGGTTTCCATGGCCGAGCAGCTCATCCAAGCCTTACATCATCAAGTGCAATGCAAAGCGTGGGATGCAGTGGAGTAAAGCACGCCGCCAGTGGACTCTAGAGCAGTGGAGACGTGTTCTCTGGAGTGACCAATCACGCTTCTCTGTCTGGCAATACCATAGACGAGTCTGGGTTTGGCAGTTGCCAGGAGAACGGGACTTGCCTGACTGCATTGTGCCAAGTGTAAAGTTTGGTGGAGGGGGGATTATGGTGTGGGATTGTTTTTCAGGGGTTGGGCTTGGCCCTGTTCCAATGAAAAGAACTCTTAATGCTTCAGCACACCACAATTTCATGCTCCCAACTTTGTGGGAACAGTTTGGGGGTGGCTCCTTCCTGTTCCAACCTGACTGCGCACCAGTGCACAAAGCGTCGGTCCATAAAGACATGGATGTGGAGACATTTGGTGTGGAGGAACTTGACTGGCCTGCACAGAGTCCTGACCTCAACCCGATAGAACACCTTTGGGATGAATTAGAGCGGAGACTGCGAGCCAGGCCTTCTCGTCCAACATCAGTGCCTGACCTCACAAATGCGCTTCTAGAAGAATGGTCAAATATTCCCATAAACACACTCCTAAACCTTGTGGAAAGCCTTCCCAGAAGAGTTGAAGCTGTTATAGCTGCAAAGGGTGTGCAACTCCATGTTAAACCCTACGGATTAAGAATAGGATGTCATTAAAGTTCATGTGCATGTAAAGGCAGGTGTCACAAAACTTTTGGCAATATAATGTATGTCCCAAACTCTCGTTTGATTAACCCAAACCTTGCTTACTCGAGGTATGCAGGTTCCAAAACCTGGAGTAAGTTCAGTCAACCCGGAGAACAAAACTCAGAGTTAACGGTGACCACGCAAAGACATGTGTCTTTGTCTCTCGCCCCCATGTGCAGAGGTGTTGTGTGTGAACATGAGGGTTACTGTAGTTCTAGAATAAATGTGTGCATGCATTTATCTCAGTTGCATAAAAAGACAGATTCAGTATTCCTCAAAATTAATAAAATCAGTCAAATGCAAACCTGCAATAATTAAATATGTTAAATAAAAAATATTTGTATGCATTTCATTTAACTTTATTGACCAATGTACTTGCTGCTGACCTTCAATGATTCAGTTAAACCATACGCATTTGTTTTTATTGGTAACGCGTGTTAAACTTTCTTCTCCTGCGTCCTATTCTTCTGCAACCCAGAATGGCAGCAGAGCTGAAAGATTTGTTTGAGCTGCGCCCTCTACAGTAAACACGTGATTTTCAACTTCCTTGAGTATTTCAATTTTGGTGTGAAAGAGGGCCTTTACATTTGCCCCCAAAAAAGCCCAGCCCAGGTGAGAAAAAATAGCATAAAAGTAATGTACCACATTACTTTTCTTAAAAATAACTAAGTAACACAATTAGTTACTTTTTAAGGAAATGTCAATATTGTAGTGCATTACTTTTCAAAGTAACTTTTCCCAACAGTCAACATGGAAATGGACACTAAAAGAAGTCACGCCATACTTCTTCTTTCTTCTTTTGTTTAATGCCGACTTACATTCTTATAGCATATCACCACCTAGTGGGCGGTTTTGTAACCTTTTTGTAATCTTTTAATCTTTCTTTATTCAGTTTTAATACTTTAGTTATATTGTTTGTTTAATGCTAAATATATACATTTAAAAAGACCTAAAAAATAAAACAGGTAATATGGCTGTATAAGTTTATTTTTTATGTTTAGCCAGTTTATGTCCACATTTGTTGTGAGATGTATCCACATATGCATTTTATGCATATACGTATATTATATAGAAAATGCCCTATTTTCATTCAAAAACATTTTGAATGCACGCCTGCAATGAAGACTAAATAAATTTGAGTAAAATAACATTGCTTTATGTTATGTTATATTATCCACACCCAGACCAAATAAAAAAAGTCGCTGTTTGGATTTAAATAAGAGTTTATCATTAGATCATTAATGCAGTGATTATTATATTATATATATGTTATATGTTTGGCAGCAGCTCTTCTAACCATCATTGATGGAGTGTGTAGCTTTTCACATCTTAAAAAGCCATGTAGGAAGACACATCATGGCCATATATAAATGTGATGTTATTTCCATGCATCAGTCTTTGCTCAAGATCTTGTATTGTCATCAAAATAATTTAACCAATTTCAACTTCAAAATAGTTGAAATGACTTGTTTTTACACTGCATGTTTGATTAAATAAGTTTAAAGTCAGCCGTTATGCGCGCAATGACCTCATGGATCAGGATAGTGTCAAACAGGTGTTCAGGAAAGTACAGTGGTGGCATTTGTAGCTATTTAAGTGTTTTGGGAGGAAAACAGTCAAACGTGCCCTTTTTTCTCCAGGGGGTTTTCAGTCCGGTTGTATCCTGCTTACTTGAGAGTCTGTTGTCCATTACATCCACAAATTCTCATTGCATTAATGGGAAAATGAAATGGAAAATAAATACATTTCTCATTAAAGTACTTTTTCTGGAGGTTATTTTCCCTTTATTTTTGTATTTTCCATTAACCATCCTGACTGTCTTTACAGTAATACAGTATGTATTTTTTTAATTGATTATTTTTGATATTTAAATAAGGAGGTACAACAAATACAAATTTTCTTCAGTATTTTTATTTTATAATATGAATCACTTTTTAAATTTTGTATATAGATATATATATATATATATATATATATATATATATATATATATATATATATATACCGATCAGGCATAACATTATGACCACTGACAGGTGAAGTGAATAACACTGATGATCTCTTCCTCACGGCTCCTGTTAGTGGGTGGGATATATTAGGCAGCAAGTGAACATTTTGTCCTGAAAGTTGATGTGTTAGAAGCAGGAAAAATGGCCAATTGTAAGGATTTGAGCGAGTTTGACAAGAGCCAAATTGTGATGGCTAGACGACTGGGTCAGAGCATCTCCAAAACTGCAGCTCTTGTGGGGTGTTCCCGGTCTGCAGGGGTCAGGATCTATCAAAAGTGCTCCAAGGAAGGAACAGTGGTGAACCGGAGACAGGGTCATGGGCGGCCAAGGCTCATTGATGCACGTGGAGAGCGAAGGCTGGCCCGTGTGGTCCGATCAAACAGACGAGCTACTGGAGCTTAAATTGCTCAAGAAGTTAATGCTGGTTCTGATAGAAAGGTGTCAGAATACACAGGGCATCTCAGTTTGTTGTGTATGGGGCGGCATAGCCGCAGACCAGTCAGGGTGCCCATGCTGACCCCTGTCGACCGCCGAAAGCACCAACAGTGGCACGTGAGCATCAGAACTGGACCACGGAGCAATGGAAGAAGGTGGCCTGGTCTGATGAATCACGTTTTCTTTTACATCACGTGGATGGCCGGGTGCGTGTGTGTGGCTTACCTGGGGAACACATGGCACCAGGATGCACTATGGGAAGAAGGCAAGCCGGCGGAGGCAGTGTGATGCTTTGGGCAATGTTCTGCTGGGAAACCTTGGGTCCTGCCATCCATGTGGATGTTACTTTGACACGTACCACCTACCTAAGCATTGTTGCAGACCATGTAGACCCTTTCATGGAAACGGTATTCCCTGGTGGCTGTGGCTCTTCCAGCAAGATAATGCTCCTGACACAAAGCACAAATGCTTCAGGAATTACCGATCATAATTATGCCTGATCGGTGTGTGTGTGTGTATATATATATATATATATATATATATATATATATATATATATATATATATATATATATATATATATATATATATATATAGTCAAAATAATGGGATGAAAAATACATCCTCTTATTTGTTTCTTTTGATTTTGGGGTGAAACATAATTAGGGCATGTTTACATCATCCCCAAAACAAAATATGAAACAAAAGGCTAACCAATGAAAGATGTGACTTTCTGTGTCTGAGTTTTCTTCATCTAGATGTTAATTATGCCTGCTTTGGTGCAGGCACAGTGTTTATGGCAGCAGAGCCACTGGAACAGCTCTGAAACAGCTGAAGTGTTCAGACACCTGGACATTGTCCCAATGCCAGAGCTCTGGCTGATTGAAGGCGGCAAATAAACACTTCTAGCATAACCAGAAGCATACCTCATGCTATGAGGCCGATGCTATTCCAGCCAGTTTTTGATATCCAAACCCGGAGTTTCCAGTGTAATTTTTAGTAAAGATGAAATGTCCTGACAATTTATTCAAAGAAACTCAAATGGTATTTTGAATGTGTGTCATAAAAAGTGATGTGCAAAATACTGATGTCATGGAATGATCTGTTTAATTACTTAAGGTGATCGGTGAGTGAGAATGTGGTCTTGAACGGCGCTCAACACTGCAATAATATTAAGCCTATTTATAGTTAAAAAGAGGGAAATGAGGCCTTTCATCATCACTATTTATAGTCTAAATTATAACGCATTAACATTAAATGAATAATTCGACCAAAAGCAAAGATTCTGTCATCATTTAAGTCTATTCACCCTCATTCCAAATGACTTTCATTTTTTTTTTTTTTTTTTTTTTCTGAGGAACACCAAAGAATACATTTAGAAGACGGGTCTTTTTCCAAATAATGAAAGTGAGTAAAAACGGGCGAGTCTTAAAAGTAGTCTATGGCGGCATCCAAAATCACATACTTCTCTACTATATAGTAAGAGTAGTAAGTCACAGTACTCATAAAAGAGTAGGCAAACGTCCCCCGATGACCTACTACTTCCGGTGAGATTCTGAAGTGCTCATTCGATGGATACTTTACTATCCCATGAGGCCGCGGGACAAGATTTGTGAATGGATGTGGTGACACAAATGACGCTGGTAAGTCACATGATAATGACAACATGATGAATGTAGTGCATCCGGATTATATTCGTACTATATAGAACATACTTTTTTTATAACGGTCACAAAGTAAGTATTCAAAATAAGTACCTACTCAAGAGAGTATGTGATTTCAGATGCAGCCTATATGACTCTTCTTCTTCAATAAAGTTTTATGACGGTTGACAAACCAGCTTATGGTGCATACTCCACCACCTACTGGGATGGAGTGTGGCGCACTGACGATGAGGAAGGAATAATAAATAGGCCTAAATAAAAATAAAGTAATAATGAAAATATGGCAGCGGCTATTTTGCACTAAGTGAAAATAGCAATAGATTCTATTTACACTATTTAAAAATAGCAGTATAATAAGTGTAAATAGTAGGTAGATGCTATTTATACTTATTAATTATGGCAGATACTATTTGCACCTCAGTGTTGTTGTACATTAAACGGTATAATAACATGTTGTAATTATATTTATTAAAATTATTGAATGGATGCCGCCTCATTGGGATAATAAAGCCCTCCCTACACCTACCCCTAACCCTAACCGATAAACACTTTATTTTTAAACACACATTAGACACTTTATATCCACTTTTCGATTATTTTCTTAATTTTTAAGAAAATAAATGATATGTGATGGGAAAAGGGAGTAAAGCGAGTTCGGCACAAGGCGATTTGAACTCGTCAAAACTTTCTGCCACGCGCCTTACCCCTACACTATTGCTACTGTCAACAATCCAACATCTTCTCTAATGTTGTCTGGCCCAATCAGACATCAGTGGGCGGAGTTAATGTAAATAGCCTCTGCCAACTTAAATCATGTTTCTTAATTCTTTATCTTTTAAACAGTATGCTAATCACTCTTGAATTTTTATTTAACAAATTCTGCAGTGAAAGGTGGGTAATTACTATAGCTCCCAGTGCCTTTATAATTTGTAATCTTTCATTCTCGTAACCGTCACACTTTATTAACCCTTCAATACCTGATGGAGTTTTTTTGAGTGACATACACAAAAGTAAAGACTCATAACTCCAAAACTATAGCAAGGAGAGTCAAAAGGTAGGTGTCATTTAATAGAACATATTTTAAATTTTTAGAAAATATAAATTACATTACATTTTGACATTCTCGTGCTGAGAAACTGCTGATAAAAGACAAAAAAAATATATGATTTTTTATTATAGTTTTACATATGTTTTCTTATTTGACACGCAATAACTCAGGAAGGAAATAAGATATGAGGCTCATATCCCATCAGTTTTTTTGGAACCAAGGTAGTCTTTTTGTTTGGCCCTTAACACCCCCTAATTGGCATTTTTTAAATTGTTGAGGAATATCTCGTGATCAATGCAATGCATTTTAAGCGAGAATCTGCTGTTAATAATGCCACTTTCTACGATCTGTGCATGTTTCCTGAAGTTATGAGTGAAAACACCACGTGAAATCTATATGTGTTTTTAGTTAGCGCCTATTGAGTTTTATTGATCATAACTCCGTGAGGAACATCTCGTGATCACCGAAAACGCAAATTAAACAATTTGTGCAGACTCATCAGAGGGTGAAAACAACAGGAGCGTGTTGGAGGCTTGATCTGAATGTGTAACATCTCTGATTTTGTATGCAAAAATAATTATTGTGCTACCCATTTGGTTTCAGTTTCTACAGAGACTTAAGGGTTAAGACATGTTCAACTGTTTCAGGTAGATCATCACATCTGGCACAACATCCTGATTTATGACCCCCCCTTTCAGGTTTGGGTGTAGGGTAGGGTCAGGGGTTAGTATTTGATATTGTGTAGGCATCACTGAACTGTGATAAGCATGACCAATGTAAACTTTAGAATTGGCTGTGAGGTGGAATTTACAATGAACTAGCTTGTGGGGGGTGGGGGGTATCATGCTTTCCAATGATATGAAGTGACTCATTGAGTGAGATTTCATCTGTCACGATTATGTTCTGTTTACTCTTATTTTGACATTCTGTTCTGTTGTCATTAGTTCCTTTTTCCCTGCTCTGTTTAGTTTTGGTTTCAATAGTTAATCATTACTCCCTTGTTAGTTTCCATAGTTACCCATTCCATTAACCTGTGTCTCGTTTAGTTTCCTTTGTTTGTTCTCTGCTTATATAGCCTTTAGTTTGAACTTTGAATTTGTCTGTTATCGTCTTAGTTCAATGTGTTTACATCACTAATCATTTACTCCTGCATGTTTCTTGATGGATTATTAATAATGAATGTTTTGCTTGTATACTCCTTTGTCTTTGGGCAATTTCTACTACAACCATGCTGAAAGAATAACCAAACAACACAAATAACAAGATAAAAATTAGAATGGACCTACCAGCAGTTCGACTTCTTCTTGAACAGGAGGGCCACTCCCTTGAGGACCACACAAGGGATTTTTAGATCTAGCATGACCCCACAGGGCTCCCTCGCCCCTCCGGTTGCACCTTGGTAACTCATCACCTTGGTTCTGCCGTGGACCTCAGTCCTCCACACCTCCACTCCCTCTGGTGTCGCCCCGGTCTGCCAAGCCTTCACCTCCACCTCTGTCCTGTGAGCCAGCGGCTCCACCTTGGGCTTCTGGATGATCGATGTCGCCCGGGTCCGTCGTCCTCACGGCTCCCCCTGGGTTTCCACACCTTCCGACTTGGCCTCCATCAGCTGATCCTCAGGTTCCTGGAGGGAGGAGTAATGTCATGGTTATGTTCTGTTTACATTTATTTTGACATTCTGTTCTGTTGTCATTAGTTCCAGTATCCAGCTTAGTTTTGGTTTCTATAGTTACTCGTTACTTTAACCTGTGTCTCGTTTAGTTTCCTGTGTTTGTTCCCTGCTTATATAGCCCTTAGTTTGCACTTTGAGTTTGTTGGTTATCATCTTAGTTTAATGTGGTTGCATCACTAATCATTGACTCCTATGTGTTTCTTGCTGAATTATTTATAAAGACTCTTTTGATTGGATACTACACGTTTGAGCAATCTCTACTAGTCATGCTGACAATATCTCACTTTTGTTCTCGCAATATCTATAAAGAATTATGAAGCAATGAATATTGTGTGATAAAAGTCACAATTACCTTTTTATTTATTTTTTCATTCCACTACAGAAACAAGCCTCCATAACATAATAGTAAACATACATAACATACATATGTACTACATACATAAACTAACATAATTCCTATATATATATATATAATGTATTACTATAGATTACTATATAATGCATTACTTTAACAACGTGCACTGAGACCGAGAAGTTTTGTTCATATCCACCTCAAGCCTTTGAAAGCAAAAGTGTAATTACCTAAGAGTGAGCGAGGTCTTATTTGAGCAGGATAAAATCACTGGATCTCCATCACGTGACGTCTTCAGCTTGAACTCTTTGCATATAGACAACAAGGAGTAAATGGGCATAACATGGTATGGAAGTAATTATGAGTCTTTTGAAAAGCATCAAGCTTACCTCCTCTGACCTTCTGAAGAGTCTTATCAGTGCAGACAGGTCCTGATGAGATATAGCCTTTTTCTCTTTTTTTTCAACTGTGTTTTTTTTTTTTTTTTTTTTTACTTTCACTCGTAAAAAAGGACCATCCGTTTTATAATATTACTTTTTGAGTCTTTTGTTACAGTGTTACCTAATGTAAAGCGGGTCTTGCACTGATTTGCACTGAACATGGTTAATATATTATGAATAATCTCATCATTTGGCATGAGTCCATCAAATACCTTTCATTTGCAAAGTATTTAATTCCAACATTTTTCCATGCGTATGTTGAATTTCCAACAAAATAACTATATTACACTTTACTGTATAATATAATTATACATATTGCAATTGAATGACCAATGTAAGTCATTCTTAATTAGAGTAGGAATTTGGTAGAAATATGTTTGACATAACCAATAATATATATATATAGTAAATGTACAGTTTTTAAATAATAAAGATACTCTGGCCTTTGCAAAGTCTTACAAACAAGTAAACAAAGTCAGTATCTCTTAAGTCATAGCGTCAGCAACCACAACAAATTACCCGTGACTTAATAATGGCCAGATGACGGGGTCTTTAGCAAAGCTCAGCCTCCTTGGACCCGCATGACCCTTCCACACTGTTAACATTCACAACACTGCTTTCAAAATCTTAAAAGCCATAAAAAGGTAGGTGACAAAATTTGGGTCTTTTTTTCTAATAAAACATCTATAAAATAAAATACTGTTTTATAAATGTCAATTATGTAATAAATATAGAGATAAATAACAAAATAAATATTCTCATCTCTCTAGATTTTATTTCTTATTTTGAGAGTGTTTATATTCTACATTAAGACAAGACATGTTTTTTTAGTATTTTACTGTACCATTTTTTGAGTTGAAAGAAAACAGGTCAGAGAGTAAATAAAATGACAAGAAAAGCCATATTTGTAGAACACTCCACAGAAACTGTTGTGGTTCTTGTTTTAATTTGTTTCCATAATTGTTGTTCAAGAAGGAAAGAATGGAACAGAAAAGATGACATGCTGTGTTTTTTCCTCAATAATGGGGTCTGGGGCTGCAAAAAAAACCCACACAAAAAAAAAACACCATTAATTCTTCATCTTACAGGACTGGGAGGAGGAATTGGAAATTGACATGATGAATTGGATATGAGGACTTGAGTTTATTTTGCATTTATTAATGTTTGCTTTTACTGGGGATTATAGGTTTCAGTGGATTAAAAAGTATAGATTATCTTTATTTTCATTAAGGTTAGCTTGTGTTGAGTCAAATATCAATATGAACTCAAGGGGAGTTGTTCAGCATGTAGAGGAATATGACTTACATACTGCATAAGACCCCAGATTCGAAATTTGGTAAATGGTGATCTATTTTTGACATTATTGACGTGAAATGTCATTGGCTCTTCAGTGATTTATGATTAACTGCGACACACCAAGCTGAATGCAATTCTTTTTAATTGAGAATTGAGAGCAATGGCAGAGGTGAATATTTTCAGTGACTGAATTATCATGTCTTCATTATATATATGGCATCAAAAGTCTGTAGTTAACGTGATGTATAGATAACCTTTACAGTGCCTTTTTTATTATTCTTGGATTAATTATCATAACTGCACATTTGTCTTTTACATTTCATACATTATATTGATATTCCATGGTTAGGGGAAAGAGGGGCATTGCGGGCTCAGTTGAATCTCTGGAATAATATAATTAATATAATCAATATCAATTATATATCAAAACACTGTGTATCACAGGCTGAGGAAGAGTTGAAATTCAAATATGCTAATGCAAATTTGGTTTCCGACAGGCTGTAACAGGTAGACCAATCACAACAGACTGGGCCATCTGACCATTCAGAGCAGAGCAGACCAATCACAACAGACCGGACCATCTGACCAATCAGAGCAGAGCAGACCGATCACAACAGACCGGGCCATCCGACCAATCAGAGCAGAGCAGACCGATCACAACAGACCGGGCCATCTGACCAATCAGAGCAGAGTAGACCAATCACAACAGACCGGGCCATCTGACCAATCAGAGCAGAGCAGACCAATCACAACAGACCGGACCATCTGACCAATCAGAGCAGAGCAGACCGATCACAACAGACCGGGCCATCCGTCCAATCAGAGCAGAGCAGACCGATCACAACAGACCGGGCCATCTGACCAATCAGAGCAGAGTAGACCAATCACAACAGACCGGGCCATCTGACCAATCAGAGCAGAGCAGACCAATCACAACAGACCGGACCATCTGACCAATCAGAGCAGAGCAGACCGATCACAACAGACCGGGCCATCCGACCAATCAGAGCAGAGCAGACCGATCACAACAGACCGGGCCATCCGACCAATCAGAGCAGAGCAGACCGATCACAACAGACCGGGCCATCCGACCAATCAGAGCAGAGTAGACCAATCACAACAGACTGGGCCATCTGACCAATCAGAGCAGAGTAGACCAATCACAACAGACCGGGCTACAAACCTATTATAGGAGACCTCAAAAAATAAAACTAGGAACATTTAAAATAGCATAATAGGGGCACTTTAAATACAATGAACTTTCAGTAATATTTGAGTGAAATTAACTCCTTTCATTTAGTTAACATTTAGAAATGTTACAGAAAGCATTAAGGAAACATTCAGTTTTATCACTTTGCAAACATTACAAAAACATTTGAACAACTTTGAACAAATGTTCTATTAATGTTATTGGAAGGACATGTTGAATGTTGCCCAAAAATAGCTGGGAGGGTTTCACATAAAATAATAATAATAACAACTACAACATAAAACGTTTGGAATGAGAATTAAAATTTTTGGAAGAACTGCTGCTTTATGTAACAGAAATAGCAAATTTTTCATTTGGGCCTCATTTTCCAACAAGAGAAGAAAAAATGCAATTGCTTGCTGTGAATACTCAGAAAATGTCATGAAGATTTTATGTCATTAATATTTTTTATATTAGAGCACCTTTATGGACCTCAGATTGAAAGCCCAGGTTCCAATAGTGTACATCTAAGACTTCTCTTAACTCCGCTGGCAGGTAATGTGACACTACACAGATTAAATTATAGGAAATCTACAATTTCCAAGGAAGAGATTCAAAGTACATGAATCTCTGAGGGGAAAAAATCAAGGCATCAAAACATCTTCCAGGAAAAAAAAAAAAAAAAAGACTTCTTAAAAGCACTTGGACTTGGAGCCACATATTAGGCTCTTAAAGAGATTATGAGAGAGTACGAAACCAAAATTATTTTAAATTGGGCAATGAAATGCCTGCTTTCCCAGTGTGGTCTGCCATGATGTTTTAACTCACAGAAGCGAGGTCAAGTAAAGCGCACCTGGGTTAAAGCTCAGACTGTGAGAGGAACTCTTCCACTGCCAGAATAAACAGCAAGAATTTCCAACTGATTCAACCGTTCTGCAAAGATTACTGTATGTTCTCATAGATGCTAATTTCTTTTTAAGAATGACAGAAATCCTCTTTTTTTTTTCTTTAATCTGGCCAGTATTAAACAGATGATTGTGCTGCAGCGGATTTTAGTCCCACATTTCATCTGTAATAATCATAAAGACCTATGACAAACCGCATATGCTCTAATTTTTAGTAGTTTCCATATTGAATCACAGTTTACCGGCTCACAACGTAAATATTTTGTTAGCGACACACTGGCTGTAACCTCTTGGACAATCCCACTTTAAGATGATTCCAGAGGTGTGTCCCTAGTTAGTTATAGAAGGAATTTTTATTGAAAAAAAATAAATAAAAAATAATAATATTAATAATTATGTGGGAAAATGTGGCACTTTCCACATTTCTTAAGCATTAAAGTCACAGATTCCATGTTTTAATACAGTGAGAACTACATAAAATATCTAGCATAATCTAATTTTAAATGAATAAAGTGTATACCCATCATCCAATAATTGAAAGAACAAAAATTTGACACAATCTGCTGACTTGATTAATAAAAGCTGGTCATTAATTACTAAAAATGGTCCCACAGTTTGCTCGCAACCCTATTACTGCATAAGTCCCGTTCTGGCTGTTTGCTCTCAGTTTCACCTGTTACCTGTTTTCCTTTGTTCCTGTAACGTAGTTTGTATGTTCAGGGAAGAAGGAGGCGGGAACCGGTGAACATTTAAAAGACTTTAATAAATAAATAAACAAAATGAAAATAAACTGCGGGCAGCCCCTCACGGACGACTGCCACGCACACACATAACATAAAGTCCAGGCCTGGTCCTCTCTCATCCTTCACTGGTGTCGCTCGTCCTTATATGCCTCCGAGCTCGTCTACCTCGCCACAGTTCCATTTTCCCGCTCCTCATTTATTTCCAAGGTTTTTGATTAATTAGCTGTCAACTTTTCAGTATTTAAGTTCCTCTTTGTCTGGTATTAGTTGTGTTGTCGTATGTTACACGCTCCCAGACAGCAACATAGTGTCGTTCCAAATCCAGCCCACATTTGGTACGTGTGGAATCCATGTGTACCAGATGTGGGCCGGATCTGGGCCGAAACTATGTTGCTGTCTGGGCTGTTACTTTGTCTTCATACCTGTGGATTACCTGAGTTTGTTATATTTAATGAACACTTTTGTTTCGGAATCTTTGTCATCTTCATCAGACCTAAAACATTACATCCCCACTGCAAAAAATGGAAATTCCTAAAAATTGTGTCACCTTGCAAGTAGCATGATTTGGACTCTTCCTACAACATGGAATGAAGACAAATAAATAATCTAATAAATAATCTAATCATGAAAAAAGATTTGCACTGCTAATAGATGCACAGACACGCTGCTGTGAGCATGTAAGATCTGCTGCTGCTGCATGAATAGATATAAATCCCATCGCAGATCTAGGCAGGTGGAGCTGGGGAGGGGGAGGGGTTTAGAGTAACTCTGATGGGACTAGCGTACAGAGAACAATGAACCTGTCACGTTTTGCCTTTGTTTCACTTTCATTTTTTATTATGGACGTTTAGTTTGCTTGTCTTTGTTCCCATATTCCCACCATCATTAGTTGTCTTAGTTGCCTCATCATGTTGCTAATTAGAGCACACTTGTTATGAACTGATTTAATTTGCCTGTGTATTTAAGACCTTCAGTTCTCTTGACGCTTTGCTGGTTTCTTCTCCTCATCTTCTTTATGTACCCAGAGATGTTACAGAACACCAGACCCTAAAAGGATTATGGATTATGCTGTAAAGTTTATTGTCTTCACCCGTGAAGGGCTTCCTATTCTGAACTATACAGGGGCTTTTACCAGCTCACCCAGCACTCTCATTTTGACGATGACACATTAAAATAATTGTACTCGGTTGGAGCAAAATATTACAGTTTAATTATTATAATATTACAGATTACAGATTAATTATAGACAAATATTGCATTATCACACACAGACCCAGAGCCCATGCCCACTGTGGATACTGAGCCTGTGCCCACTGCAGACCCGGTGCCAGAGCTGATAACTGGCATGGATGTAGAACCAGAGCCCACTACGGAGCCAGTACCTGCAGTCCCATCTGTCCTGGAATCGAAGCCAGCTGTCCAGTCTGACCAGGTGTGTGAGACAGTTGTAAATTCCGTACAAGTGGGAATTCACAAGCAAGGGCCACTCCACAACCATGAATTTTGGAGAATTATTTATTGAAGAAAGTTAGGGATGAATAGGGAGAGGATGAATTGGAAGGGGGAATGAGATGGTAGTCAGGTTGATCTGGGTATCTGGTGTTGGCAGCCCGGAGACTCAGAGTGGGGGCATCATTTTTGTTAAATGTAGGCCGAGTGATTAGTACAACCTGGAAGGGAAGAGAACAGGGTATGGTAAGGATGGCTGCCTCTGCTGGCTCCCTCCAGTCCCTCATCTCCTCCTCTGTTGACTCTACCCTTCAAGTCAAATCTGCATAGGGTCTTCTGGTCACCAGCTCTGCTGCAGTGAGTGGATTACCTGGTTGTGACTCGGACCGCCATGCCCTTAACTCCACCAAGGCCCATCGACCAGTCAGCTCCACCTTGGCTCCTCGTCCCTCCGGGACTACCTTGGTCAGACATTGCTCTGCCTGCACCACAGACATACGGGACATCGTCTGCGTTTCATGCCTCCACCCCTTTGGCTCCGGGCTCTGCATTCCCTCCGGCTTCGCCTTGGTCCTTCCCCAAAAATAAATCATGGTTTTACTACAAATACAACCAAAAAAACATGGTTATTGTAGTTAAACCATGGTAACCACAAATTAACCATAGCTTTGCTACTCTAACCATAGTTTAACCATGGTATTTGTGGTAAAACTGTGGTTATATAAATGGTAATCAATTAGCCAAAAAACCATGGTTACTACACTTTTACTACAATAAAACCATGGTTATTTTTTGTAAGGGTTGGTCGCACCGGTTCCGCTCCAGTCCACCGGAACCCTGGCTTCACCACGGCTGGCCTCTTGAACCTATACTGTAGTCTGGTCTTACCTTCTCCTCGGCTGCATTGGGGTCTCCAGTTTTCCAGGCTTCACCGTTGGCTGTTGGACTGTTAACTACACCCTGGCTCCTCCCACCATTGGTTCTGCAGTGGGGATTTTCAGTCTCGTCTGCTCTGCTGCGGTGGTCTTCTGCCCTGCCATGGAAGTTTTCTGCTCCTCCACTCTCCTGAACTTTATTTTGAATGTTTGTCATTTACAGGGCCAAGCACCGCCTTCCGGAGGGGGGGAGTATTGTCATGTTTTGCCTGTTTCATTTTCATTATGGATATTTAGTTTGCTTTTCTTCATTCCCATGTTCATTAGTTACTCATTATGTTGTTAATTAGAACACACTTGTTTCTCTTTTGTTTTGATTTATTAATGCTTTGCTGTTATTTATACTGATGTTATTCTCCTTGTCTTCTTCGTGGACCCAGAGATGTTACAGAACCAGACTATTTAAATGTTGAGCAAGCAATCTGATTGGCTGCAGGATCAGCAGAGGCCAATCAGCTTGATGTGATGATGTGATTTCAGATTGCATGTAAAGGACCGCTCAGCCCCCTCTTTAGGTTCATGGCTGCACTAGATAATTATTTTATGTTTATTCCCAGAAAATAATAATCACACAAATCATGGTTTAAAACTGTATCTAGATATATCCAAAATGTCAGTAACATGGTTGCAAAAAAATGTGACGAACATGAGGTGGACAAACAACATCTTCTGATGTTTGAGCACATCCTCTCACTGACTATTTGCTGAAAAAATAAAACAAATACAGCCTTTTTCCAAAGGGTTTTTGGAATCTATTTAGTACCCTATTCATGGCAAAAAATGCCTGATGACTCTTAGAGACCATGAGTCAGAATAGCATATCATAAATAAACTAGCATTTTAGGAAGTTGGTGAAATTAACAAAATCTGCATCTAATAGAACAACTGAGGTTTCGTGCTGTTTTAATTTTGTAATCGGCTACTTTCTTCACACAGACTTTTTAAATTTAATCCATTAGGACTGGAACCGCAGGCCGCAGTTTCCACTAATGCTGCTTTGTTGTATTTTTAAACTAAATGGAGTTTATTCAACAATAATGAGTAATAATGGTCAAATAAAGTGGAGCCAAAGCAAGCACTTCATTAAGACAATCTGTAATTAAACAAAAATTAATGTCAAGTGAAACAGCATTCCCGTTTTAGTATATATCTGAAATATTTTATCATTCCCACTCATCTCAATGCACTTTTTTCCCCCAATATATAATCCTAAATATTTGAAATAGCGTGGCTTAAGGAAATATATTTTACACACTGACAAAAAATATATATTACAGAATGTGCAAGAAAATACATTTTTAGTCTTGAAATACATTTTCGGGTAAATGCAACATGCATTGAGACTGCTGAGATTGATAGTGTATGATGCAAATTGCTAATTTTCATAATTCGCGCACCTAAGAACAAGCAGGATCTAATGATGCATGTGAATTAAACGTCGAAGGTGTTCTGCTACTGAGGGTATGGCGTATAGCCTGTGTGGGATGACGGCTTTAAAACACCCCTCCCTATCATACCGCTCCCTGCATTGTAATAAATTGGCAAACATTTAGGCAGTTCTGTGTTATCTCACAAGCAAAAGCCCTTTTGAATAGCTGGCCGGGATTACCAGCAAGCTGTTCAGGAAAGATTGTGGAGGAGGTGGACACTGAGTGGCCAGGAAGTGCCTGGTGTGCTTGAGTGCCCGTTGCGTGGAGGGTGCCCAGGAAAACCCTTTACGTCTGTGACTGTGATTCAAAGTAACTCAAACCTAATTAGTCAGTTTGTAAAAAAAAAAAAATAAAAAGTTGTCTTTTGTATTGTCTAAAGTAGAAGCACTGCATTACGTAAAACAGATTGAGGGTTTGGTTATTGTTAAAGGAAACGTTTGTCCAAAAATGAAAATTATGTCATCATTTACTCACCCTCATGTTGTTCCAAACCCATGTGACATTCCTTCAAACAAGACAAGGGAGAAGTTCGGGAAAATCTCAAAGGTGCTTTTTTCCAACACAATGAAAATGAATGGGTTTGAGCTTCAAAAGTCTTGCAGATATCTTACAAAAGTAAGTTTAAGTCTTCTTATCAATAAAATGAGTTTGTGTCATGAACAGACCAACATTTCATTGTCATTATTGGCCGCAAAATCTGTGCAACACAAATAGAGAAGTTCAGGACAATTTGCTCAAAAGTGCTTTTTTCCCCACACAACAGATTCAAAAGTCTTACAAAAGTACTAAAAGTTTGGGATTTCACTGTTATTAACCACAATATTTTCACAAACCAAAGTTAGAAGTTCAGTAATATCTCGAAAGTGCTTTTTCCCACGTTAATGTCTTCTATAGCAATAAGATGACTTTGTGTCAAGAACAGACCAAAATTTAAATAGTTATTGGCTGCAAAATCCTCCCAATCGAAAGTTTTTTTTTTTTATGTCAAGAACAGATCACATTTCAATTGGTATTGGCCGCAAGATCTTTGCAATCCAAAAATCTTGAAGATACTTTTTTATCACACAATGAAAATGAATGGGGTTGAGCTTCAAAGGTCTTACATATATCTTACAAAAGTAAGTTTAAGTCTTCTATAATGATAAGATGACTTTGTGTCAAGAACAGACCAAAATTTCAATTGTTATTGGCCACAAAATCTGTGCAATAAAAAGTAGAGAAGGAGCTTTTTCTCCCACACAATGAAAAGTCAAGCTTCAAAAGTCTTACAAAAGTAGCAACACAGCAAGAAGCAATAGCAACACAATAACTTTGCGTCAAGAGCAGACCAAAAGTTAAACTGTTATTGGCCAAATCTTTGCAATCCAGTTAAATGTTCAGGAAAATCTCAAAAGTGCTTTTTCCCACACAATGAAAGGTCAAGCTTCAAAAGTCTTACAAAACTACTACAAAGTACTCAAAGTTTAATTCTTCTATAGTTATATGATAACTTTATGTCAAGAACAGACTTTCAAAAATGTCAGTTGTTATTGGCCACAAAATCTGTGCAATACAAATCGAGTTCAGAAAAATCTCAAAGGTGCTTTTTTCCCACACAATGAAAGTCAAGGAGGTTGAGATTCAAATGTCTTGCAAAACTACTAAAAGTTTAAGTTTTCAGTAGCGACACCATAACTTTGTGTCAAGAACAGGCCAAAAGTTAAACTGTTATTGACTGCGAAATCTTCGCAAACCAAGTTCAGGAAAATCTTGAATTAGCGTCTAAGACGTGCTTTTTGGGGGGTGGTAAATAATGGTGATAAAAAAACAGTAAAGTGATGAACACAAACCTTCACTTTGCATGATTCATTTAAATACTCTCCTCCCATAAATAGTGTGTATGAAAGGGAAACTCCAACAAATACATATGCAATAAGATCAGCCGCAACAATAACCCTGTCCACGTCTTTACAGCGCTAATGTTCCACTGCGTGTCTTTAGTAAATCCTGATAGTAGTTTTTTATATAGCAATAAGATGACTTTGTGTGAAGACCAGACCAAAATTTCAATTGTTATTGCCGAAAAATCTGTGGAAAACAAATAGAGAAGTTCAGGAAAATCTCCAAAGTGCTTTTTTTTCCACTCAGTTGAAGTCAAGGAGGTTGAGATTCAAATGTCTTGCAAAACTACTAAAAGTTTAAGTTTTCAGTAGCTTTGTGTGAAGACCAGACCAAAAGTTAAACTGTTATTAGCCTCAAAATCTTCGCAATCCAAAGTTAGAAGTTCAGGAAAATCTCAAAAATGCTTTTTCCCACACAGTGAAAGTCAATGAGGTCGAGCTTCAAAGTCTTACAAAACTACTACAAAAGTACCAAAGTTGAATTATTTTATAGCTATATGATAACTTTATGTCAAGAACAGACCAAAAGTTAAACTGTTATTGACTGCGAAATCTTCGCAAAGTTAGAAGTTCAGGAAAATCTCAAAACGTGTGTTTATTTTTCCACACAATGAAAGTCAATGAGGTTGAGCTTCAAAAGTCTTAAAACGTACTATAAAAGCAGTACTAAGTAGAAAGTCTTCTACAGTGATACGGTCCAAAATTTCAATTGTTATTGGCTGCAAAATCTTCGCAATGCATTAACACACCATATTTGAATTTGAATGCGTACAAGGTTTGTGTGATACTGCAGATTGGAAGCTTTTTAGCAAACATTGGACAAGCTATCATATAAAACTTGCAATATAATCATATGAAATACTTATACTGCTTCTTTGGTGTATTTATATCCCATTTGGTGCGCAACAGCATTCATTCCCATTCTGTCTCATTATATTCAATAAGCACGATGAGGATTCCACTAATCCTTTTGTGTTCCATGGAAGAAGGAAAGTCATACTGGTTTGGAACGACATGAGGGTGAGTAAATAATCATTTTTGGGTGAACTATTCCTGTAAGCAAAAACGACATAATACATAAATGATAAATGATGTTTGCCTGCGCTCATAGATGTCCTTTTGCATAAAAGTTTCCCAATGTCGTTTTATAGCTTTGACCTGAGGTTAGATGTCTCCAAGTCTCAAAAATATTTGTGGAGAAAGAGCTGGTTTAGATTTAGACAATTGCGATTAACCAGTATGTAATGGAGGTCCAAATTTGGCTGCTTGAATTTTAATTTCCACAGGAACCAATACTGCTGCCATCTCGATTTTTGTTATCAAAGGTAGCTAAAGAGAGTGATTCATTGTTGACTGGAAAAATGGACGCTGCTTCTGCTTTAAGCAAAAACATAATTGCACTCCACCCAACCTCGACATCTCAAAGTCCACTTCGGCTGGATCTAGCATTGATGTTGGACTGTAAGATACAACACTGACATTTAGCACCAAACGGAAAGAATCATTCTGTTTCAAAATCTAGTCAACTGACTTACTGTCTAATGGACAACAACCTTCTAAAACCCAAATGGAAACACGCTACGTATGCTTAGCAGTAACTCACGTGCATTCAGATATCTTCTACAATGTACTGAAATACTTACAATGTTAAAATGTATAAATGTCTACATTTGAATGACCATCAATGGAGAAAGATGCTAACCATGCTAACTAGCCAATCACTGGCCTTTTGCTTTGATGCTAGCATGTTGCTTAGCTAATGACATGATACTTTTATAAGCACCAAAATACACAACACACACACAAATGAGCTTAAATTATGCATTTTTGTTCCGATGTTGTTGATGTATTTCTCATTTGAAGGCTAAAATATTTTAGCAAGGCTAAAAAAAAAAGTTATTCACTTTTCTAAAAAGCTATTCACTTTTCTAACAGTCATATTCCTGCATGTTGAGCTGGAGTCAGCACCAGACTTTCCCAGACACACTTATATCTGAATTTATACAATTGTTGCACATTAGTGGCACATATGATTCATTCTGCAGCTGCATGTCAAGTTCAGATGAAACAGGTACATGGAAAAGAGCTGACAGAAAACAGAAGCGCAACCCCAAACAATCTGAGGGGCTGCTGTAAACTTTGCTCTTTGTTAAATGGTGAGCACTGAAGAGAAGAAGGAAAAAAGACGCCTCTGAGCTGTGCTGTGCAACACACTTTGTTTGGCAAACTGGTGATCGAATTGGTGTTTTTGTGCAAGTATCTTTCAAATACAAATTAGCTGCTGCTCCCTTCCCCCTATCCAGAAGAGGGCGTGGCCTGTACAGCATGCCTCGGACACTCTGCCAAAAACGACAACATCTGTTTGGTTTTGATCATCATCTCTATCATGCTCACGTGACATTGCAGTTCTTCATCATCCTGAAAGTTTATGATCTGCATGCGTTTTAAAGCCATATCACTGTAAACTTCTGAAGCTGTGTGTCAGACGGAGCGTCCCGTGAGTATTAAACTAAGTTCTCTTTCACATCGTATTGCGCTTAAACTCTCAAACACACATGAGGTTATGTCAAAAACACACAAAGTTCATAGGGAAAGAAGTCGCATGTGTTTATTAGATCTGTGTATTAAAGTGACAGCAGCTAAATATAATAATAATAATAATAATAATATATGCTGTTAATATGAATCAAACAACAAAAGAAAAACAGAAAATCACTCACTGCTCTTGACTGAATAACTTTCATAGCTTTATTAAGAATACATTTCTGACAGTTGGGGACACCTAAATTTCATCTATATTACCGATCTGCCCGCACTGACACTATATGATACTTGAAATTAGCTGGATAACATCACCATTTCACCAGAACGGCTGTACAAATTCTGTTGCATTATTTTCCTGTTAACAATGTGAAGCTGCTTTGAAACAATTGGACTTGTTAAAAGCGCTATATAAATAAAGGTGACTTGACTTGATTTGACTTATACTCTGGAGATAAACATAGGGGACTGTGTATAGCTCACTGAGGGCGGGGTCTGTGCTATTAGGGTGGAGTCCATCAGCAGTGGTGGGCTGGAAAATCAGTGTGCATCTATTTGTGTCTTTCGCATCTTTCAGACAAAATCATATGTGAATGACACGAATAGGACAAAATCATATGTGGATACCCGGAGCTGTACAATACATCTTCTTACTTCATAGAAACAGGAATAAAAAGGATCTTGCTTGGAAGAAAGGGAGTGAAGTCGGACAGTCTGGTTAGCGCTCTTTACTCAATTTGAGCAATACCTATTGAGACTACAAGCTAGCTAAAGCCGGCACATTGAGCTTATTCGCCGTATTTTAAAACAATCCATGTCAGCCATTTCACAACAAGACTGCAGCTGCCTAGCAGAAGCCCCTTCCATGACGCGAATTTGCGTCTGTTGCGTCTGTGAATGACATGTTGTGAAGTGAATGACACGCGAATGACACATCTATTCGTGTCATTCACGTGTATTCGTGTCTTTGCATTGACTTAACATGTAAATCACTCGCACTTAATGCTTCATTCGTGTCTGGTGTAAACGTGCACATGTTCAAACACCATGACAAATCAATTGTGCCAATTGATCCTTCGCAAAGACCCCCAACCCCCAATTTTTTTGTTTGAAAAATTCAAACAATAAATACCATTTTGCCACTCATTAATGTGTCGTGACAGATTGCTGTAGTGCCTCAGTTCAAACGATCATCTCTTTACTACTAGTTATAGCATGAAATAAACATGAATGAACATCAGAAGGTATGTTGCTTCAACTGCCGAAAGATGCCAATACACATCATTCTTCAAGTTCAAGTCCACCGATGTTAATCTACTTACGACGTAACTCTCCTCTCTGGTTTGTTTGGAGGACAAAATGTCGGATTCAGCATTATGATTGGTCAGATTGCCTGTCAGTTGAAGGGTGAACTGAGATGTGCTATATGTTTATTTAGTAAAATAACATTATTAGGGCCCGAGCACCAATGGTGCGAGGACTATCTTGGAATTGCTCTGTTTATTTCTTCTTCTTCTTCTTCTTCTTCTTCTTCTTCTTCTTCTTCTTCTTCTTCTTCTTCTTCTTCTTCTTTTTCTTCTTCTTCTCCAAAATGAATTATATTTTTAAGGGCCTAAACATGCTCGAAAACTCATGAAACTTTGCACATGTGTCAGACATGGTTAAAATTTATGTCTGATATGGGTTTCAGCATTAGGTGTGGCAAAATGGCTCGATAGCACCACCTACAAAATTTCAACGAAGTGCACCTCCTGCTACGTTTCACATACGTGGAATGTAATGTCCCAATACCTATGAAAAAGTATCTTGGAGCGAAGCCAGCCATTTTGAATTTCCTCTGTGATTTATGTGCAGTTTTTAACAAACTCCTCCTACAGTTTAAATCGGATCATCTTCAAATTTGGTGAGTGTAATATTAAGGCCCTTGTGATGCTAAATTGTGAAAATCTTGAGTTTTCTTTGAAGGGCGTGTCCCTGGCGGACTGACAAAATCTGATGTTTCACCATGAAGCAGGAAGTTGCTATAACTCAGGCAAACAATGTCTTAACTTCACGTTTGATAAGAGTTCTGTCCTGAACACATTTCCACACCCACATTCAGTTATAGTCATAGCGCCACCTGCTGGCAACATGTTTAACATTGTCATGGACTCCTAATAACAAGATAAAAAGTGTCACTCACCCCAAATTTTACATACTGTAAAAACAAAATAAACTGTGGTTTATTCCTGTCTAAGTGGGCAGTTCTTGGCAAGAATGAACTGCAGTGTGGACCAGACTTTATACCAATACTCAAAAGAATTGGTACATGGTACAAAGATTTGGTAGACATGCGCCACACTGATACAAATGATCTTGGACAAAAATGGAAAGGATTAATAGACAATTAAGTCCTAGTAACTCTGTACAACAAACCGCTAGGAAGGAAGTATCCCTTTATGACTGTACAAACCCTCTGCCGAGATCCAGACATATATTTCCACTAAAAACCACAAGAGCTAAATTGGCACATCTGGTAAAATACAAGAGTTTGTTTTGATGCGCTTTGTACTTTCACACTGATTTTCCAGACTGTGTCCTCAAATAAAAAAAGGTACATTTCAAAAGCCATGGTCCCTTGTGAAAAAGAAGTGTGCTTAAAACTATTGAATGTGCACTTGTAGTGATCTTAAAACTTAAAAGCATATTTTAAAAATCTATACTTGCAGACAAAATAATATTAATGAAATAAAAGGCCACTTAAGTGTACTTAAAGAGAGTATACTTTCATGACTGATTCAATGTGCAGTTTGTAATATTGTCAAATAATTCTCTTTCAGAAGGGGTCACTTTAAGAAAGGCAACATGAATATATATATATATATATATATATATATATATATATATATATATATATATATATATATATATATATATATATATATATATATATATATATATATATATATATATATACAGTATTCTCATGAAACCCAAATATAGCTTGTAGTTTTTGTCACTAAGATACTGATTATTGATATATCAATATAGCCTACCAACATTTACCAGCTCTCAAAACATTTTCTTTGATGGGTTTCTGTTTGGATTAACTTTATATCTTATATGATATATTAACTGTCACTCTTTTGAGTTATGATAAATGATAATTTTATGCGTGTTCCAGTCATCCATTTTTAAAGGGAATTTTCCTCTCATTAAAAAGCATTATTTAGTTTCCAGCCTGTACTTACACAATGTTGTAAATTGACCACACATGATGAACGTTTGGATTTTAGAGCGACTCCCTGAAGCTGCGATGCCCACTTGAGATTTTAAACCGCTGATCAAGTAATGAAAACAAGATAAGGCAAAACACATTCTGGGGTTTATTTGATTTCTAAACAAAAACCACATCGATGACAAACTGATTTAGTAATTAAATTGTTGGGATTGTGTTAGATGGGAGAAAACCCCAGAGGCATGTTGGCATCAAAGAAGAAAAAAATCAAAAAAGAATACATATATCACTGATTAAGAAGATTAAAACAAGGAAGCATTGTGAGAAAGATGATCGTGATTCTTGGCAGTGTTGAAGCTTCAGCGTTTGCACAGTCATCACAGTACAGAGGCGAGACGCCCTCGGGAAAGTCAATCAGTAGCTGAAAGATCAGGCAAGACGCAACATGGGGAAGAAAGACTGTGGAAAATATCCAGGAAAACTTTGGTGAACATCTCTATGATTATGAACTTGCAGTCACAAAGGCTATGGTCACACAGCAGCAGAATATGACTGTCAGGCCTGCTTTACATTTTAAAACATTCACAGTCTGTCCATCCATCCAACTATCCATTTATCCATCCATCCATCCATCCATCCATCCATCCATTAATTTATCCATCCATCCATTTATCTATTTGTCCATCTATCCGTTTCTCCATTTGTCCATTTATCTATCCATCATCCTTCCATCCATCCATTTATCCATCCACCTAATTATCCACCCATCCATCTATCCATTCATTTATCATCCACCTAATTATCCACCCATCCATCTATCCATTCATTTATCATCCACCTAATTATCCACCCATCCATCTATCCATTCATTTATCATCCACCTAATTATCCACCCACCCATCCATCCATCCATCCATCCATCCATCCATCCATCCATCTATCTATCTAATCATCCAATTATCCAATTATCCATCCATCCATCCATCCATCCATTAAGCCTTATAATTCACACTTAACGCTAAGATCCTTAAATAAGCTCCTGTTAACTATTCCACGAGTGCGTCTTAAATTGAAGGGTAATTGTGCTTTTGCTGTCGCTGGTCCAAGATTATGGATCAACCAGCTCGTTGTGGTTAGATCTTCCCCGACATTTTAATATCTTTAAGTACTTCCTAAAGCCACACTTTAGTTATTTTGTTATGTGCTTTAATTTCCAGTTAGTAATTGTAGTGATTCAACTTAAAACTTTTGTTTTTGCCCCTGAAAGTGTTGTAAGCATATTACTATGTTGTTGCTAGAGTGTTGTTGGATTGGTTGGCTAGACTCTTGTTAGCCTAGGCTCTTCTAAACTTTGAGCTGACCTTTATGTTTTCATAATACAGCTTGACAGAGTGACCTCAACCATGGACATCCACTTGTGTTTGTTTGCATATCGCATGCCAATTCTTTATGAGTTCACTTGATGATTCTCAAGTGAACTCATAAAGGAAGTACAGTAGGGCAGATTTTTCTATGAGGTAAGAGAGCTATATATAGCACAATGTGACAACAATCCAAGCTTAAAAGACTGAAGTTTTTAGGTTCATGAGTGTCGACTAAATTCTGATTGTGGCAGAGTTGTTTTAAAAGCTCAACTTCCCAGGATCGGAGCCAGTTGCTAATGTGATGACAAATGATGGTAATAATTTTGAAAAAAAAATCTCCTCCTAGAGAGATGGTGGCCGCGAGTCTTATAAAGCTGAGAGCGCTTGGTTTATAGCAGCCTGCTTTCCCGGTCACTGCAAGGGCTCCCTTCCGCTACTCAATATACTTTACTGGCAAAACATATAAAACACCAACCGGTTTTTCCTTTTTTTTCCTTTCTTGAATTTGAGCTATTGTCAGACACACTGCATGACTCATGGAATATATGAATCTAAAAAACGTCACAAAAAAAATTATCAGACCGCATGAAGACAACCAAGATTGTTTCTACAGCCCATTAATGAGAAATACATATTTTTAAAATGAGCAGAATGAAGCTAAACATATAAGTAACAGAAATAACACTAGCAAGTTATACAATACTGATATTTGACATACCTGTGAAGCTTGAAATATTCCAAATGCTGTAATTCACCCCAAACTGAAAAATCTGTCAGGAGAACTTTTGAAGAATGCTCTCGCTACTCTTTTCCATTCAACAAAAGTTGGTTCCCATTTACTTTCAATGGATGGAAATGAGGAGCGTGAACATCCTTTGAAATGTCTCTGAAAGTTTGGAAAGACAAGATAACAGAATGTTCTTTCCTTTAATGTCTTTGATTGGCTGAGGTGCAACCACTTATTCTTGCAAGATGTGATTTATTAATGACATTTCATTGTTTGGTGGAATAGCTGATTATGTTCTCCTTTTTAATTTCTGTAATGCACTTGTTTTAACTTGTACGCAGCACTCAGAATGATCACTGAATCGGTTTTGAAATATTGGTCATAGGGACATTTTAATAACTAGATTTACTAAAGAAAACATGAATGGCGCTTGTCTGTGCAAAACTCACTGACATGATGTTGGCATGTTGTAGGTGGCTGCAATGCAGTTTCTAAGATGTTCAGATTTAGGTTCAAGTTTCTTAGTGGTATAAGTCAAAACACGCCCAAGACTCAGGTCCCTCCTTTAGTGTAAAGGTGCAGTAACATTTACCGCTGTTTGTTGAATTTTCGGGAACTAGAGTAATTTTACAGGAATCCAAGCGATCAGGAATTTTGATTTAGTTGATTTATATTTTCCAATGCAGATTTTCGCAAAGTTGACCAACAGAAAGATGCTTTGTTTGAAAGTGACTTCTGTGTGAGCTGTGCAGGATTTATTTTGGTACACTTATAAATTGCTAGTAAAAATCACAAAAAAAAAAAAATGAAATTTTGAAGGTGAAAGATTGAAATAGTATGTTCTGTACATTGTTATACTTTATTTCAGACTCATAGCACAGTATATTCATACACATTATTTTGCTGAAAGTTCTTGATCTTAGAGTTTGCGCAAGGTCAACTCATTTCTTTTGATAAAACATACAGCATATAAATGTAGCATTTACCATTATTTCTTTTCCTCATAATCTGGTCATACTTAGCTTTACCAGCTTTTAAACACATCTCTAGCCTCCACAAGGTTTACTGCCAATATTTAGTCAGTCCACTGTTTCATCATACATCACACATAAGTAGGGTTGGGTATTGTTTTTTTGTTTTTTTTAACGATACCGGTGCCAAACCAATACATTTAAAATGGCACCGGTACCTAAACGGTGCCTGAACCGATACTTAAAAAATAAAATAAAAAAAGAGCCACAAAACAACGGTGGATGACATTAAAGAATGGCTTTTTATCGGAAAAACATTAAGAAATTCTTTAAATTGAACAATTTATTAAAAGTTTAAAGTATACTTAAATATATAAATATAAATAGATACAAAACACAATTATTTAACAAATTCACAGTAAAACTTAAGCCACCTAACCCAACTACAACAGGCCTAATTTAACACTAGTTACAATACTAATAACAGCAAAGTAGCCGGTATTCTTGGTATGCTACAAACCATCCGGGTTTGTAGCATACCATCCGGGCACAGTTCCTGCAGAAGATGGTGAAATTCACTGAGTTGTGTGCAAATCTGGATGGTGCTGTGAACCCAGATACTGTACGTCAGCGTTCGGCTTTCCAGCGTATTTAAGACTTCCACAACAAGTACAGTCCAGCAATAGTAGTTATCTCCAACATGGTTGATGACGAAAAAAATGGCAGAAAGAAATGCTGTTGTTGTTGTTGTTGTTGTTGTTGATGTGCATTAAGGCAGTCCTCATCGTACAATGTTTTTATTCACACGCGTGACACAAAAAACAAGTAATCCCTGCGAGTAATGTAGAGCGAATAACGCAATGCAAATATTTGCTTTTGGTGTGGACACACCATAAAAATCAAATTTCCTCACAAAAGAGCAGATACACTGTGGATTGTGTAAATTACAACAAGCTTTTCTGTCCGTGTTCTTCTGGGTGTGGTCACTTCATGTCTCTCTCGGACAGCCACAATATATTTCTTCAATGTTTTGGGTCGTTCTCACACTGAAACATTGGATGTTCTCATTGCACATTGCATGAATATGACCATGAGCATGCTCTCGCAGCTCTCCTTCTTTTTCAAAAGACGAGCGCCACCTCAGCTCATTCCCACCCTGGTCCTTCTACCTCCGATTGTTTCCTGGGGTCAGAGCACAATGCACCGCCGTGTCCCTATTTTCTTCCCGGAGGTGCTTGAGAAACTGTTGAAATCGTGGAAGGCACCTTTTTCTATACCAGTTCCTCCGTCCTCACCACCCTCGATGGTGGGGCATTGCAGGGGTAAGACTCCCGAAGGGCGGCCTTAGGAGAAGAGATCACTGAGCAGCTCGCCGCCGGACTGGGACCAATGTCCTCTTTTCCTGGGTCATGCAAAAACACATGGTGTTCATGGCTCTCATTACCACAATGGCCAGGCATCATTCAATGGCAACAGAGCCTGGATAGACATGAACATATCGCCTCCTCACATTCTGCTGTACCAGCTTCGCTGTTGATCAGGTAAGCGTGACAAGCCACGATAAGTCCCAGCTTCCTCAACCGTCAACGGCCTCTTCCACAGCAGACACCCGGAACAAAGTAGGTGCATTAGCACAAATTATACCACGAACACTAAGGGACACAAGGTCTCCAAGCATGGTCAGCCTTGTTCCACAATGATGCGAGAATGGTACCCAAGAGGGGTAGAGGGGCTCCTGAATCTACGAGTACTGAATGGGGCCCTTCACAGGCTCCCATTCAAGACACTCACTCAGAGACATATGCTAACATGTGTCAGAGACCAGGATTATTTTGCAGCAATAGACCTGAAGGACCTTGAGCACCTTAAGGACCATGTCCCACTTCAACTGGGAGAAGAGCAAGTGCTCCCTTGTGCAGAGCATCTCTTTTCTCGGTGTGAAGTTGGACTCGTCACAATCACAGCACTTCTTTCAGAAGACCATGCTCGTTCAGTGCTGAATTGCTTGATATTATTCAAGTACAAGACAGCGGTCCCTCTCAAACATTTTCAGAGGCTTCTGGGGCATATGGCATCCTCGGCCACAGTAATGCCGCTCAGGTTGACGAACATGAGACCACTTCAGCACTGGCTTCATGATGAGTGTGACACCGTGGCACATGTGTCACACTGGCGTGTCATTGCACATTCAGCCCTTGAAGTATTCTAAGGTATTCCCTTAGAACAAGTGTCCAGGTGTGTTGTTGTTACAACAGACACATGCAAGAGGCTGGGCGCCGTATGCAACGGACACAGCAGTTTCAGGGTCCTAGATGGGCCTTTGGCTGCATTAGCATTAGCATATCAACTGCCTCGAGTTGTTGACTGTGCTTCTGGCCCTGAGAGGTTTCGACCTTTAATTCAGGTCCAGACGGACAACACAGCGACAGTGGGCTAACTTCCACCACCAGGGCGCTATCCGCTCTCATCACATTACAACTTAGAGTTAGTTTTGTGAATTGGTATATTTTGTTAGGCCTAATGCCATGCTTCCTAATTCCTAATGCTCTAGAGTCCAGTGGCTTTACCCCACTGCATCCAATGCTTTCCATTGCACTTGGTGATGTAAGGCTTGGATACAGCTGCTCGTCCATGGAAACCCATTCCATGAAGCTCTCTACTCACTGTTCTTGAGCTCATCTGAAGGCCACACGAAGTTTGGGAGTTGGTGACTTCTGTGCACTGTGACCCTCAGCATGTGCTGACTCCGCTCTGTGATTTTACGTGGCCTGCCGTACGGTTAACGGTTAACAGAACCAAACCTTTATTTAATTTTTTTAAATGGATCTGAATAAGAACTAGTTCTTAGTACCCAACCCCACTAATAATGGAAGAAGAAAAAAAAACAATCCAATGAGTTCATGCTTTGGTGTATGATGTCCCAAAATAGATGCTAAATACATTACAAGATGCAAAGTAATCCAGATTTGGGGTGAACAAAAGGTTGACATTAAGCGAAAACTACTTGGTGAATGGAAGCATCCTAAGTAACAACCTGCTTTGCAGAGTACAAGTTTACCGCAAGGGACAATGGATTTAACATGGTCCATTGGGATCTATGATCCTGCTTTTCTTGAGAAAAAAAAAAAACAAAAAAAAAAAAAAGAGGTCATGTTGAGTTCTGATTCAGTGAACTACAATTTTGGCAACACAGCCATCTTCTTTAGGAGACCCGATGGAAACTTGTTCATCACTATTGCCATTGCCACTTTAACTGCTTTTCCATGCAATCACTTTGGTACCCCTGTGCAGAAAAGGGGCCAAGAGATGCCGGGTTTGAACCACAGCCCAGACCCGCCACCATTTAACTGGTGATCCCAGCATAGTGGTTAACCTCCAGATGTTTCAGTCCTTCCTACTGTAAAATTGGGGTTTAGGCAATAGGCACAACTCTACTCCCATACTTATGGATGTCATTACAGTGCTACATTCAACCTGCAGCGTCTCACACACTGTTCCCTGAAGTTATTAAGGGGTAAAGGTAATAATTTGGTATGATGTCAAAGTAAGCAAGTGAAACCAAGGTACTAAAGGTACTTTATTTACAATATTACAGTGGGGGAAAACTCATACACCAAAACAGCTTGTAGTAATACAATCAAGGAAAAAGAAAACCCAAGCAGGGGAAAAGAAGAAGGGAACTGGGCGGCAATCAGAGGAAAGAAATTATCAAAACATACCCCAATAAAAACTATACTCACTAAATCAAAGCAAAAATACAATGGGTGATGCGTGCCCCTTACCTAGTGTGTCTAATCAATCAGTGTGGGACACACAATGTGCAAAACCTTTCCTCTCCTTCTCTCCCCATTATGTACATATATATGCCCAAACGAGTTGTGCTCACAATGAATGGGGACAGAGTTGAGTCGTTAGGTACCACACAGGACACGTGAAAATACAGTATGGGGGTTTTACCCACACTATACAGAGTCAAAGGATACCAGTAGTCAAATTAGCAAAATAGCATCAACAAGCAACAAACTCTTTGTGAATAATTAAAAAAATATATAGTGATGCAAATCTTTTTGAATGCCACAAATAAATAAATAAATATTATCATAGTCATATATGTAATAGTCATCATTTACTCACCCTTATGTCATTTCAAACCCATATGGCTTTCTATTTCTATTTCTATTTTTAATGTTCTATCATCATTTTTATCCATCCATTGGAAGTCTAAGTGACATTTCAAGCTTCAAAACATTCATAAATACATTGTAAAAGAGTTCCATATGAATCAAGCTGTTTAACTCAAGTCTTCTGAAGAGACATTTAGGCTTTTATTCACATTTAAACATTGGTCAACACAAATACATAGAGTACATCAAATATGGTAAACAGAAGGTCAATCATGCGTGTTTGATGCTCGAGAACAATCCTCACTGGTTCTTGCAGAAGCGTGACATGAAATAAGATCACACAAGGCAGACTGGCACAAGTACAAATATTTATGTTGACTAACCACAGTGTATGATCTCCATAATTGTGTGTAGGCTCTGTGTGGGACTGTATGCAGATTTCAGACTGTATACAAGGCTTTTTGTATGTAACATGAATTAGACACAGAAATTTCAAAAGCCGGACAGAAGCTTCATTTACTTCTCATTACAAAGTCAATGCGACCCATACTTACATAATGCGACAGATATCGATTGGGTCAACTAGATTGCATGATTGTATTTTAAATTATTATAAAACCTGGAGAGTGTATTTGAATATGCAATTTGAATATGCAACTTAGTCCCTGCCTCCTCTCAATCACATTGGTAAACTGTACATTCTATAAAATGACAAGTAGAAATATTGGTTTAATTCAGCCATATATGTTTCAACCAGAAACTGATTCAGAAGACGAAGTGGAAGAGTGAATTAGACAGGCTAATCTACATATCAATATCAGTTGTATCAGCACAGTTCTTACCATCCGGGTCAGGGCACCAATATAACCCCTGGTTTACTCACACAGTTCTTACTATCTGGCCTCTGTTACATTCATCCCCCTAAACCTCACTCATATCTGGGTCATGGCACCAATGTAACCCCTGGTTTACTTGCACAGCTCTTACTAGCCAGCCTCCATTACACTCACCCCCTAAACCTCACTCGCATCCGGGTCATGGCACCAATGTAACCCCTGGTTTACTCACACAGTTCTTACTATCTGGCCTCTGTTACACTCATCCCCCTAAACCTCACTCACATCCGGGTCATGGCACCAATGTAACCCCTGGTTTACTCACACAGCTCTTACTAGCTGGACTTCGTTACACTCATACCCCTAAACCTCACTCCCATCCGGGCCATGGAACCAATGTTACCCCTTGTTTACTCACACAGTTCTTACTATCTGACCTCAGTTACACTCACCCCCCTAAACCTCACTCCCATCCGGGTCAGGGCACCAATGTAACCCTTGGTTTACTCAACAGTTCTTACTATCTGGCCTCCATTACACTCAACCCCCTAAACCTCACTCCCATCCGGGTCACGGCACCAATGTAACCCCTAGTTTACTCACACAGCTCTTACTATCTGGCCTCCGTTACACTCACCCCCCTAAACCTCACTCCCATGTGGGTCACAGCCCAAATGTAACCCCTGGTTTACTCTCACAGCTCTTATTAGCTGGCCTCCATTACACTCACCCTCCTAAACCTCACTCCTATCTGGGTCAGGGCAGCAATGTAACCTCTAGTTTACTCACACAGCTCTTACTAGCTGGCCTCTGTTACACTCACCCCCCTGAACCTCACTCCCATCTGGGTCACAACACTAATATAACCCCTGGTTTACTCTCACAACTCTTATTAGCTGGCCTCCTTTACACTCAGCCCCCTAAACCTCACTCCGATCTGGATCACGGCACCAATGTAACCCCTGGTTTACTCACACAGCTCTTACTAGCTGGCCTTTGTTACACACACCCACCTTTACCTCACTCCTATCCGGGTAACAGCACCAATGTAAACCTCACTCCCATCCAGGTCACGGCACCAGTGTAAACCCTGGTTTACTCGCACAGTTCTTACAATCTGGCCTCCGTTACACTCATCCCCCTAAACCTCACTCCCATCTGGGTCACGACACCAATGTAACCCCTGGTTTACTCACACAGCTCTTACTAGCTGGCCTCTGTTAGAGTCACCCCCCCAAACCTCACTCCCATCCGGGTCACGGCACCAATGTAACCCCTGGTTCACTCTCACTTCTCTTATTAGCTGGCCTCTGTACACTCACCCCCTAAACCTCACTCCCATCCGGGTCATGGCACCAGTGTAACCCCTGGTTTACTCACACAGCTCTTACTAGCTGTTACTAGCCTTTGTTACACTCACCCACCTAAACCTCACTCCCATCCGGGTCACAGCACCAGTGTAACCTCTGGTTTACTCACACAGTTCTTACTAGCCAGCCTTTGTTACACTCACCCCCCTAAACCTCACTCCCATCCGGGTCACGGCACCAGTGTAACCTCTGGTTTACTCGCACAGTTATTACTATCTGGCCTCCTTTACACTCATCCCCCTAAACCTCACTTCCATCCACATCACAACAACAATGTAACCCTTGGTTTACTCGCACACTTATTACTATCTGGCCTCCATTACACTCACCCCCCTAAACCTCACTCCCATCTGGGTCACGGCACCAGTGTAACCTCTGGTTTACTCGCACAGTTATTACTATCTGGCCTCCATTACACTCATCCCCCTAAACCTCACTTCCATCCACATCACAACACCAATGTAACCCCTGGTTTACTCACACAGCTCTTATTAGCTGGCCTCCATTACACTCAGCCCCCTAAACCTCACTCCCATCCGGGTCAGGGCACCAATGTAACCCCTTGTTTACTCTCACTTCTCTTATTAGCTGGCCTCCGTTACACTCACCCCCCTTAAACCTCACTCCGATCTCGGTCACGGCACCAATGTAACCCCTGGTTTACACACATAGCTCTTATTAGCTGGCCTCCATTACACTCACCCCCCTAAACCTCACTCCTATCCGGGTCACGGCACCAATGTAACACCTGGTTTACTCACACAGTTTTTACTATCTGGCCTCCGTTACACTCATCCCCCTAAAACTTACTCCCATCTGGGTCACACATCAATGTGACTCCTGGTTTACTCACACAGCTCTTATTAGCTGGCCTCTGTTACACGTGCCGCCCTAAACCTCACTGCCGAAAGATACTAGATACTCTGCTCTTTTTCCTTGTTAGCTTGCCTGCTTCCCATACTCAGACATGGTTTTAACTGATGAATTTGCACATGGTTTGTCTTAAAACATATTAAAAACACTACATAGACATATAAACAACATTAAAAACTTGATTTTCACCACAGGGGTTCTTTAAATGAAAAATGAGCACAAGCAATTTCTATCCGCTCCTTCTGGTTTACGCCGATCTTCTTCACCTATTTTTGAATCTGAAGACGCTGTACTACTTTAGAATATCTGTAACAGCAGCCCCTATAGTATAACAGTGAAAACATGTGTTTGGTCAAACATAATGGAAAATCTCGCAAATAGCGGGGAAAGAGTGAAGTGGGTGGTTCTTGGTCAGAATATGCAGCACTATGCACCAGACTTTATGCTATTTGTCTAGTTTTCGAAGCTTGCAAACAGAAGCACCCTAAGAGCCACTGGTTAAATAGATCATTTGATCAGCTGCTTCAACCACTAAAGTAAATGTTTTTCCTTGCACCGACGTTACAGCATGTACACGAGGCCGCAGCACCATGTGGAATTATTTGAATGTGAGTAAGCAATGCCTTGTCTCTCTAAAAAGGGACTTTTATATCACCATGAAACACATTATTGCATTCCTTCACTTGCAATGACATACGTCCTCGAAAATGTTCCATTTGCATTTAGTTTTACAACAACATGTCTCACCCAAACCTTGAAAATATGGGTTGTTTGATGCCAAATTTGAAATGTTTTTTTGGTAATGCGTTGATTGTTGTTATCAATATAGAGATAAATATCATGTTTTTGTAATGTGAAACAAAATGCATCATAGGTCAAAGTTTGAGATCTTTTTCGCTGTGGTCAGCGGGTAAATGATGATGTGGTAAAACTGGCTGCGACTTTTGATTTAAAATTGAAGCCTTGTTGGTACTTCCCTAGTGTACTTCTCGAACTCCATTTGCATTAAAACAGCCATGTTAGCTGTAACAGATGCTTTTACAGTTATTGCAAACTGCTAAACACAAACCACACTAATATTAAAACCAGGCAGCTCTTCTTATAATGCAGCAGGCAAACTAATATTTGCCCTGGAATAGCTGTTGACCTAAGCGTACCTCAGTTTTTCATCATGTGGTGACGTTTTTCAAGTTCGGTTGACAAATCAATGAAACACCTCATTAAATCGTGAGCTGAACACTAACAGAAGTAAATTTTGTTCATAACATGGAGTTTAATGGCTAATATTCTAATATTAGTCTCTTCTTCACATACTCTGAAATATATGAGTGAAAATTTGAGTACTTTTTTCTTTTAAAAGTAACACATTTGTTTTGTACATTTTGGGCAGATTGAACCATACAGCATCAACAAATCAAAAATTGACATTATGCAAAATGAGAAGGAAGTGTGCTTAGTTATATTGAATGTTACACTAATTGAAAATTGAAATATTCACAAAATGTCTAAACCCGAAGTACACTTATTTTGACTATAACATACACATGTAAAGTTCTTGATTAACTGTATGTTGTTCAGTATTTTTGTACATTTAAAGTTAATATATTTCAAATGTACTAAATTGCAACTTCATCTTAACAAATGTGTAATTACAGATGTATTTAAATACATGGCAAATTTCAATAGCAACAGCTTTCCTGTAGCTCAAACAATAAGAGCGTGGCGCTAGCAATGCCAAGGTCATGGGTTCGATTCTCAGGGAAAGCAAGAACTGACAAAATGTAAAAATGTGTACCTGCAATGTAAGCCGCTTTGGATAAAAGCGTCTGCCAAATGCGTAAATGTAGTAAGTACACTGTAAAAAAATATTTTCATGATTTGTTATCACAGCTTTTTATCATTTGTCATACCAACTTAGATAATTATCGTGGTTCAAATAACATAATATTCTGAGTTTATATTTATTAAACCAAACTTCTTTATTGTAATAACTACAATTTTTAATTTAATTTCAATGAAATTAGTTCACCATAAATGCTTGTTAGTACTTTCAGAAGTACACGTTAACCATATTTCAAAGACAAGAAATAATTATGAACTTTCATATACATATGTGCTTAAGTCCTACTTAAATGGGTCAGAAAACACAATTGCATTTAATGTAAATTTAAACCATAATACTGTACATAATATTTTCATTTAATTGCAAATAACATGCATTTAGGTGTCATAAAACATTACATTCAGTTCACACTTAAAAACGTCTCGGTTACATATGTAACCCTCGTTCCCTGAAGGAGGGAACGGAGATGTACATCGGACATCACCCACTGAAGGGGAACTACTTTATATGCTAAAGTGTACTTATGAAAATCAGCATGAAGTGGAAGTTATGATTGTATTTACTCCAAATTGTGACATATATCAGAGGTAAACGGCTTCTCAAACAAGAACAAATATAGGGCTGGGCTTGATTTTGTTCGTGGGGAATTGATTGGATGGTTGTGGTTTGCTATTGGTGGATCTGATGTGATTGACAGGTTGCCCCGCCCTTGTCATCAGAGATGTCTGCAAGAGGGAGGGAAGTTATTTAAGAACTGGATGTTTTGAACTAAACAAACTCATCTCATTTGTGGATCTCCCAATTGTCAACTATGTTTAGAAATGTTCCTGGTACTTCCATTTTCCATATTAGTTTGAGAACGCCACAGAAATGGCATTATATGATTTTAAAGCAAGTCAACGAACGGTCTATTCAACGCAGGCATGACATTACCTGTTATCTATATTTGTTATAGTGATGTGAATAGCAGTAAAGCAGGGATGTCCATGTGCTTTGTGTCACACTGTGAAAATATCCTCAACCACCGCGCTGACCCCTTACATCACTGAACGCAGCGGCCGTTGAACAATCCCACATGTGAAAGCCTTCAGAGACGCACTTTGCGAAAAGCATTCAAAAGGAGGCGTAATAAAACTGTTATTTATAGGACTCAAACAGACATGTAGTTTGTCTTGAGCCGGCTCCAAACGGGCAGTCTTTGCTGAAACACTTAGCATGGATCTCAACGGCACACATCCTCCATGCTTACTGATCTACACTTCTCTGCTTTTTCCGCCACATGAAAGCTGAAAAGTATATTAAAAAATTAGGCATATAACATTTTGCGGTCGAGGTTTAAAAAAAGACACAGAAAAAAATTTATATTTTTTTATGATGTCATTGGGAAAAAACTACAACATCATTAAATGTATGAGAATATGAGGAGTATAGTTTGTTGTGCCAAACTTTCAACATGGCAAAGAAAAGTGTCTTGTACTCATTAAAACCTAAAAAAAAGAGCAGAATATCGAAGAGACTCTCTTGTTTTTAATACTAGCAGCCACCCAACAGGCTAGCATTACAAATATATTGAATTTGTTCACTAATAATATGCAAAAAACGTACAAATCACTGCAGTTTCCAGCTGAAATAAACACTAGATTCAGTAAAACAACAACAACTTTTGACAAAATTATGATTACAGGGGCAGATTATCAAATAATAAAGGTATCATTCTATAATTTAAGGAACATTTCACATCCACACAAAAAAAAATTTCCCTGGTGAGTTTGTCAACTATATAACCAAGTTTTTTTTTTAAATATTTTTTTAATCATAAATCTGCTTTAAAGTTATTTTTAATAGTTTTATGCAAAATTCCAGTCCAAGTGCATAACTATACCCTGAAATAATATCAAAGCAGCTGTCTAGATATTTAAAATGTAAAAAAAAAATCTGTCAAATGACAGTAACAGTGGACATTTTCACCATTTTGCCTCATCATTTCAAGATTCAAGAGATTCAAGAGAGTTTTATTTGTCACATACACAGTTATATACAGAATATACAATCGGCAGTGAAATGTAAACAGGTCCGCTCCATGGACAGTGCAAATTCACAGTTAAAAACACAAGGAAGAAATTATAATAGAAATAGAATAAAAAAGTACTATATATATATCTGTAGAATTATAAATAAATCAAGTCAAGTAAAAAAATAAATAAATAAAAATAAAGAGGAGTAACTTTAGAGTTTTGGAGTAAACTGTGCAGTGAGTAAACTGTAGACTTATAAATATGTGGTTAACAAATGTATAAAGAAGTATAATGTGCAAACAGATTTATAACGAGAACAGAAAGTGCAGTGCAATGTCAGTATGTTTATCCTGAAGTGAAGTCACGTGATGTTAAGTGACTGAGTTCAGGAGTCTGATGGCCTGGGGGAAGAAGCTCCTCCTGAGTCTCTCAGTTTTGGCCATCAGGCTTCGGAAGCGCTTACCAGATGGCAGCAGCGTGAAATGAGGGTTTGCAGTGTGGTTAGAGTCCTTGATGATCTTAGTAGCTCTACCTTTGCAGCGTTTGGTGTAGACGTCCTGCAGAGACGGGAGAGCTGACCCTGAGATACGCTCGGATAAGCGCACGACTCTTTGCAAGGCTTTGCGGTCATGACTGGTGCTGTTCCCATACCACGCTGTGATGCACTGAGTTAAAACACTTTCTATCGCCCCTAAATAGAAAGTTTTCAGGATAGCTGGTGAAACCCTGAATTTCCTCAGCTGGCGCAGGTGGTACAGTCTTTGCCTGGCTTTTTCACCTGTGTCTGAATGTGAGCAGTCCAGGTCAGGTCCTCGGAGATGTTTACACCCAGGTACTTGAAGCTGCTCACTCTCTCTCTACTGGTGACCCGCTGATCATGAGGGGGGAGTATGTCCGTTGCTGTCTCTTCCTGAAGTCCACAATCATTTCTTTGGCCTTGCCAACATTCAGAGAGAGACAGTTGTCCTGGCACCATGATGTTAGATGCTCCACCTCGTCCAAGTATGCCGTCTCATTGTTGTTGGAAATGAGGCCCAGGACAACAGTATCATCAGCAAATTTGATGATAGAGGTGGAGCTGTGTGTGGACAAACAGTCATGCGTGTAGAGAGAGTAGAGCAGGGGACTCAGGACACAGCCCTGTGGAGCTCCCACACTCAGGGTGATGGAGGTGGAGGTGGACTGGCCTACTCTCACCACCTGAGGCCTGCCAGTGAGGAAGTCCTCAATCCAGTGGCAGAGAGAAGGATTCAGGCCGAGATCCAGGAGTTTGGAGGTTAGCTTGGTGGGAACTATGGTGTTAAATGCTGAGCTATAGTCAATAAATAGCAGCCTTACGTAGTTCCCACTTTTGCTGTCGATGTGAGTGAGGGAAGAGTGGAGAACATGAGAGATGGCATCTTCAGTCGATCTACTGGGACGATAGGCAAACTGAAGAGGGTCCAAAGTGTCAGGAATGAAGGAGCAAATGGTGTTTTTAATGAGTCTCTCAAAGACCTTCATGACTATAGACGTGAGAGCCACTGGATGATAGTCATTTAGGCAAGAGGGTTTACTGTTCTTAGGGACAGGGATGATGGTGGATTTTTTGAAGGAGGTTGGGACCACAGATGTAGCGAGGGACTCATTAAAGATGGATGTAAACAACCCGGCGAGCTGATCAGCACAGGACCGCAGAACACGACCTGAAATACCATCCGTCCACACGCTTGAGTGCCCTCCGAACTTCATCCTCCGAGACAGAGATCAATCACATGGTTGTTGCTGCTCTGAGTAATTCCCTCTGACGCATCACTTGGCGGAGTCGCGCTGCCGCGATTACAATCAGAGCGAGTGTAGAAAGAGTTTAACTCATTCACAAGCGACGGATCAGCACTCACCTCTGCAGAGGATTTAGATCCAAAAGAACAGATGGCAGGTTTTGACTTGCCAACAAATGTTATTTTCTTGATCAGGTTAACCTCCTATTTAAATATTTATTTGAAATAAAATCATAGTTGACGGGCAATAAATATACTATTTGACAATAGGTCATTAGAGGTAAAATCTAGAAAAAATTAAGAGGATATTTAGCATTAAGTGTTGGCATCACATGATGCTGGTCACATGGTTTTGGGATGAACCATTGTTTCGTTTTCAGGGGGTGTTTGGTTAGTAACATAGTTGATAGAATTTTTGCCGATATTAATAAAATAAATTTTTAGTCCCACTTTATATTAGGTGGCCGTAACTACTATTTAATTACATCAAAATATAAGTACAATGTACTTATTGTGTTCATATTGTATTGCAAAACATTTTTGCTGCTATTGAGGTGGATACAGGTAAAGTTAGGGACAGGTGTGGTGGTATGGGTAAGTTTAAAGGGTAAAGTTAGGGACAGGTGTGGTGGTATGGGTAAGTTTAAAGGGTAAAGTTAGGGACAGGTGTGTTGGTATGGGTAAGTTTAAGGGTAAAGTTAGGGACAGGTGTGGTGGTATGGGTAAGTTTAAGGGTAAAGTTAGGGACAGGTGTGGTGGGTAAGTTTAAGGGTAAAGTTAGGGACAGGTGTGGTGGTGTGGGTAAGTTTAAGGGTAAAGTTAGGGACAGGTGCAGTGGTATGGGTAAGTTTAAGGGTAGGGTTAGGGACAGGTGTGGTGGTGTGGGTAAGTTTAAGGGTAAAGTTAGGGACAGGTGTGGTGGTATGGGTAAGTTTAAGGGTAAAGTTAGGGACAGGTGTGGTGGTATGGGTAAGTTTAAAGGGTAAAGTTAGGGACAGGTGTGTTGGTATGGGTAAGTTTAAGGGTAAAGTTAGGGACAGGTGTGGTGGTATGGGTAAGTTTAAGGGTAAAGTTAGGGACAGGTGTGGTGGTATGGGTAAGTGTTTAAGGGTAAAGTTAGGGACAGGTGTGGTGGTATGGGTAAGTTTAAGGGTAAAGTTAGGGACAGGTGTGGTGGGTAAGTTTAAGGGTAAAGTTAGGGACAGGTGTGGTGGTGTGGGTAAGTTTAAGGGTAAAGTTAGGGATAGGTGCGGTGGTATGGGTAAGTTTAAGGGTAGGGTTAGGGACAGGTGTGGTGGTGTGGGTAAGTTTAAGGGTAAAGTTAGGGACAGGTGTGGTGGGTAAGTTTAAGGGTAGGGTTAGGGACAGGTGTGGTGGTGTGGGTAAGTTTAAGGGTAAAGTTAGGGACAGGTGTGGTGGTGTGGATAAGTTTAAGGGTAAAGTTAGGGACAGGTGTGGTGGTATGGGTAAGTTTAAGGGTAAAGTTAGGGACAGGTGTGGTGGTGTGGGTAAGTTTAAGGGTAAAGTTAGGGACAGGTGTGGTGGGTAAGTTTAAGGGTAAAGTTAGGGACAGGTGCGGTGGTGTGGGTAAGTTTAAGGGTAAAGTTAGGGACAGGTGCGTGGTATGGGTAAGTTTAAGGGTAGGGTTAGGGACAGGTGTGGTGGTGTGGATTTAAGGGTAAAGTTTGTGGTGGTGTGGAAAGTTTAAGGTAAAGTTAGGGACAGGTGTGGTGGTATGGGTAAGTTTAAGGGTAAAGTTAGGGACAGGTGTGGTGGTGTGGGTGTGGTGGGTAAGTTTAAGGGTAAAGTTAGGGACAGGTGTGGTGGTGTGGGTAAGTTTAAGGGCAAAGTTAGGGACAGGTGTGGTGGTACAGGTGGGTTAGGTGGTGTGGTGGTATGAGTAAGTTAAAGGGTAAAGTTAGGGACAGGTGTGGTGGTGTGGGTTTTAAGGGTAGGGTTAGGGACAGGTGTGGTGGTATGAGTAAGTTTAAAGGGTAAAGTTAGGGACAGGTGTGGTGGTGTGGGTAAGTTTAAAGGGTAAAGTTAGGGACAGGTGTGGTGGTATGGGTAAGTTTAAAGGGTAAAGTTAGGGACAGGTGTGGTAGGTAAGTTTACAGGTGTGGTGGTGTGGGTAAGTTTAAGGGTAAAGTTAGGGACAGGTGTGTTGGTGTGGGTAAGTTTAAGGCAAAGTTAGGGACAGGTGTGGTGGTATGGGTAAGTTTAAAGGGTAAAGTTAGGGACAGGTGTGGTGGTATGGGTAAGTTTAAGGGTAAAGTTAGGGACAGGTGTGGTGGTGTGGGTAAGTTTAAGGGTAGAGTTAGGGACAGGTGCGGTGGTGTGGGTAAGTTTAAGAGTAAAGTTAGGGACAGGTGTGGTGGTGTGGGTAAGTTTAAGGTAAAGTTAAGTTAGGGACAGGTGTGGTGGTGTTGGGTAAGTTTAAGGGTAAAGTTAGGGACAGGTGTGGTGGTGTGGGTAGTAAGTTTAAGGTGTAGTTAGGGACAGGTGTGGTGGTATTGGTAAGTTTAAGGGTAAAGTTAGGGACATGTGTGGTGGTGTGGGTAAGTTTAAGGGTAAAAGTTAGGGTCAGGTGTGGTGGTATGGGTAAGTTTAAGGGTAAAGTTAGGGACAGGTGTGGTGGTGTGGGTAAGTTTAAGGGTAGGGTTAGGTGTAAGGGAAGTGTCAACACTGTAATTATAAATGTAACTACAGAAATTAATTACAGATGTAATCACATGCAGGTATTTTTTAAAATGTAAGTACAATGTAAAAACATGTATGTACACAATAAGTGCAGTTTATCAAATGATGAATTAAAATGTTAGTACACAGTAGTTAAGGCAATCTAATATAAAGTGGGTCCAATTTATTTATTTATTTATTTTTTATTTAAAGGAAATTAAATTTGAAATAAATTTTTTTAGATTTTAGAAATAAATTAGATAATTTTGACTTTTATCCATTATTTAAAAACTAAAACACAGGGTGCATAAAATATTTGTGTGAGATTGAAGTATGCATTCACTTAATGGATATAATATAATATTTCTGAAGAAAATTGTTAGAAAAAAAATATAGTTATCATCAATGGACATGAAATATACCCTAAATTATCAATGATCAATTCATGATTTGTTCGTTTTGCAGATTTTAACGTTTGCATCATATGACCAGTTTTTTCTGTCACAGTAAACTTGCACTGAAGCTCACCTGGTACAGCACTTACGATGCAAAGTGCTCAAGTCCTGAAACACGTCGAGTCACGATGAAAGAGCTCAAAGACTTAAGTAGAAGCAACTAAAATTGCACAGTTCGCGCAAAATGAGTTTTTATGTCACGTTTACTTTTATTAACACTATCAGATATTGTTAGAGTTTAGTGAAGGGGGTATGTTATGTGCAATAAAGCCTTAATCTTTTAGCGTCACACACCAGACATTTAAATTTAGTTAAATTTAATTATGTAAAAAAGTATCTTAATTTTTCTTTATTACATTTGTCTCATATTTCAGATATCTCAAAAATGACACCTTGGTAAAGAAGTACACTACATTTTGAATATAATAATAATAAAATAAAACTTCATTAGGGTCAGAATTGTTGGCTGTGGTGGAAATGATGTCATTTTTGTGAAACTGATTATTATTTACACACTAAATTCAAATTTATTTTCACACAATAAATAGTGAAATAAAAATGATGTTTGTTTAACTTTTTAATTTTTAGCTTTTTTGTAGTTAAAATATTTTTAATATGGATTTTCATTTATGATTGAAAATTTTGGTCTTGCAAAGGGTAAAGCAATAAAAGCTGATGTTCCCACTTTAATTTGCATTGTGAATGTCCTAGATACTTCTGAGATCAACTAGTTGCAACTTGTGACTGCTCCATTCTGCTGACGAAAGGCATCTTTCTCCATTGATGACCATTCAGAAGAATCTGTGTGTTTTATGAAATAAGCTACGCATAAATCACAAACATTTCATGAGATTATAGTAGATGTGTAGCCAGTGCTCCTTTAGCCAGCATGAAATGTATATATGTTTCCCTGTCCGCTGCCGTTTACGTCACTGCTCAGGCTAGTCGCTAGTGAATGGCTTGTGACTGAGCACATTCTTGCGGTGCCATCAGCCAATCAGCATTGGCATGACATCATCTTCCTGTGCATTTATGGCTAGGCAACTGGCAGTGAATGGGAATGCTAATGGATGGCTTTCTCCAGGTATTACAGACCTCCTGGATCTCTCCAAATGCCCATTCAAGAAAATTCTTCAGACGCCCCGATGGGCTCGACCACAATGCTTTGAAAAAGCTACATTACCAAGAGTAATGGCCACAATCTTTCTGAGTGCAACCAGTGTCCTTGAAGACATTTACATCTACTAATGCTTTTATCCAAAAGTGATTCACAAAAGTGATTCGTCTTGAGCGGTAAATTACATTATAAGTGCTGCGATGCTAAGTTCTAAAGCTGGTTAAAAAAGTATATGAAAGTACTTCAAGAATACTGAAGAAAGGGTTCACTGTGTGTGTCTTTGTGTGTGAGTGTGTGTGTGTGTGTGTGTGTGTGTGTGTGTGTGTGTGTGTGTGTGTGTGTGTGTGTGTGTGTGTCTTTGTGTGTGTGTCTTTGTGTGTGTGTGTGTGTGTGTGTGTGTGTGTCTGTCTGTGTGTGTGTGTGTGTGTGTGTGTGTGTGTGTGTGTGTGTGTGTGTGTGTGTGTGTGTGTGTGTGTGTGTGTGTGTGTGTGTGTGTGTGTGTGTGTGTGTGTGTGTGTGTGTGTGTGTGCGTGTGTGTGTGTCTGTCTGTGTGTGTGTGTGTGTGTGTGTGTGTGTGTGTGTGTGTGTGTGTGTGTGTGTGTGTGTGTGTGTCAGGATTATAGCTAACTATAACTGAAACTATATAAAACATATATTTGTTACTTGAAATAAAATAAATGTTAACTGAAATAAAATAAAAATATATAAAAAAACTTAAGCTTATTTTATTTAAGCTAGTTGCCAAATAAACATTTCTTCTTCAAATTAAAATAAAAATTTATAAAAAGCTATATAGGCGTATTAAAATGACAAAAGCACACAACAAAATTACTGAAACATTAAATAAAATTAAATTAAAGGGAAAAATATAAAAATAAAAATTAATTCAAACTATTAATAAAAACTATAATATATATATATATATATATATATATATATATATATATATATATATATATATATATATATATATATACACTTTTAAAATAATTACACTCATAGCTTCATTGTTACGAACAGACACAGGAACACATCTCTCTCATCTCTCGATAATAAATAAAAGCTATAATTCATTAATTCAAATAATATTATCTTATACTTTATCTCTGCGGGTAGAATGCTGGATTTAACGTGTTGTAACTGACGAAAATAACCGTCAATTTTACACTTCCGGGCCAATATTGTGTTGCAAATATCAATAACAGTTTTAAGTTGTCAATGCTGGCAAATAACCGTGGTATAAGCGGGATAATCCATGGCTAGCTGTGCATTAAATGATTTTAATGCACTTTGCGTAGGCAACCACCCTCCCCTTCGCATCAGGCAGTTATTTGCCTCCACAAAGTGCATTAAAATCTTTTAATGCACCCCCCTCCCGCAAGGTGAGTCCTCATATCGTAAATGACAGTACAATGGAGGGAGGGAGGGAGGAGGGAGGGAGGGAGGGGGCTTTGGAAGAAGACGAGTAGTTGGTGATGGATAGGGAACTGGATGAGCCGTTAGAGGGAAACTACGTGACTGTGGTGGAGGTGGAGGCCTGGCAGAACAGGACAACACCTGAGGGAGCAAGGTCTGAGGCAGAACCAGAGGAAAGGAGATGGAGTGCTGATGCTGGTGCTGGTGCTGTTGTGAAACCAGGGTGACGAGAGATCAAGGTGAAGCCGGAGGGATGTAGGAGCCTGGTGGAGCCAAAGTAATAGCGGACCATGGGGGAGCTAAGGGAGTGAAGAGTCAAGGCAGAGCCGAAGTGCTGATAGGTTGAAGTGGAGAAATGGGCCTGGAGGCCCAAGGTGTAGCCATGGGATCCACTTCACAGAGCCTGGCTGGTGGTGGAGTCTGAGGCGGAGCCAAAGAGCTGTCAGGAGTCAGCAGCAAGGGCGACTCTGAGAAGCTGCAAGGCACCAGCGAGGCAGGTGAGTCCAGGGGACTGGATGGAGCCAGCGGAGAGTATAGGAACAACAAAGTGGGAAGGATATTAGATGGGATCAGGTCATCCAGAATACTTGATGGGTTCAAATGAGGAGAGAGTTTGGGGGTTACAAACCCCTAATCAAACACTCTATAAAAGGGGTCAGCAAATTAAAAATGACACGTGAAGTAAGGTGCAATCTAACCACATTTATTATAGACCACACACAAACTCACGTTTCCTAACATTCACACAAATTAAGAGAAAAATATGAGATAAACATTCAAATTAACCATACGGAAGCCAATACAACTTCACAATAAACTTGAAAGGGAGGAGTCAACAATATTAGATCAATGACACAACAAACAAAAAAACACATAAAAACAGCTTGTATCCAACTGCTTTCTAGGCATAGTGGCATGTGCAGTGTTCATCGCCACATGCTTCATTCCTTTTTACTCTAGTCTTATATTCTCTCAACTTGGAGCCATTAGAGCAACGGGGCACAGGTGTACAGGGGAGGAGCATAACAACACTCAGAGGAAAAGGAAAAAAAAATCAGCACACAAAAACAGATAGTCACAAGACCAGGAGCCATATCACCCTGTAGCCCAAGACTGGTTGCCCCTGAAGCTAAGCAGAGTTGAGTGCAGTAGTACATAGTAAACATAGACACAAATATAGCCACAGAGGGCGAGGGTGGGTGTTGGCTCTGCTGTAAAATCTATCAGCCAGTGATCCTCATCTGGCTCTGGGGTGGACTGTCCTGACGGCACAGACTCTGTGATGTTCCTGGCATTCATCTCCGGCCTCCGGATGGAAGTTACAACCGGCTCTGGCTCTGGAATGAACTGTTTGGCTGACTCTGGCTCCGTGGTTGGAGGGGGCTCTCGCTTGTGGTCCATGGCGGGCGCTGGCTCAGGGTCTGATTCTATGGTGTGCTCGAGCATCATCATCAGGGTGATGTGGGAACTACGTCAGACTGCTATTTATTGACTATAGCTCAGCCTTTAACACCATAGTTCCCACCAAGCTAACCTCCAAACTCCTGGATCTCGGCCTGAATCCTTCTCTCTGCCACTGGATTGAGGACTTCCTCACTGGCAGGCCTCAGGTGGTGAGAATAGGCCAGTCCACCTCCACCTCCATCACCCTGAGTGTGGGAGCTCCACAGGGCTGTGTCCTGAGCCCCCTGCTCTACTCTCTCTACACGCATGACTGTTTGTCCACACACAGCTCCACCTCTATCATCAAATTTGCTGATGATACTGTTGTCCTGGGCCTCATTTCCAACAACAATGAGACGGCATACTTGGACGAGGTGGAGCATCTAACATCATGGTGCCAGGACAACTGTCTCTCTCTGAATGCTGGCAAGACCAAAGAAATGATTGTGGACTTCAGGAAGAGACAGCAACGGACATACTCCCTCATGATCAGCGGGTCACCAGTAGAGAGAGTGAGCAGCTCAAGTACCTGGGAGTAAACATCTCCGAGGACCTGACCTGGACTGCTCACATTCAGACACAGGTGAAAAAAGCCAGGCAAAGACTGTACCACCTGCGCCAGCTGAGGAAATTCAGGGTTTCACCAGCTATCCTGAAAACTTTCTATTTAGGGGCGATAGAAAGTGTTTTAACTCAGTGCATCACAGCGTGGTATGGGAACAGCACCAGTCATGACCGCAAAGCCCTGCAAAGAGTAGTGCGCTTATCCGAGCGTATCTCAGGGTCAGCTCTCCCTCTCTGCAGGACGTCTACACCAAACGCTGCAAAGGTAGAGCTACCAAGATCATCAAGGACTCTAATCACCCTGCAAACCCTCATTTCACGCTGCTACCATCTGGTAGCGCTTCCGAAGCCTGATGGCCAAAACTGAGAGACTCAGGAGGAGCTTCTTCCCCAGGCCATCAGACTCCTGAACTCAGTCACTTAACATCACGTGACTTCACTTCAGGATAAACATCGATACACTGACATTGCACTGCACTTTCTGTTCTCACTGTGTAACAACCTGTCATAAACCTGTTTGCACATTATACTCTTTATACATTTGTTAACCACATATTTATAAGTCTACAGTTTACTCACTGCAAAGTCTACTTCAATTATTTTATTCCACTTTATCCTTATTTGTTACCTTTTTTTCTCTTGACTTGATTATTTATAATTCTACAGATATAGACATATATATATATATATATATATATATATATATAGAGAGAGTACTTTTTTTATATCCTATTTCTATTATAATTTCTTCCTTGTGTTTTTAACTGTGAATTTGCACTGTCCATGGAGCGGACCTGTTTACATTTCACTGCTGGTTGTATATTCTGTATATAACTGTGTATGTGACAAATAAAACTCTTGAATCTTGAATCTTGAATCAGGTCCACAGTGGAGGATCTCTCTTGCTGACTGGGACACTCCAGGCTGGGACGAGAAGCTCAATCTGAAGCTGGCAGAGAGATGGCTGCTGAAGGTGTTGAAAGTCCCGGGGAGTCAGAGTGACAGCGTTTTTATCAACGACCCCCACAGTGAGGGAGGATCTGCAAACCCACAAGAGATGGTGATCCTCCCTCATCAACATCATCTGTCCTAGAATGACATCAACTCCAGAAAAGGTGTTTAAGGGTCTCGTCATCCCAGCACACCTCGTTGTAGAGCTCCAGGAGGGCCTCTACAAACTCCTCCAGCAAGCAGCCGTTCTGTGAGTCCAAACAGTCCATACGTGTTTGTTGTTGATTGCTATTCAGTCATGCTGTATGGATCAATCCAAACACAAGGGAGTCAGGAATATACTAAAATTGTCTTTAATCCACAAAAAGAATTACCCAGGAGAATTTCTTGTTAATCTCAAGTAACACAATAACCACACTGAAGCAAAGACAATAACCTACAGAGTTAGAGACAGAGAACTGCAGGGAGTATATATGCACAGGTTTAACAAGGTAAATAAATAGGAGACAGGTGAACATAATCATTAACTAATGAGTAACCAATACTAACATGGGTAAGGAGAACATTACACAGAAAGGATATAAAAGAAACAAAAGCACATGAACAAAAACACAATGAACTCTGGCACATACACTATATTGCCAAAAGTATTAGGACACCCCTTAAAATCACTGAGTTCAGGTGTTCAATCACTTCCATGGCCATAGGTGTATAAAATCAAGCACTAGGCATGCAGATGCTTCTACACACATTTGTGAAAGAATGGGTCGCTCTCAGGAGCTCAGTGAACTCAAGCGTGGTACCGTGATAGGTTACCACCTGTGTAATAAGTCCATTCCTGAAATTTCCTCTCTACTAAATATTCCACGCTCAACTGTTAGTGGTATTATAACAAAGTGGAAGCAATTGGGAACAACAGCAACTTAGCCACGAAGTGGTAGACCACGTAAAATCACAGAGTGGGGTCAGTACATGCTGAGGTTCATAGTGCGCAGAAGTCTCCAACTTTCTGCAGAGTCAATAGCTACAGACCTCCAAACTTCATGTGTCCTTCAGATGAGCTCAAGAACAGTGCGTAGAGAGCTTCATGGAATGGGTTTCTATGGCCGAGCAGCTCATCCAAGCCTTACATCACCAAGTGCAATGCAAAGCGTGGGATGCGGTGGTGTAAAGCACGCCGCCACTGGACTCTAGAGCAATGGAGACGTGTTCTCTGGAGTGACCAATCACGCTTCTCTGTCTGCCAATCCCATGGATGAGTCTGGGTTTGGCGGTTGCCATGAGAACGGGACTTGCCTGACTGCATTGTGCCAAGTGTAATGTTTTTTTGGAGGGGGGATTATGGTGTGGGGTTGTTTTTCAGGGGTTGGGCTTGGCCCCTTAGTTTCAGTGAAAGGAACTTTTAATGCTTCAGCATACCAAGACATTTTGGACAATTTCATGCTCCCAACATTGTGGGAACAGTTTGGGGATCGCCCCTTCCTGTCCCAACATGACTGCGCACCAGTGCACAAAGTGTCGGTCCAT
>JAGHMJ010004090.1:1575000-1735000 GCA_018749465.1 Paracanthobrama guichenoti
CCGTCAATAATCTCTCATGGTGAGTGTCATCCTACAGCTCACACATCTAGATAGGCTCTTTTGGGGAATAACATTTCAATTATACAATGACAGCTATATATTTTAGATAAATATTAATATTTTTAATGTAATTTACAGATATACTCTTTTTTTAAATATTTCAATTACACTCTAAAAAATCCTGAGTTGTTTTAACCCAAACTTGGGTCAAATATGGACAAACCCAACCATTGGGTTTAATGTAAAAATTTTACTCAACGGTTGGGTTTGTCCATGTTTTTTAGCGTGTATATGAGTACAGCTATATTTTTAATCAATATTAATACAACTATTAATAACATAGTATATATAATTAGATATTTGTAGATGGGTTTGGGTTTGGGTTTGTCCATATTTGACCCAAGGGTTAAAAATACTCAGCATTTTGTATTCAATTATATGATTACAGCTATATTTTAATCAATATTAATACAAATATTGATTGTTGACAAATTAGATAATATATATACACACACACACACACACACACAATATCTAATTTGTCAGTTAGATTTAAAAATATAATAATTTATTTAAAAATAAAATTTCATTAAAATATTTATTTAAATAATTAATTTTATTAATTTATAATGACAATTAATTATATTATATTTTAAAATGCAATGTTCATTTAAATAAATATATAAAATATTTGGGAATAACATGAAATAAAACAAATTAAATTGATGAAATTAAACAAATAAAAAAAATATATATATATATATATATATATATATATATATATATTCTCTCATTTCTGGCATTGCATTTGTTGCATGTCCTCTCTTTTGTGCCCGATAGGTGTCATGATCTGTCATATTAAGCACTGAATGCCTGACAGATTAGTTTCTTATGCCGAAGGCTTCACATGACGTTATAACAGGTGCTGAATGATTACAGGGAGCTCATGATTGTGTCAAACTCCCTTTGACTTCTGCAGTAGTTGCTCTAATAGATTTGGAGTGTGTATGTGCACTAGATCACTAACTATGGAGCAGGTTCAGTTTGAGTCATGTGTCAAACTGATGAGAACAATATGTGAGTGTGTGATGCAGGACGGCTGTCACAGAACCTGACGTCAGCCGCACAAACACACGTCCGACACCGCAGTGACGCTACACATGTCTGACTGAATCCATCTAACAATGTGCCATCGCTTTTTTTTTTTCAGAGCGTCATGGATTTTGGACAGAACGGACTTAGTTGCTCTTCTTCTGAGGAAAAACGCAAAGAATCGGACTATTGGTACGAAGCCACTACGAGAAGCATTGGTGGGGACAATGAAACGTACAGTTGACATAAAATAATTAGATAAAACATATGTACAAAAGAAACATGATGTGGATAAAAGCTGTATATTGTTGCTGCTGCTGTACATTCATGTATTTCATTCTCGCATAAATGTATTTATGTTTAAAAAACTATTTATATGTTTATAAAAGAGATATTTATAAATATGAGTTTTATTTATGTAACATTTTGAAATGAATGCAAACTGCAAGTCATTTCTGTTTGTAACTATTTTGTCTCTAATAGTTGTAAATGTTTTAAAAATCATTAAAAAATGCACAAATGCAAAAATGTTTTAAATGTTACTTTTGAATAACAGATTATATTACTTAAATGTGACTAAATACAATGTTTATATGTGTGTGTGTGTGTGTGTGTGTGTGTGTGTGTGTGTGTGTGTGTGTGTGTGTGTGTGTGTGTGTGTGTGTGTGTGTGTGTGTGTGGACCACAGAACCAGTCATAAGGGTCCATTTTTTTAATTAAGATTGATACATAAACAAGCTTTCCATTGATGTATGGTTTGTTAGAATATGACAATATTTAGCTGAGATACAACTATTATAAAATATGTAAATCTGGAATCTGAGGGTGCAAAAAAAATCTAAATAGTGAGAAAATCTCTGATTTATGATTGAAGATATACCTGTGAAACGCAGGACTGGATTTGTGCTCCAGGGTCACACGCACACACACACACACATATATATATATATATATATATATATATATATATATATATATATATATATATATATATATATATAGCCTGGAACTAACTTTTTGCCACTCCTATGACATCTACAACTACTGTATAAATTAAAAACATTATTAAAGCTAAGTAACAGTAGTTTTCAGGTCGAGACATTGAATAAAGTGATCAAATGTAAAATGACACTGGACAGTCTTCAGTGCATAAACAAACAATGTTTAATCCTTATTGAAGGTACAGAAGTTATTAATTTAAGAGCAGTGTGATTTTTTCTTTGTCTTCTGTTGTTTGATTAACATAAAAACAAAGACGGCAGCAGGAATATTAGGCTGCTGTCACTTTAAGAGCTGCACAGATCCAATATACTGATACACATGCGCTTTATTTCTGTTTACGTTCACTTAAGACATACCTGTCTTGTTTACTCAGATACTCGCAAAGACCGGCACTTTTGTGTGAATTTGTCTGTTCAAGCACAAGAAGACGTGAACAAGAGCTTGATTATTTGCGAGCTGTCTGAGACACAGCTTTCTGGGCGCATGCTTCAGATGTGTGCGCACACAGAACTGAGCTCCCTTTCGCGTCTTCTTGCGCTTGAATATTTAAATTGGCAAGGCTTAAACTTTCTTAATGATGTAGCCTGTAACTGTCCCGAGCATCGATGGAAATATATATTTCTTAATATTGCTTGCTTTCCATTATGCACTGCTCTGTTTGTTGTTAGGATGACAGACAGTTAAAAAGTAAATTTTTTAACGGTCTAACAGCACTCATCAGTGTCAAAATGATGGCCAATCATCAAAGAGGGCGGGGCTTAATGTTTACCATAGAAGAGTGTGAAATCAAACGCTGCACTTTTAGTTTTTACAGTGAAAGAGTGTGTGCGTGGTAACATGTAAGTAGCTAAACATTGAATATTTGACAACTGTTTTACGATGGATATGTTTAACGGCCCACAGTAACATACAGTGATGCAAACTAAGCTTTTTTAATGTAATTTCACCATTTTTAATTGAAAATATGCTATCATAAATGATGATGTCGAAACAAGAAACGTTTTATTTTTTATTTTTGACATTTTTGACATATTAGACATACAAACAAGAGTGAATGTGTGCATATTTAGAGTTTAAATTGATTACTTCACAAATATATAGGCTATAATTAGACCAGGAAATTCTGTTACCATTTTTATTTCTTTATTCCCTTAAATCCCTTTCAATCCTTTAATTATTTAATGTATTTAAATAAAAAGACAAGGAGAGACAAATTGTAAATAAAAACAGAATGCAATGATGTGGAAGTTTCAAAGATGACATATCAAATGTTTAAACTGAGCGAGAACAACTTGGGTTGTCCTTGTCCTCTTTAGTCCGGATGACATGGCGTCCCAGTTTTCCAAAAAGAACTTCAAATTTTGATTGGTCTGACCACAGAACAGTTTTCCACTTTGCCAGTCCATTTTAAATGAGCCTTGGCCCAGAGAAAACGCCTGCGCTTCTGGATCATGTTTAGATATGGCTTCTTTTTTGACCTGTAGAGTTTTAGCCGGCAGCGGCGAATGGCACGGTGGATTGTGTTCACCGACAATGTTTTCTGGAAGTATTCCTGAGCCCATGTTGTGATTTCCATTACAGTAGCATTCCTGTATGTGATGCAGTGCCGTCTCAGGGCCGAAGATCACAGGCATCCAGTATGGTTTTCCGGCCTTGACCCTTACGCACAGAGATTGTTCCAGATTCTCTGAATCTTTGGATGATATTATGCACTGTAGATGATGATAACTTCAAACTCTTTGCAGTTTTTCTCTGAGAAAGTCCTTTCTGATATTGCTCCAGTATTTTTGGCCGCAGCATTGGGGGAATTGGTGATCCTCTGCCCATCTTGACTTCTGAGAGACACTGCCACTCTGAGAGGCTCTTTTTATACCCAATCATGTTGCCAATTGACCTAATAAGTTGCAAATTGGTCCTCCGGCTGTTCCTTATATGTACATTTAACCTTTCCAGCCTCTTATTGCTACCTGTCCCAACTTTTTTGGAATGTGTAGCTCTCATGAATTCAGGAATTCAATCACTTCCATGGCCACAGGTGGATAAATCAAGCACTAGACATGCAGACGCTTCTACAAACATTTGTGAAAGAATGGGTCGCTCTCAGGAGCTCAGTGAACTCAAGCGTGGTACCTTTCTGCAGTCAATAGCTACAGACCTCCAAACTTCATGTCTCCTTCAGATGAGCTCAAGAACAGTGCGTAGAGAGCTTCATGGAATGGGTTTCCATGGCCGAGCAGCTCATCCAAGCCTTACATCACCAAGTGCAATGCAAAGCTTGGGATGCAGTGGTGTAAAGCACGCCGCCACTGGACTCTAGAGCAGTGGAGACGTGTTCTCTGGAGTGACCAATCACACTTCTCTGTCTGCCAATCCCATGGATGAGTCTGGGTTTGGCGGTTGCCACGAGAACGGGACTTGCCTGACTGCACTGTGCCAAGTGTAAAGTTTGGTGGAGGGGGGATTATGGTGTGAGGTTGTTTTTCAGGGATTGGGCTTGGCCCATTAGTTCCAGTGAAAGGAACTCTTAATGCTTCAGCATACCAAGACATTTTGGACAATTTCATGCTCCCAACTTTGTGGGAACAGTTTGGGGATGGCTCCTTCCTGTTCCAACATGACTGCGCACCAGTGCACAAAGCATCAGTCCATAAAGACATGGATGAGCGAGTTTGGTGTGGAGGAACTTGACTGGCCTGCACAGTGTCCTGACCTCAACCTGACAGAACACCTTTGGGATGAATTAGAGCGGAGACTGTGAGCCAGACCTTCTCGTCCAACATCAGTGCCTGACCTCACAAATGCGCTTCTAGAAGAATGGTCAAAAATTCCCATAAACACACTCCTAAACCTTGTGGAAAGCCTTCCCAGAAGAGTTGAAGCTGTTATAGCTGCAAAGGGTGGAACTCCATATTAAACCCTACGGATTAAGAATGGGATGTCATTAAAGTTTATGTGCATGTAAACAAGTCAGGTGTCCCAAAACGTATGCAAATATAGTGTATATACACACACACATACATATACTATTGTGGCGAGGTTGGCGAGCGAGAGACGTGGGAGGAGCGAACAAGACCGATGCATGATTGAGAATGAGTGTCACCTGCGAGGCACACCATTCTCGAGACCTCTCATGAGGGAGCTCGGAGGCATATAAGGTTGAGCGACACCAGTGAAGGACGAGAGAGGACCAGGCCTGGACTACGTTGTGTTTTGTTTATGTTTTATTATGTGTGCATGGCAGTCGTCCGTGAGGGGCTGCCTGCATTTTTACTTTCAGATTGTTTATTAATTTATTAAAGTCTTATTTGAATGTTCATCAGTTCCCGCCTCCTTCTTCCTATAACAAAGAACAGTATTACAGTTATATATTTACAAGCTTTTGTTAAATGCGACTAATCGATTTGACAGCAGTAATATACACTATAAATTAAATTTTGTTATGTTTTGTTTTTAATGACAATTTAATTAATTCAATACATATTATCTGAAAATAATACTGTAAATAAAAATAAATGCAGTAAATTAATCTTGTTTTGAGGATGTTTGGATAGCTATCCCTCCTAGGAAGAGATTTCCTCAGAGGAAAGCTAGTAACTGTCCCAAATGGCACCCTAAACACTCGCGGTCTTCCTTCAAGTCCTCACTTTGGTGACGTAGCGCTGGGGGCGCTCGCGAGCACACTTCTGAATCCTAAAATGACAAATGGGACACCCTACGGTCTCGTGGACTTCACCATCATGAGTCCGAGTGCAAGTCCACAAAGTGCATATGATGTGTGCCATTTGGGACAGGGCCATAAAAGATACGCCCTCTAAATTTTGATTAATAAAACCTCTAGAATGAATAAGGAGGAGCATCAGAGGGCAGTACTGACACTATTCAGATAAATCCCTGAAACATAAGGGAAGCATTTTGCAGAATTTTAACTAAATCCAAAATGGCAAAAAGGAGTTGCTTTGCTACAATTAAGTTTGACCCACTAAGTGGGCAGAATAGCAGATTTATTACACTGAATTAATGCTGTGTATATATGCAGAGTGCTTTTAAAGGAGAATTACACAAGGAAAGAAAAAAACTGTGTTTTGTCCTTGAAAGCCGGTTTCGTATATGACTCACACTGGGTCATTTGGGTCTATTTATTGCAAAAGAAAGGAAGGGACACTGTGACAGATAATCCAGTTTTAAAAAAATTAAGAGAAAAGCAACATCTGATCATCGAATTTACCAAAGAACCTGTTTAGGCTTCAAGCACAATATCAACTCATAAAATCATATACCGGTATATCAATTCTATATCAATTCTTCACAATATAACACTATTTGTAATTATAATGTTAATCTTAATATACTGATTGAAGGTTTAGGATTGGTAAGATTTTAAAGAAGTCTCTTTTGCTCACCACACTCTCAGAAAAAAAAGGTACAGTGAAGGTATAATTTTGTTCCTTTGGGAACAAAACGTGTAAATGTATCTTTAAAGGTACACGATTGGTCCTCAGGGTACAATTATACCATTGTTTTCCTCTACTTAGAGCAGGGGTAGGCAAGTTCGGTCCTAGAGAGTTGCTGTCCTGCAGAGTTTGACCCTGAAAGACATCTACAGAAGCTCTTACTGAGAGGTTTAGATGTTGATGTTTCATTGAAAATGTTTGGTCACCATTATTGTGATCAGTGTTTCCTTCATTTTGACTCTTGGCTTTTTATGTGAGTTTGTGGTTTTTGTTACAGTGTTAATAAAACACATAATCTGTTCATATCAAAAGAAGCCATAAACAAAAATGATCATGAAGAAAAGTGTTAAACTCATTGCTGATTAAAGCTATTAATAAATAACATTCATCAACAATACTTTCTTACATAGATCAGTCAGATCTGAGTGCGTCTAAATAAAAGAGTTTATACGCACACAGATATCAAGAATCAGCGTATGAATCTCAACCATGGTGACATTCTTAATGCTGCAATGCATGCTGGGAGCCATGAGTTTTATACTGTGGTGGCTTAGTAGCGTTGGAGCTAAACTCTGCAGGACATCAGCTCTCTAGGACTGAACTTGCCTACCCCTGGCTTAGAGGTACAAAAATATACCCTTAACGGTACCACCCCAGTGACGGCCACTTGTACCTTAAAAAACTTGGTACCTTTTTTTTTCTTCTTTTTTTTTTGAGAGTGCAGGGTTGCATTTATTTGATCAAAAATACAGGAAAAAACAAAAAGTAAAAACAGTAAAACAGTGAAATACTCCTCCAGTGTAGATCAGCTGTTCTCTGTGTGAATATACAGTAAAGTGTGATTTATTCCTGTGATCAAAGCTGAGTTTATCGTCATTACTCCAGTCTTCAGTGTCACATGATCCTTCACACATCATTCTCAGATGAGGATCTGATGCTCAAGACACATTTATGATTATTAGCATATTGTTTGTGGAAACCATGATGCATTTTTCATGATTATTTAATGAATATTGTTTAATGAATGTTCAAAAGATTTTTTTGACATTTTCTTTGAAATTCATTAAAGATTAATTATTTAAAAAAAAAAAAAAGACTAAACTTTCCACTTAAAACAGTTGGGTTAAAAATTACACAGCAGATAACCCAATGGTGGGTTTATGTTGGGTTATTTTAACCAACTGGTTGTGTTGTTATATAAATCACCCAATAAACTTTAGGAATAACTCAACAAAGTGACCCAATATGTTTAACCCTGATATTAAGTACCATAAACAACCCAACCCAACCCAAGCCAATATAAGTGTATGAAGAATGACATGTTGCACTGCCTCTATGAAGTCCTGGGAAACATACATCTACTGCTATTTAAAATGCAATGATGCCCTCTTGTGGGCATTGATAATCTCTGCATTGCCACAAAGCCTGTTTTTTTAGCATGTTGCTATGTTGTTACTAGGCTGGTTATTGGGATTTTGTCCACTAGGCAAGCCTAATTACTTAAAAATTTAATAACGCATAAGCAGCATGATCTAAACTCATTAGCAGCTCCTGACCATATATTTCTATATGACTAACCTATGATTAACTGCTAGTAGTGTTACATTCAAATGACTAAACACATGCAGGACACTTTTGCTAACATGGCGTAATTCAGTCATTGCTTAATTCAGCCTGAGGGTGGCGCTCTAATGTTGATTGGCAGGCTCTACATCAGGGGTGTCCAAACCTGCTCCTGGAGGGCCACTGTCCTGCTGTCCTGCCTCAGCGCACCTACCTGGAAGTTTCTAGTGTGCCTAAGACCTGGGCTGTGTTCGAAATCGCCCCCTATTCACTATTCCCTACAGTAGTCCACTAATATAGTGCACTTGAGTGAATGAAAACAAGTGAAATAAAAACTCATTTATTTATTGTGTATGAATATTGATTTAGAATGTTATGAGTTCAGGAGAGCAACACAAAGCCACACTGATTCCCAGAACAATTAAAACAGTCTAAGCTTGAGCACATTGGGAACTGGGTTACAAAAAAACAGGTGCTTATTTATTTTATTATTATTATTATTATTATTATTATTATTATTATTATTATTATTATTAATGTTATTATATTTTATTGGTTGATCTTTTGCAATTGTTTCCTTTCTGGAATGTCAATATTTTGTATCTTCCTATTTATTTACAAGCTATCAACTATAACGCTATAAGCTATTATTTAATAGCACGTTTAACCCTCTGGTGCTGTTCGGTCATTTTTGACAGAAAAATATGATGTTTTTTTTTTTTTTTGTTGTTGTTGTTTATAGAATTTTTTTACTTCATCAGAATGGTATGAAACTTGGTAAAGGTTTTGGCACTTGCTATGCGAATACACACACACACACACACACACACACACACACACACACACACAATCATGGCCATGATTCAAACAGGTTAAATGGTCCTGAAAAAAAAATGTTTGTACACTTGTACTGTTCATGGTCAAAAATGAGCACATTGAAAAAAAAATGAGAAGCAAATTGAATCTAGTGGAAGCGTTATCAACCTTGAATTTGGAACACAACTTGTTTAGATTTATGTATTGTTTAATATAAAATTTGTATGTTCATGCCTTTTTCATTATAATAAAATCCAAATCATTCAAGATTTACGACAGGTAATAACAGGTAATAAATGGATCATAACTATTCCATAAAATCCCCTAAAAATACAAAATATTCAACTAGATGAGTAAAGTTCATAAACAAACTTTTAATGTTGGCTTGACAAAGCTGTATGGAAGTTTGAAAGTTTTATAAGCTTTAAATTTTGTAAAGTGGATTGAGAAAGAAAGAGAAAGACATTGCTAGCATGAATTAACATGTCACTAGCATGTTTTAGCACATTGCTAACATGAATTAGCATGTTGCTAGCATGGATTAACATGTTTTAACACATCGCTAGCATGATTTAGCATTCTGCTAGCATGAATTGTCATTTTGCTAGCATGAATAATCAGGTTTTAGCACATTGCTAACATGGATTGGATCGGATTCAGGCCTCACTCATATGTGGTAATAAATATGATTCGGATACGTGCATTTGCGTCTGCCATGTTAGCGGTCAAATCGGATATTCCCCAGTAAATGCAAGTCGTACGTCATTGAAAAAGGGACACGATCCGCGATCACATGACATGTTTTGCTGACCTTTAAAGATAAAAAGCAAAACGTTGAATAATCATTTCGTCTGCATCCATTGCATATCGCGCCGTTTTTACTTCCTTTTCCGGGTCAGAGCGTCTTGGGCTGTTTCACCAGTGTATAGTGTAAATGCAAATATCGGATACAGGTCGCTTTTAAAGCGGGTCGTCAAAAAAATCGGATATAGTCACCAAATCGGAATTGTGCATCAAGACCTGCAGTGTAAATGCGGCTTTAGTTGTGAGAAAATGTCTGAATTCTCAGAACTTTTTTTTTTTTTACCTTTATTTATATAGCACCTTTTACAAGTCCAATTGTTTCAAAGCAGCTTCACAGTGTTAACAGGAAAATAATGCAACAGAATTTGTACAGCCGTTCTGGTGAAACGGTGATGTTATCCAGCTAATTTCAAGTATCATATAGTGTCAGTGCGGGCAGATCGGTAATATAGATGAGATTTAGGTGTCCCCAACTGAGCAAGCCAAAAGCCAAAGGCTTTACTTTAGCTAACATTATGACACAAGCAAGATTCTCTTAAAGTTATGAACAAACATTCCCTTAATGCTTGCATAACCATGAAAAACTAACCATTTAGTAGATCAATGTGCAGTTCAAAGCCTCCTCCTCTCCCAGGGGGATCGCTCCCTCGAGGAGCACACACAAAATATTTTAGATCTGGCTTATTTCGTTCACTGGGCAGGGCTCAATGAACAGACAAAGGCATTCCTGCTCGGAAATGCTCCTCGAAGGACATTTAAAGAGTATGTAGACTGGGGTGCTTTTCCAGTGTGGATTCCCCTACATGATCGGTGAGAGTGAGGAGATTCATCCATCTACCCAAGAACCTGAGCCTGCAGTGAAAACAGAGCCTCAACTCAACAGGGATCAACGGCCAGAGCCCACCGCAGACCCAGAGCCACAGAAAGCCAAGTCTGACCAGGTGCTTGAGCCAGCACTAATAATAATTATAATAATTTGGTACATTTATATAGCGCTTTTCTAGGCACTCAAAGCGCTTTACATATAGAAGGTGGAACTGAGGCCACATTTGCCCCTGAGCTTTGACCAGATGGGAGAGCTGGCAGCAATAACAGTGGGCATATTGATAGAATATGAAGGAGCCCCACCCATAATCCCAAGGCAAAGAAGTGTGTGCAGCACTCAGTCCATATGGTGATAACTGAGGAATGCTGGGTGACGAAACAGACTAGAGTCAGTTTCATTGCCCACAGCTCAGAGTCTGTTTCGTCGCCCAGCACAGTCTGTTTCGCTGTCCAGCACAGAGTCTGTCTTGTTGTCCAGCATCAAGTCTGTTTCTCATCCATCACCGAGTCTTTTTCTCATCCAGCACCAAGACTGTTTCCTCATCCAGCACCATGCCTGTTTCGCTGTCCAGCACCAAGACTGCTTCCTCATCCAGCACCATGCCTGTTTCGCTGTCCAGCACCAAGACTGCTTCCTCATCCAGCACCATGCCTGTTTCGCTGTCCAGCACCAAGACTGTTTCCTCATCCAGCACCATGCCTGTTTCGCTGTCCAGCACCAAGACTGTTTCCTCATCCAGCACCATGCCTGTTTCGCTGTCCAGCACCAAGACTGTTTCCTCATCCAGCACCGTGTCTGTTTCGCTGTCCAGCACCAAGACTGTTTCCTCATCCAGCACCGAGTCAGACTCTGTGCTGGATGACCAAGCACCAAGTCTTCCAGCACCAAGTCTGTTCCACTGCACAGCACCAAGTCTGTTTCGTCATCCAGCACCGAGTCTGTTTTGTCGCCCAGGACCAAGTCTGTTCCGTTGCACAGCACCAAGTCTGTTTCGTCATCCAGCACAGATTCTGTTTCGTCGCCCAGCACAGAGTCTGTTTCACTGTCCAGGACAGAGTCTGTTTCGCTGTCCAGGACAGAGTCTGTTTTGTTGTCCAGCATCAAGTCTGTTTCTCATCCAGCACCGAGTCTGTTTCGTCGCCCAGCACAGAGTCTGTTTCGCTGTCCAGGACAGAGTCTGTTTCGCTGTCCAGGACAGAGTCTGTTTTGTTGTCCAGCATCAAGTCTGTTTCTCATCCAGCACCGAGTCTGTTTCGTCGCCCAGCACAGAGTCTGTTTTGTTGTCCAGCATCAAGTCTGTTTCTCATCCAGCACCGAGTCTTTTTCTCATCCAGCACCAAGACTGTTTCCTCATCCAGCACCGTGTCTGTTTCGCTGTCTAGCACCAAGTCTTTTTTATCGTCCAGCACCGAGTCAGATTCTGTGCTGGATGACCAAGCACCAAGTCTTCCAGCACCGTGTCTGTTTCGCTGTCCAGCACCGAGTCTGTTTCGTCGTCCAGCACCATGTCTGTTTCGCTGTCCAGCACCAAGATTGTTTCCTCATCCAGCACCGTGTCTGTTTCACTGTCCAGCACCAAGATTGTTTCCTCATCCAGCACCGTGTCTGTTTCGCTGTCCAGCACCGAGTCTGTTTCGCTGTCTAGCACCAAGTCTTTTTTATCGTCCAGCACCGAGTCAGATTCTGTGCTGGATGACCAAGCACCAAGTCTTCCAGCACCGTGTCTGTTTCGCTGTCCAGCACCGAGTCTGTTTCGTCGTCCAGCACCGTGTCTGTTTCCTCATCCAGCACCGTGTCTGTTTCGCTGTCCAGCACCGAGTCTGTTTCGTCGTCCAGCACCGTGTCTGTTTCCTCATCCAGCACCGTGTCTGTTTCGTCGTCCAGCATCGAGTCTGTTTCGCTGTCTAGCACCAAGTCTGTTTTATCGTCCAGCACCGAGTCAGACTCTGTGCTGGATGACCAAACACCAAGTCTTCCAGCACCAAGTCTGTTTCGTCATCCAGCACCGAGTCTTATTGTTGCCCAAGTTTAATGTTTTGTTATGCTAGTTTAGAAGAGTTTCTGATACAGTCTTATGTCTATTTTCGCAAGTGCTACTGTATGTAAAATTAATTTGTGTGTTTGATGAATCAACTTGAATAACTTTTTGTTGGCATTGTCTAAAGAGGATCTGGTTAAATTTTCACTAAAACCCACGCATTACATGCCTTTCTGGAACAACGTCACACAAACCCCTTCACATTCACATTCACATTCACATTCACACAGAAATGAGCATTTCTACACATTTCCCACCAAAAATACGACTTGAGGAGCTTTAGCACTCTCTCAAGTGACCGTCCTAGTTACAGTTAGGTCCATATATATTTGGACACAGGCATTATTTTTTATACTCTTGGCTCTATATGCCACCAGAATAAAATTAAAATGAAACAACCAAGATGAATTTGAAGTGCAGACTTTCAACTTTAATTCAAGGGGTTGAACAAAAATATCAAGTAAAGATTTTCAGAATCAGAATCAGAATCAGAAAGAGCTTTATTGCCAAGTGTGCTTGCACACACAAGGAATTTGTCTTGGTGCTGAAGCTTCCAGTGCACATATACAATACAACACAACATGAACACAAATATACAAATATGAAAAATAGTACAAAATAAAATAAAGGTATGTATATATATATAAGGTCACAGTTACATTTAAGAATATATTGCACTAAACAAACAAACAAAACAATAGCTGAAGAGCTCCACACCGAAGCAGCCATCCGCGGCGCCATCTTGTGTACGGGCGCCGCGGATTTTAGGAACTGCAACCATTTTATACACAGTCCCCCCATTTTCAGGGGCTCAAATGTACAAACCCGATTCCAAAAAAGTTTTGACACTGTACAAATTGTGAATAAAAGCAGAATGCAATGATGTGGAAGTTTCAAATTTCAATGTTTTATTCAGAATACAACATAGATGACATATCAAATGTTTAAACTGAGAAAATGTATCATTTTAAGGGAAAAATAAGTTGATTTTAAATTTCATGGCATCAACACATCTCAAAAAAGTTGGGACAAGGCCATGTTTCCCACTGTGTGGCATCCCCTCTTCTTTTTCTAACAGTCTGCAAACGTCTGGGGACTGAGGAGACAAGTTGCTCAAGTTTAGGAATAGAAATGTTGACCCATTCTTGTCTAATACAGGCTTCTAGTTGCTCAACTGTCTTAGGTCTTCTTTGTGGCATCTTCCTCTTTATGATGCGCCAAATGTTTTCTATGGGTGAAAGATCTGGACTGCAGGCTGGCCATTTCAGTACCCGGATCCTTCTTCTACACAGCCATGATGTTGTAATTGATGCAGTATGTGGTCTGGCATTGTCATGTTGGAAAATGCAAGGTCTTCCCTGAAAGAGACGACGTCTGGATGGGAGCATATGTTGTTCTAGAACTTGGATATCCCTTTCAGCATTGATGGTGCCTTTCCAGATGTGTAAGCTGCCCATGCCACACGCACTCATGCAACCCCATCCCATCAGAGACGCAGGCTTCTGAACTGAGCGCTGACAACAACTTGGGTTGTCCTTGTCCTCTTTAGTCCAGATGATATGGCATCCCAGTTTTCCAAAAAGAACTTCAAATTTTGATTGGTCTGACCACAGAACAGTTTTCCACTTTGCCACAGTCCATTTTAAATGAGCCTTGGCCCAGAGAAAATGCCTGCGCTTCTGGATCATGTTTAGATATGGCTTCTTTTTTGACCTGTAGAGTTTTAGCCGGCAACCGCGAATGGCACGTGGATTGTGTTCACCGACAATGTTTTCTGGAAGTATTCCTGAGCCCATGTTGTGATCCATTACAGTAGCATTCCTGTATGTGATGCAGTGCCGTCTAAAGGCCGAAGATCACGGGCATCCAGTATGGTTTTCCAGCCTTGACCCTTACGCACAGAGATTGTTCCAGATTCTCTGAATCTTTGGATGATATTATGCACTGTAGATGATGATAACTTCAAACTCTTTGCAGTTTTTCTCTGAGAAACTCCTTTCTGATATTGCTCCAGTATTTTTGGCCGCAGCATTGGGGGAATTGGTGATCCTCTGCCCATCTTGACTTCTGAGAGACACTGCCACTCTGAGAGGCTCTTTTTATACCCAATCATGTTGCCAATTGACCTAATAAGTTGCAAATTGGTCCTCCAGCTGTTCCTTATATGTACATTTAACTTTTCCGGCCTCTTATTGCTACCTGTCCCAACTTTTTTGGAATGTGTAGCTCTCATGAAATCCAAAATGAGCCAATATTTGGCGTGACATTTCAAAATGTCTCACTTTCAACATTTGATATGTTATCTATATTCTATTGTGAATAAAATATAAGTTTATGAGATTTGTAAATTATTGCATTCTTTTTTTATTCACAATTTGTACAGTGTCCCAACTTTTTTGGAATCGGGTTTAAAATTGGACAAATGAATATAATCATAAATAAAATGTTCATTTTTAATATTTTGTTGAGAATCCTTTGCAGGCAATGACTGCCTGAAGTCTGGAACCCATGGACATATAACAAAGACTGGGTTTCCTCCTTTTGATGCTTTGTCAGGCTCTAACTGCAGCTGTCTTCAGTCGTTGTTTGTTCTTGGGTCTTTCTGCCTTTAGTTTTTCCTTCAACAAGTGAAATGCATGCTGGATCGGGTTGAGGATTAACTTGGCCATTACAGAATATTCCATTTCTTTTCTTTAAAAAACTCCTGGGTTGCTTTTGTAGTGTGTTTTGGATCATTGCCCATCTGTACCGTGAAGCGCCGTCCAATTATCTTTGCTGCATTTGGCTTAATCTGAGCAGACAGTATATTGCTCTCCACTTCAGAATTCATCTGGGTGCCTCTGTCTTATCATCAATAAACACCAGTGAAACAGTAGTTTCATCCATCCCAAGAATGCTTTTCCAGAACTGGTCAGGCTTTTTTAGATGTTTTTTGGCAAAGTCTAATCTTGAGGCTTATGAATGGTTTGCACCTTGCGGTGAACCCTCTGTATTGGCTCTCGTGAAGTCTTCTCTTGAATGTAGACTTTGACAATGACACTCCTAAATCCTGGAGAGTGTCCTTTATTTGGCTGGAGGTTGTGAATGGGTTTTTCTTTACCATGGAGAGGATCCTGTGATCATCTACCTCTGGTGTCTTCCGTGGACATCCAGGCCTTTTTATTTTGCTAAGCTCACACGTGCATTATTTTTTTCTTAGAATGTTACCAAACTGTTGATTTGGCCACTCCTAATGTTCCTGCTATCTCTCTGATGGATTTGTTTTGTTTTGAAGCCTAATGATGGCCTGTTTGACTTGGAAAGTCTGCACTTGCATGGAAAGATCCTTTGAATGTATGATATGGGTTCACAGTAGTAGATTCCAAAAGCAACTCCAGACCTTTTACCTGCTTAATTGATGAAGAAATAATAAAGGAATACCTGTTTCATAGCACCTGTCTGTCTACCTGAAAAAAAACAACAAAAAAAACAACTGTGCCTGTGTCCAAATATATATGAACCTAACTGTATATCTTCAGTCAGAGAAACAGAGGAAGCTCCCAAAAACGGAATTGCTTTATTTGATGACATATGTGGAGCTAAATATGGATATCAGACAGTCTGGTATAAAGAGACGAGGCATACTGACAGATAAAATAAACACATGATTGAGTCTATATATGTTATGATTACCAGTGAGAGTGCCCGTGATCACCACCAGAGGGCACTCCACCCTGGACTATTGCCATAACATCTCAGACTACATTTCACATAATCCTTTGCCCTGATTCATCAGCCATGATTGTTTTCAGCTGTGTCTCATTAACCTCATTAGCCATCCTATATAAACCCTGTTAGCGCTATCATTCACTGTGAAGTCTTGTTTAGTGTAATAGCTGCAATTCTGAGCGGTCTTTTTGGTTTCTTGTCTGGCGGTTCTTGGCTTACTCTTTTGCCTGCGGTCCCTGCCTTGTTGTGTTTGTTTGGACTGCCTGTCTGTGTTTTGACCTTGCCTGAACCCTTGACTACGATTTTGGATTACCCTTTCAGTAAAGCTACGTTTGGATCCTCTACCTGTGTCTCTCTGAGCAGTATGTTACAGAGTTAACATAGTTTATATAGGATGGCTATAGGATGGAGTGCCCTCTGGTGGTGCTCATGGGCACTCTCACTACAAATCGTATGATTTGTCTGATTTCTCCAAGTGGTCGTATTTGCCATATTTACTATGGTAATGGTTGGCGTACATAGGCTTTTGCATCGCATAAATATTTCTGCCTTATACCGTGATCAGAATCCACCTCGGATCACAAACAGAAGTTATTTCAAACACTTGCTGCTGTCTGAAAGTGAGTTGAGCTAAAATGATTCTAAAAGTCTTCAGTGCTGGTGTATAAAATCCGGGACCGGAATGATAGTGGCGCATTTGAAGCAGCAGAGATCTTCACACTTCTCCAGTGATCTATGTGAAGACTGGGGCCATTTGGTCAATGCAGGCTGTTAAACAGGTGAGACGCCATCAGGGCCTGAAGCTTAACTAGTCTTCTATCTGGCACGCGTCCTCCACATATCCATCACAAGCCCAAAGTATACTTCGTCTGTCCTCGTCCCGCCTGCATGACATAATTTTTGCCATCAGAAGGGTTTGTGGACCAGCTGGTCCAAAATGCAGTAGCTCAAGCTCTTACTAAAACCAGGAAGTATGACCATATTAGCCCGGTTCTGTCAACACTGCACTGGCTTCCTATTAAACATTGCATACATTTTAAAATCTCTTAACGCGTTATACTCCATCACGTCTATTGCGGTCTCAAAACTCTGGCCAGTTGATAATACCTAGAATATCAAAATCAACTGCAGGTGGTCGATCCTTTTCCTATTTAGCGTCTAAACTCTGGAACAGTCTTCCTAGCATTGTTCGGGAAGCAGACACACTCTGTCAGTTTAAATCTAGACTAAAAACGCATCTCTTTACTATGGCTTACACACAAAACATTATCAGTTTCTTTTACTCAAATCAGTAAATGATTGTTAGGCTGCATTAACTAGGTCAGCCGGAACCGGGAACACTTCCCATAACACCTGATGTACTCGTTACATCATAAGAAGAATGGCATCTACGCTAATGTTAGTCTCTCTGTTTATCCCGAGGTTTACTGCAGTCAGCCGGATCCGGGCTGTATCCAGATCAGATGGTGGACCAGCGCCTGGACATGACCAACGCATCCCTGAAATGTCTGCGGAGAGAGTCAACCAGACTCCCCTTGTGCAGGCCTCATCGACATTAACAAGCCCGTCTCCTGCGTGATGACTCTGATCTTCAACCAGATGGAACTGGACAAATATTCTGACTGTTCGGATCCAATATGACTTCTGATTTGTAATGTTGCCTGAATCCTAATCATACGCTATTCAGTCCTTCCAGAAAAATGTGAAATCCTTGATTTTTGCATCACGTTTTCTTAAATGCGACGGCATATGCAGGATTTTTATGCAATGAAATTGTGGGAACTTTGCAAACACTGCGGTTTCATGAAAAAGAGAAAAAAAAGTGAAAGTCCTCTTCTTGTTTTATTTCCGACCTTAATAAACACATGGCTCAAACTTACAAAACATTGAGGAGTCAAACAAGTTCTGTAGCTTTACAAAAGGAATATGCTACAACTTCTGTAAAAATGAATAAAATAAAAGGTGTGCTTCCTGTTTTACAGAGGTAGCTACAAAACAGACTAAAATAAGTGCTTTCAATGCACTACGTGCAAGCTCTTACTGTAACGTTACATACTAATAATGTACTTCCAACTGTAAGGTTTTTGAAACTAGTATGATTTAACCCACTGGTAACAAAAAGTGCAATTTTACAACTGTAAAGTTGCATCAACTCCTGAATGAAACAAATGAAACCAGGAGCTGAATCCGAAATCGCCCCCTAAAACCTCAATCACTATTCCCTACGTTAGTCCACTAACACAGTTCACTTGAAGGCGTGATGGGACAGCCGTTGTGTGTACATCGGCTGTACACTCGTTATTGCGGTGCAATGTGGGATTGAATGAGTGCACTCAAAAACGTCCACTATGCTTTCGGACACCACTGCAAATGGCTGTCCCCTCAAATAATGCCAAATTATTGAGGGTATGGGGGAGATTTTTGGATTCAGCCTATAACTGCGTAGCATGTAACACTGGTGGAGTTTGCAGCTTTTCCATGAGTGTGTTTTTCTTGTGTGAAGTAAACACAACATTTTTCAACTTTCTGCTAAGATATATGTGACTTTTTTGCAAAATGCGGGGATTATGAAATCACGCAAGCCCCGCATATTTTGCGCGCTGAAATCAGCAATTTATGCGGCAAAAGTGCGGCGTATTTGGAAAAATGTGGCCCCTGCATAAATATGCGGACTTTGGCTGATTAAGCAGAGAATTCTGCGATTGCATAATCGTTTTTTCTGGAAGGACTGATTATTTGTTCGTCGGTGCCCGACTGAGTTCTGGTGCCCGACTGAGCCTGGTTTCTCCCAAGGGTTTTTTTCTCCATTATGTCACCTGATGGAGTTTGGGTTCCTTGCCACCGTCGCCCCCAATTCAAAAACAACACGCTTGCAACAGGAGGAGGGAAACACTACTCTGGACAGCAAACGTGTTTGTGGGAAGTTTGTGCGTTGTTGTTTCTTCTGAACTATGTTGCAATTGTGGATCCACTACTTTTCTTCGTCGATCCCACCGAGCGAATGTCCTGTTGATGGCACGACTCAGTGCTGCCCTCCGATGTCTGGGAGGGGGGAGGAGGGGGTTGCAGGAGGTGTTGGTGAATGTGTGAAGTGCAGATTAGGGCGGGTGTGGGGTGTGATTCTGGGCTTTTCTACCTAGAATGCATTCAGATTGAATCCACATGATGATCCACAGAAACAGGAACAGAGCAAAATACAACACATCCACAGTAGACGACACCTAGTTTCAGCCTCAAACGTCATGCCCACGGACCATTGGCTGAACAATTCACGCATATGGCACATTTATCTGGTTTCAAGGTCGTCATCTGATTGGTTGAATTCTACAGGATGTCCGCGAGATGTGTGTGTTGCGTTGGAAACAAATGCCATGATGCCAAACCCCCTCTTGGAAGAATGCCGTTGTGTTTACAACTGTGACAATGAGTGCTTACCACGATTGCAGGGACATCAACTTTACATTTTCACGCCCTTAAACATGAGAAACTGTGATTGGTTGCATTACATGTCAGTCAAACATCCTCTTGTGCAGTCCTCGACCAATGAAAGCTGTGAAAAAGTCCAGACCTTCTGCCGTCAGTCTGAAGGTTTGGCTACTAGACAACAACAGATAAACTGAAAACAGAACCGAACAGGTGATGAGGATGTGATTGATGAGTGTGCAGATGAACATAATAAGTGTCTGTGACAACAAATGAATGATTGAGTCCAACAAACGTGACTGTGACACACCTCCATTACATTACACAATTTAGGTAATATAATCGGATTACTTTTTGATTACTTTTAGATTACTTTTGACCTAACTCGTTTATTAAATTGAATAGAAATACTCCTTAATAAAAGTGAAGTAATTTATGTAAATCCAGTGGTCAAATGCTTTGTGGCCTCTCAGTTTTTCATATAATTATATGCAGTAGTGGTTGCTCTGTGTGTGTGCAATTTCACAAAACTAGAATACTTTCTAAATGTATATATGATATGCTTTTTAGAAAGGAAAATTTAAAACATGAAAAATAATTCAGGAGTTCGGGAGAATTATGGAGAATCAATAAATTATGAATTATTCACTGCCATTGTGTGAATATGCACTCATGTAATCAATAAAAAAAAGTATCTGTAGTCTGATATATATATATATATATATATATATATATATATATATATATATATATATATATATATGTATATACCAATCAGGCATAACATTATGACCACCTTCCTAATATTGTGTTGGTCCCCCTTTTGCTGCCCTGCTCACCCCTGACCCTGAGGCATGGACTCCACTAGACCCCTGAAGGTGTGCTGTGGTATCTGGCACCAAGATGTTAGCAGCAGATCCTTTAAGTCCTGTAAGATGCGAGGTGGGGCCTCCATGAATCGGACTTGTTTGTTCAGCACATCCCACAGATGCTCGAATGGATTGAGATGTATGGAATGGATTGGATTGTCTCAAATGGATTGAGACAACGTGATTCATCAGAGCAGGCCACCTTCTTCCATTGCTCCGTGGTCCAGTTCTGATGCTCACGTGCCACTGTTGGTGCTTTCGGCGGTGGACAGGGGTCAGCATGGGCACCCTGACTGGTCAGCGGCTATGCCGCCCCATACACAACAAACTGAGATGCTCTGTGTATTCTGAAACCAAGATGGCGCCGCCGTGTTCGTTCGCCGTTCAGGTCGCTCCGCGAAGACTGTGCTTTTATTTATTATTTTATTCTCTTTTACTCTCAATTTTTCTCAACGCAAATGTCCAATCCTTGGAAAATAAGATGGACGATCTCAGAGCCAGGATATGGGAGACTGTAATATCTATTGTTTGTCTGAAACATGGCTCACGCCCGTGGTCCCGGACACAGCTGTGACGCCGTCTGAGAACTTCTCTGTTTTTAGATGTAGTTGTTTACATCCATCTTTAATGAATCCCTCGCTACATCTGTGGTCCCCACCTCCTTCAAAAAATCCACCATCATCCCTGTCCCTAAGAACAGTAAACCCTCTTGCCTAAATGACTATCGTCCAGTGGCTCTCACGTCTATAGTCATGAAGGTCTTTGAGAGACTCATTAAAAACACCATTTGCTCCTTCATTCCTGACACTTTAGACCCTCTTCAGTTTGCCTATTGTCCCAATAGGAGATGAAGATCGACTGAAGAGACATCTCTCATGTCCTCCACTCCTCCCTCACTCACATCGACAGCAAAAGTGGGAACTACGTAAGGCTGCTATTTATTGACTATAGCTCAGCCTTTAACACCATAGTTCCCATTAAGCTAACCTCCAAACTCCTGGATCTCGGCCTGAATCCTTCTCTCTGCCACTGGATTGAGGACTTCCTCACTGGCAGGCCTCAGGTGGTGAGAATAGGCCAGTCCACCTCCACCTCCATCACCCTGAGTGTGGGAGCTCCACAGGGCTGTGTCCTGAGTCCCCTGCTCTACTCTCTCTACACGCATGACTGTTTGTCCACACACAGCTCCACCTCTATCATCAAATTTGCTGATGTTGTCCTGAGCCTCATTTCCAACAACAATGAGACGGCATACTTGGACGAGGTGGAGCATCTAACATCATGGTGCCAGGACAACTGTCTCTCTCTGAATGTTGGCAAGACCAAAGAAATGATTGTGGACTTCAGGAAGAGACAGCAATGGACATACTCCCCTCTCATGATCAGCGGGTCACCAGTAGAGAGAGTGAGCAGCTTCAAGTACCTGGGTGTAAACATCTCCGAGGACCTGACCTGGACTGCTCACATTCAGACACAGGTGAAAAAAGCCAGGCAAAGACTGTACCACCTGCGCCAGCTGAGGAAATTCAGGGTTTCACCAGCTATCCTGAAAACTTTCTATTTAGGGGCGATAGAAAGTGTATTAACTCAGTGCATCACAGCGTGGTATGGGAACAGCACCAGTCATGACCGCAAAGCCCTGCAAAGAGTCGTGCGCTTATCCGAGCGTATCTCAGGGTCAGCTCTCCCGTCTCTGCAGGACGTCTACACCAAACGCTGCAAAGGTAGAGCTACTAAGATCATCAAGGACTCTAACCACACTGCAAACCCTCATTTCACGCTGCTGCCATCTGGTAAGCGCTTCCGAAGCCTGATGGCCAAAACTGAGAGACTCAGGAGGAGCTTCTTCCCCCAGGCCATCAGACTCCTGAACTCAGTCACTTAACATCACGTGACTTCACTTCAGGATAAAGATACTGACATTGCACTGCACTTTCTGTTCTCGTTGTTACTGTGTAACAACCTGTTATAAACCTGTTTGCACATTATACTCTTTATACATTTGTTAACCACATATTTATAAGTCTACAGTTTACTCACTGCAAAGTCTACTTCAATTATTTTATTTTATTCCACTTCTTTAGTTATTTTTATTTTTTATTTTTTCTTCTACTTGACTTGATTATTTATAATTCTACATATATATATATATATATATATATATATAGTACTTTTTCATTCTATTTCTATTATAATTTCCTCCTTGTGTTGTTAACTGTGAATTTGCACTGTCCATGGAGCGGACCTGTTTACATTTCTATTCTAACCAGCATTAACTTCTTGAGCAGTTTGAGCTCCAGTAGCTCGTCTGTTTGATCGGACCACACGGGCCAGCCTTCGCTCCACACGTGCATCAATGAGCCTTGGCCCCCCATGACCCTGTGTCCGGTTCACCACTGTTCCTTCCTTGGAGCACTTTTGATAGATCCTGACCACTGCAGACCGGGAACACCCCACAAGAGCTGCAGTTTTGGAGATGCTCTGACCCAGTCGTCTAGCCATCACAATTTGGTCCTTGTCAAACTCACTGAAATCCTTACGCTTGCCCATTTTTCCTGCTTCTAACACATCAACTTTGAGGACAAAATGTTCACTTGCTGCCTAATATATCCCACCCACTAACAGGAGCCGTGATGAAGAGATCTTCAGTGTTATTAACATAATGCTATGCCGTGTGTGTGTGTGTGTGTGTGTGTGTGTGTGTGTGTGTGTGTGTGTGTGTGTGTGTGTAAAGACCCATTTTATTTATTTCAATCAAGCTTTATTTTTTTGTTTAGTTTTATCAAAAAGTGTTTTTATTTCATTTAATTTTAAAATGTTTATTATATAATTATTTAATGTAATTATAATTACATAAACATTTTTAATTATATATATATATATATATATATATATATATATATATATATATATATATATATATATATATATATATATATATATATATATATATACATATACATATACATATACACACACACACACACACACACACACACACACACACTTTTCACAGGTTTTAAAAACCCTGCTCTTGAATGTGGATTGCATTTGTTTTGCATGAAAAAATGTAGGGTTTTCCATTGGGAATTGATTGGCTGGTTGGTGAGAGGGCTGTTTTTCCACGTTTAATTAGGTATAACTCCACGCAAATGTCAATCCTATTTATTTATTCTTTCATTTTATGCCATGGCCCACGTGATGACAAAACGCAAAGAAAAGAATCACTGGATAAAAACGAACTGTTCAAACGAACCGATTCGCGGAAACGAGTCAGACGACGGGACACGTGACGGGGCGGAGCCTCGCGGGACGTACTAAAAGCGAACCCGAGCGCTTCTCTGTCCTGTAGAGAGAACCACGTGTGACTGAACGGTTTTAACCTGCGCCATTCTCTCAGTTATCAGCTTTACAGTAAAAACAGCCTCCAGTCATGGTGAAGCTTGCCAAGGTAAGATATCTGCAAACACGTTCTAGCCGTTTACGGCGTCGCTTACAGTCTTAAAGGGGCCGAAACGTGATGTTGGTCCGGTTTTCATTGTATTGCTTGTAGCGAGAAGGCCCACATGTGCGACACATGTATCTAAATCCTGCGTGTTTATAGCGTTGCTATGAAAGCTCAAAAGGTGCTCAATGTTTTTTTTAATGCTAAATGGGGACGTCTAAATTGAGCTAAAGAGCGTGTGACGTGTGTTTATTGTGTTTTCCGTGTTCTCGGGCTGACCACGCGTCTCCGTTAGTAGGCCTCGGCTCACACGCATTAACCGTATTACACACGCTTTAATTCATCGCGTTTTCTAGCGTTGAGAAATAAAAGAAACACCCCGCGTTGATTTTGTGTCGCGTTTAGAGCGTCGCGGTTTTGCTGTAACGCGTTTCTCCGCCATGTGTAGCAAAGCTCGATGCTAAACGCCTCCATTTTGGCTCTTTGACGCGAGCGAGCGGACATTTAAAACCCTGCATCAAACCGCGCCGTGTTCCCCGTGCATATTTCCTGACCTGCACGAGTAGTGTGTGAGCACGACGCGATTATTGATTTAAACTAGCATATTATTCCAAAATCTTTAGTTACTCTTCTAGGTTGCAAACACGTGGGTTTTCCACGTGTCGCGTTGCCCACGTGGGTTTGTTCACGCGCGAATTTCCACGCACAATGCCTCCGCTTTTTTTAATTGTCCTTATTTATTTCCCCCCCCCATTTGGCTATGTATTACACATTTGTATTTAAGTGACCTATTAACTTTATAACTGCGTGCATAAATATTTGCAATACCCAAAATCCTCTGCGCGAGACCCTTGCGCCTCATGGCTTCGGAGTTATCCACGGAATGTCCACGTGTTTTTATTTTGGCTATCTTTTTCGCTTTATAGCCATTTCACACGTTTCTTTATTGCTAGTCAAACCAAGTGTTTGGAGGTGTAGCCAAATACCAGACATGTATTTGCATATACAAGTGTTTTGTGTTTTTCACTCAAATGTTTCTTTTTGGTGTGAAATGTGTATTGTAGAGAGATATTAGTACAGAATTGTAACCAAACTATTTAACATTAAGTGACTCATGTACAACCATTTAATACCCCCAAATCCTGTGTCAAACATGTGCATTATCCACTATTTTGGTCATTTTTTTTTTATGTAAAATTATCAGTTTATTAGGCCACACCTCCAAACGCTTGGTTTGCGAATGCCATTTATTTACATAAGCACATTTTGTATTTCACTCAACTTTATTTTTGGTGCATAAATGGTGCAAATTAATAACGCAGGAATGAGAATAGTGTATAAAGTGTCTGTCAATATAAACTTCAATTAAGAAAGCTGAGCCTAAATTAATTTAAAGCGATATGCAAATAAACCTCATTCAGCAGGAATCAATGTGTGCGATTCGTGCACGTTTTAAACTTGCAAAACTTTCTGTACTTTGACTTTATGATTGTTAACCGTTAGTAATGAGAGTTTGTGAATTATTACTAGTTTCATTTCTCAATGGCTTAAATTTTAGTTTTTCTGAATTTGATTTTTATACAAATTTATTCTCTAACGGAATCAAATGAAGGCATAAATTAACACATTTTTAAATCAATGTAGTCAAACATATTAAACAATTACTCTTTTGGCTAACAAAATGCTGCACATTAAAAGACTAAGATTATCCCTAACTTTTAATGATTATGTGACTTTGAGGGGTACAGTTGATTCCACAGGAATACATTTGTCAATTTCAAGTTAAGCTGAGCTTATTTTGGTGTTGCAGGCAGCTAAAAAAGAAGCGCCTCTGAAGAAAAAGGCACCTCCACCTCCCAAAGATGTGGAAGAGGAATCCAGCGAGGAGGACAGTGATGATGATGAGGAAGAGGTGAGTTGACTAAATGACTCATCCTGCGACTAAAGAAGTCATTGCAGATTTCAACCCTGTTTAATTTGAACAGGCTCCACCAGTCAAAGCTCCGGCGAAGAAGAGCGCCGCGCCAGTGAAGGCAGTGAAGAATGGAAAAGCTGCTGCCAAACAAGAGAGCGAGGATGACGATGACGACGATGAATCTGGTAAGCACATTTTCCATGATGGGTTTTCTCAGTGCATTGCTCAAGCCGAAGGTTGAAATCTAATGTGTTCCTGTTCTTCCCAATAGAAGAGGAAGCTCCACCTCCTCCAAAGAAGGCCACGCCTGCTAAAGCCGCGACTCCTGCCAAGAAAGCAGCGCCTGCTGAGGAGTCTAGTGACGACGATGATGACGATGATGGTATGAAATCTCTGGCCAAGAATAGTATGTTCAATCTATTCTTTTTGATGACCTGATATCGGTTCTCCAGAGGCTTGTTTTTCTGGTCGACGTTTAATGTATGAACAAAAGTTCATTGAAGGGTATTTGTGGCGCACCTTCCATCCATTAGATTGCTTTGTGCTTGATTAGGCTTCACATCTTGTTTGTTTGGTGCTATAACTAGTAATAAACATGATTGAACATCAGAAGGTATACTGAAAAAGTCGGTACATGTAAAAACTCTTGTCCAAAGTGCTTGACTGTTTAATAAATCAGTTTAGAGTGTTAAGGAAATTGACGTGCTGCATCTGAAAACGGTGACGTTTGTCGACGCTCAAGCGTAATGTTATGTGTAATTTTAAAGACTGTATATTCCTGTCTTGTATAGAAGAATCTGAAGAAGAGACGCCACCACCCAAGAAGGCCGCACCCGCCAAAGCCACACCGGCGAAGAAAGCGACTCCTGCGAAGAAAGCAGCTCCTGCTGAGGAGTCAGACGACGACGACGATGATGGTATGAAGTACTTGAATTAAACAAAGGCCGCCTGCCGTCATTTTCATTGTGAACTAGTGATGTCACGATATTGGAAATTCCATAATGTGAAGGGAAAAAAATCCATTCGATACCACCATATCCTGCTGTAATTTTCTTGTATAGCTTACACGGCTAGGGATGGGTATCGTTAAGCTTTTAACGGCATTACTACTCTTACCAATACTGCTTATCGATCCAGTACTTTAACGGTATTCTTATCGGTTCTTGTTATATTTTTAATAAACCCAATTAAGAACATGATTAACATGTCTCTTATAATCTGAAAAGTTACATGCACATGGCAAAAGAAATGGCAATGTTGGAACAAAACGAATATGAAGCGTCTATTTATAATAAATGCACCAGTGTACAGGCGTTACTTGTGTTGCGCGTAAGATGCAATATTAGAACAAAGTGCAAACAAATGGTCAAATACACGAAACGGATGCAAATAAAATCAACAGTGCTTTAATTTCAGGAAGGTCTACTAACATTTTATTTTTTTTGTAGGCCATCTTAAATCAAATGTAAAATAACTACATGGTTTTCACTGCATAAATTGAGAGATTAATGCTTAAAGCTAAAATTACTCTTATATGAGCTATTTTCTCTTTACCTTTTGCTTCACATTAATGGCTCATTCGTCAGCAGGTTTATTAGACGCTGCCCCTTTAAGATCGTATGCAGAGCTAATATTGTTGTCCCAACTATTTATGCCTGTTTAAGACTTAAACTGTGTTTGTGACTACTCTCCAAGCAGGTCTTTTTGACATGGGCTTTTTGTTGTGTTTGGTTTAGACGCTTGCACGAAGCCTACAGTATGATGAGCACGCTGGTCCGTTTCGAGCACATACACACATAAGCCACCTTGAAGTTGGAAACGGATTATTGTGCATTTAATAGCTCTCTTTATTGTCAAACGTGTCCCGTAACTTATCAAGAGTGTAGACTGTATTTTAAAACTATCACAGGGCTAAATCTGACGTTAAGTTTGGGTTTAGGGAGAAATGACTGCGCGCTGTGAAGGGAAGGAAGTTGCGCTCTGTGGATCGAGGCTGGTTTTACCTCATTTTATAATCACTGGAAGCCAAAATTGCGAATAAAATTAGATTATCACAGGCCTAAAGTGTATCCAGACTAAACTTTAGTTCAGTTCTCTTGGCCATGGTCACTCAAGCAGTCGTGTTGTGCACCGAAGCTCCGTGTGAGGGCTCTCTCTTTTGATGGCAAATGCACTACAGACAAATGGTTTAAGAACAAAAAGATTTTGCACGATAAGAGAATCTGTAAGATAAAATATCAGTAAATAGTGCATTTTCTTCACTTCTCCAGTAACGACAGCCGAACCAATACTGCACTTTCATGGTTTAATGCCGGGTTTCGGTACCTATCCCTACACGGCACAGGAAGGCTTTATTTGAATCATTGAACTACGTTTACAAGTAAATGGCAAACAATAGCTCACATTCAATATAATGGTGACAAATACAGCTTTAATGTTCATTTGTGCAGTATCTTACCTGAATACTAATCAAATGTAAAATAACACTGGATGGTCTGCACACTCCCTTTGCAGTCAGAGAGGGAGCGAGAAAGCTCATCTGGTATCAGTGTATCGATACTGCAGAACAGTCTAGGAACCGTTTCAGATATGTCTATTTTTGACAACACTGCTTTTTGTAAATTAACGTGTGAACTTGTGTTCCTGTTTAGATGAATCTGAAGAGGAAGAAACCCCGCCTCCTAAAAAGGCCGCTAAACCTGCAGCCAAAGCGCCTGCCGCTAAAGCCCCCGCAGCCAAGGAGGAATCTGATGAAGACGAAGAGGATGGTGTGTGACTGGCTGTTTATTGTTCTAAGAGCTGCACATATGATGACCCACAAGGGTCTTAATACTGAAATATTTCGATGATGCTGTGGAGCTGATTAACATTTTAAGCTTTAACTTAATTTTACATGTGTCGAATGAATTTGTTTGGGTTTTTGTAGATTCAGAAGAAGAGGAAATGGACACGACTCCTGCACCCAAAGCTGCTAAAAAGGCAGGCATGGTGAAGGCAAAGGAGGAATCTGAAGAAGATGATGACGACGATGATGATGATGATGATGATGACGACGACGATGAGGAAGAAGGTATGACCATAATGTAGTTTATATTTTCTTTGTGTTCTTGGCAGACTTGGTTCCCAAATGCTCATGCTCTGGTTTCGTTCTCCAGAAACTCCCGTCACTCCTGGGAAGAGGAAAGCAGATACCAAAAAAGATAAGGGAACGCCGCCAGCTAAGAAAGTGAAAAGTGATGGCGAGGGTGAGACTTGCGTTCGTACTTGAGTTCTTGTGCAATTAACTACATATGATGATCAAAAGGGACTTAATACTGATGTGTGTGATGTCACCTTTTTTATCAATTCTGATGCTAGTTTAAGGAGAAAAGGGGTATTTCCATGTCTTGGTATGGTGTATTTATTTTGGTTTAAATTTTCAGGTTTCAGTCTCTACTTGGGCAACTTGAACAGTAATAAAGACTTTGATGAAATTAAATCCGCAATCTCCAAGTTCTTCTCAAAGGAAGGCCTTGAAATTCAGGATGTGCGACTTGGCGGGACCAAGTAAGAATTGTTTATCGTTCAGTTAAATGTGTCCTGTAGAGGCGTTGCGAATGTTGACTTGACTCATTGTTTTGAAGGAAATTTGGCTACGTTGACTTTGCATCAGAAGACGACCTGCAGAAGGCTCTAGAGCTCAATGGCAAGAAGCTGATGGGCCTGCCGGTGAAACTCGACAGGGCGAGAAGCAAGGAGAACTCCCAGGAGAACAAAAAAGGTAATGTCCTACAGCTGCCGCTTTGATAGTCAACCCTGCCGTGTCTAGAAATGATGAGCTTATTATCTACCTGAACTCCCATGTGGATTCCAAGATGGTCAAGTACTGATCTGGATCCATTGTGGTGTTGTACACCAATATTAAGCTTGCAGAAGCCAATGTTTTATCGGTGTTCTTCCCTCAGAGAGAGATGCACGCACTTTGTTCGTAAAGAACCTTCCCTACTCCATAACACAGGATGATCTGAGGGAAGTCTTTGACCAGGCTGTTGATATTAGAGTACCCATGGGCAACAACGGTTCCAGCAGAGGGTAAGGCTATTACTGTTAGTGTTGACAAATGCGTCTTTTGAACAAATGGTTGACTAACCTCCTCCACTCTTTGGACACAGAATCGCCTACATTGAGTTCAAGACTGAGGAAATTGCAGAGAAGATGCTGGAGGAGGCACAAGGGGCAGATGTTCAGGGCCGTTCAATCATGGTCGACTTCACAGGAGACAAGAGTCGGCAGGGCGGGAGATGTGAGTAGTGAATCTTGGGTGTGTTTGTTCCCTCATGTTTCCTATCATGAATGCTAACGGCACTCTTGTTTTCTAGCCCATTCAGCCAGTGGTCCGTCTGCAAGCAAAGTCCTTGTTGTGAACAATCTAGCGTTCAGCGCATCTGAAGATTCCCTACAGAGTGTGTTTGAGAAGGCCGTGTCTATCAGAATACCTCAGAACAATGGCAGGCCGAAGGGGTACGTCACTGCTTCGTTAATGTCATTTAAGGATGTGTAGGTGTATAATTGTTCACACCAATCGCCAGTGTTCAGCAAGAAAAGTCGTATTTTTGCGTATGCTTCGTCTTCAAAGAAATGCGTTAAGGAAAGCAATCTCACTGACAGTAGATGGTTTGCGAGGGTCTGCGCTCGGCGCACATCATGCACATTTCCCTGCTAAAAAGTACATGCGTGAAGGATAAGTCGCTGAAACTACAAAATAAAGGGTTTAAAATGTTACCAGTTTGAATACCAGCATAAGTTGAGTGACACTGGAAGCCAGATACTTTCACTATACAAATGGCTGCTCCTTCGTTTACACTAAATATGGTGGCTTGGTTGGCCAGTTCTCTTCCCAAGTGCAAAGAACGTCTATCCATAGAGATGTTTTGATGACATTCAAGTTTTTGCGTCGCTCTGAATGGACTTGTTTGAGGCTTTTCATTCCAGTAAAATGTTTATTGCATCTAATTTTGGCACTGAACATTTGTCTTGGTCTGAACTGCCATAAAGTTAGACGTGCTATTACAACTATGCTCCTATTGTAATTCTCTTGCAGGCTTAAAGGGTTAGTTAATACAAATGAAATTCTGTCATTACTCGCCCTCATGTTCCAAACCCGTAGAACTTTCATCTGCAAAACCCAAATGAAGATCTTTTTAATCATCTCCACTGACAGGCTATGCAACTACCACTATCGCTTCAGAAAACTCCTAGAGATCATAACTCATCCATAGGTATTGAGCAGTTTAGTCAATTTTCTGAAGAGTCATGATCTTTTTATATAAATGTTTTCATGTGAATAAAGGCCTAAATCAACTCATACATTAGTTGTGCTAAACAGAAGCTCAAGCATTTTTGCTTGACGTGTTAAAGCTCTTTTTTTTTTTTTTTTTTTTTTTAAGGTGAAAGTCTTGGGGGTTTGTAATATGAGTGAATGACAAATTTCCTCTTTGGGGTGAATGATTCCTTAATGTAGCCACATGTTGACTTTTTTTTTTTTTTTGCTAGCTTATTGGACTGGTCTAATTTTTTTTCTAGATTTGCGTTTTTGGAGTTTGAGAGCGTGGAGGATGCCAAGGACGCACTGGAGAATTGTAACAACACAGATATCGAGGGCAGAAGCATCAGATTAGAGTACAGTCAGAACGACAGAGAGCGAGGTGGTGCTGGCGGAAGAGGAAACTCTGGTTTGTAGATTTGCTTACTCTCGTTTTATCAGCTTTATATTATTGTGTGCAAATGCTAATGCTTTTCCCACTCTTTGTAGGACCTACAAAAACCCTGTTTGTGAAAGGTTTGTCAGAAGAGACCACAGATCACACTCTGAAAGACTCTTTTGAAGGAGCCGTCGCCGCCAGAATCGCCATGGACAGAGAAACCGGATCGTCAAAAGGGTACGGGCATGTTTGACTCTCACGAACTGTGGTTTTTGCTTCTCATGAGCTCCTCTCTGTCAGTCAGTGGCGTTGTATGGATTCGCACGAGAAGTAGATTAACTTTCACTCTCAAACAGCTGTTATGTTTGAACATAACTATGTTTGATGTGAGGACATTAAGCTGTTTAGATCAAGAAACACTGCTTTTATTCCTCCCGTGTGTTCACTAAATACGGTTTCCTCCCTCAGATTCGGTTTCGTAGACTTCGATAATGAAGAAGACTGCAAGGCGGCCAAAGAAGCCATGGATGATGGAGAGATCGATGGAAGCAAAGTCACTCTGGACTACGCCAGGCCCAAGGGCGAGGGCGGCCGAGGAGGCGGTTTCGGCGGCAGAGGTGGATTTGGAGGACGAGGTGGCGGACGGGGTTTCGGTGGACGAGGTGGCGGTAGAGGAGGCGGCTTCAGGGGAGGACGAGGAGGAAGGGGTGGCGGCGGAGGCTTCAGAGGAGGAAGAGGGGGTAGGTGTCAACTGTGTTTGCTACAGACTTCATGCAAGTGACTTTCCAGTCAGTAGTAGGGATGTTAATATCAAATTTGCCAGGGTGTTGGTCTGAACTTTAAATGGTTGTATAGCTGAAACGAGCACAAGTTAAGAACTTGTCTTTCTCTCCCCCCACAGGTGGACGAGGTGGATTTGGAGACAGGCCACAAGGAAAGAAGATTAAGTTTGATGATTAAATCTGTAATTGAATGAACTGTTTTCATTGCTTAAATCCACTTTGTCAGAGCATTTCTAGGACATTCCAGAAAGCGTCAGTAACTGTACAGTGACCCCCGACCCCCTTGCTCCCTATGAACTGTGTGAGTTCAGAGACGTCCCAACCATCCGCGTAAAAAAAATGAAATGTGAATGTTGTAATTAATGCTCTGCTGGTTTAGGTACATGTTGTACATGCTACGGTTTGTGTTTGTTTCTTTTGTTGGTGTGTATTTCTCCACTCTTCCCCCACCATTTTTTTTTTATTTAATTCTTTTTTTTTTTTTAAGTTGGCTTTAGATGCAAGTTTAATGTGCAGTACCTTTTTAATGTGCAAAGCATATTGTAACGTATACATGGAACCTATTTAGTAGTATTTAGAAATATAAATCTATATGAAATATTTGAATGAAGACGGGCAACTGCTCTGTGGATAATGTCAAATTTATATGCATTAAATTTGGCTTTTGTGACAAGGTTTTTCTTTTTCCAGTTCAGATTTTTCATAATGTAAAGAACCATTTTGATTAAACATGGTTTTTAAACGATTTGGTTTGTCGTGACTTTGAAGGCATGTTGAGCTGTTGCAGAGTATTTTAGACCAGCGTAATAAAATCCTAAACCACCTCTGCCAATCGGAACGGTGCTAACTCGGATCAAAAGTCTAAGACCACTAGAGTCATTCACATTTAAAACCATTACATTTGCATTGAATTACAGAAAGTCTAGTGCTATAAATTAGAATATAGAAAGTTGAAGGATTATGTCTTTGCAGAATATTTTTATTAAATGCAAGTACAGTAGCAATTGTCTTAATACAAGGTCTTTCAGTCCAGATAAGTCCTTAAACTAATTTCAAAACACATTTTCATCTCAAGTTTAAATATTTACATTATGAATGTATAAGATGTAGTTTTGAGTTTTCATGAATGTGAGGAGAAATTTATATGTAGCCGACAGGTGCTGGTCATAATTAGAACAAAGTTTATTTCACTAGTTCCATTCAAAGTGAAACTTTTGTATTCATTACACAGACTGATATATTTCAAACGTTTCTTTTAATTTTGATTATAACTGACAACTAAGGGAAAATCCCAAATTCAGTATCTCAGAAAATTAGAATATTACTTAAGACCAATACAAAGAAAGGATTTTTACAAATCTTGGCCAACTGAAAAGTATGAGCATGTCCAGCACTCAATGCTTAGCTGGGGCTCCTTTAGCCTGAATTACTGCAGCGATGCGGCGTGGCATGGAGTCCATCAGTCTGTGGCACTGCTCAGGTGTTATGAGAGCCCAGGTTGCTCTGATAGTGGCCTTCAGCTCTTCTGCATTGTTGGGTCTGGCAGATCGCATCTTCCTCTTCACAGTAGTCCATAGATTTTCTATGGGTTTAAGGTCAGGCGAGTTTACTGGCCAATTAAGAAGAGGGATACCATGGTCCTTAAACCAGGTACTGGTTGCTTTGGTACTGTGTGCAGGTGCCAAGTCCTGTTGGAAAATGAAATCTGCATCTCCATAAAGCTGGTCAGCAGCAGGAAGCATGAAGTGCTCTAAAACTTCCTGGTATACGGCAGCGTTGACCTTGGACCTCAGAAAACACAGTGGACCAACACCAGCAGATGACATGGCACCCCAAACCATCACTGACTGTGGAAACTTTACACTGGACCTCAAGCACCGTGGATTGTGTGCCTCTCCTCTCTTCCTCCAGACTCTGGGACCCTGATTGACTTTCATCAGAGAACATAACTTTGGGGCACTCAGCAGCAGTCCAGTCCTTTCTGTCTTTAGCCCGGGCGAGACGGTTCTGACGCTGTCTGTTCAAGAGTGGCTTGACTCAAGGAATGCGACAGCTGAAACCCATGGCTTGCATACGTCTGTGTGTAGTGGTTCTTGAAGCTCTGACTCCAGCTGCAGTCCACTCTTTGTGAATCTCCCCCACATTTTTGACTGGGTTTTGTTTCACAATCCTCTCCAGGGTGTGGTTATCCCTATTGCTTGTACACTTTTTTTCTACCACATCTTTTTCTTCCCTTGGCCTCTCTATTAATGTGCTTGGACACAGAGCTCTGTGAACAGCCAGCCTCTTTTGCAATGACCTTTTGTGTCTTGCCCTCCTTGTGCAAGGTGTCAATGGTCGTCTTCTGGACAACTGTCAGGTCAGCAGTCTTCCTCATGATTGTGTAGCCTACAGAACTAGACTGAGAGCCCATTTAAAGGCCTTTGCAGGTGTTTTGAGTTCATCAGCTGATTAGTGTGGCACCAGGTGTCTTCAATATTCAACCTTTCACAATATTCTGATTCTCTGAGATACTGAATTTGGGATTGTCCTTAGTTGTCAGTTATAATCATCAAAATTAAAAGAAATCAACATTTGAAATATATCAGTCTGTGTGTAATGAATGAATATAATATACAAGTTTCACTTTTTGAATGGAATTAGTGAAATAAATCAACTTTTTGATGATATTCTAATTATATGACCAGCAGCTGTATATTCAAAATTAGGGTTCACAACATTTGATAAAATCAGAAATATTACAACAAAATGTCACTATAGCAATTCCAAAATAAGAAACAGAAAGAACAGACGGTATTAATATGTCTTTTGAGAGCACTTATTTGGGTAGAGCATGAATTCATTTAAAGGTAATTTCTCTCCTTTTGTTTTGTATTTGTGGGAAAAACTTGCAGGATTTACGAGGCTAATGACTGTTAACACGCGTCATCCATAAGGGTCTTCAATGGCTGCTGGATGGCTAATTTTACATCTTATCCACATATTACAAATTAATGTCACAGTGATGCGAACTTTCAAATTAAAAGAGCACTTATTTTGTGCAATGTTTAGTTTAAATTCTGCGTCCTCCTAGGTCCAACACAAGATGGCGCCAGTGTTTCTGGAGGGATTTATGGAGAGGTCTATGAAGATATTTTTGGTGCAAACAACTGAACATGTGTGAGAGTGTAATGTGAAGCTGTAGAGCAAATCCACACGTGTATCAATTAATTTGAAGTCACATAGAAATATCTTTTAGGAGTTAGTTGTAAACTTGTAGATTTTTTCCTCTCCTACAAACACAACACAACAGTTACAGCTTCACACATTCTTCACTGCAGGTGCACAAATCCTCCACGAATCACACATGAAGAAACTCATGCGCTCACATTTGTGCTGCATTGCGCATTCACACACCCGTATCAAACGTGAAGTCATGGACAAATTTTGCACATCCGCAAATTAATATGTGAATTGCAGAGCTGCACACTTGTAGGGTTTCAGCTGTCACATTCCTTGAGTCAAGCCACTCTTGAACAGACAGCGTCAGAAGCGTCTCGCCTGGGCTAAAGACAGAAAGGACTGGACTGCTGCTGAGTGCCCCAAAGTTATGTTCTCTGATGAAAGTCAATCAGGGTCCCAGAGTCTGGAAGAAGAGAGGAGAGGCACACAATCCACGGTGCTTGAGGTCCAGTGTAAAGTTTCCACAGTCAGTGATGGTTTGGGGTGCCATGTCATCTGCTGGTGTTGGTCCACTGTGTTTTCTGAGGTCCAAGGTCAACGCTGCCGTATACCAGGAAGTTTTAGAGCACTTCATGCTTCCTGCTGCTGACCAACTTTATGGAGATGTGGATTTAATTTTCCAACAGGACTTGGCACCTGCACACAGTGCCAAAGCAACCGGTACCTGGTTTAAGGACCATGGTATCCCTGTTCTTAATTGGCCAGCAAACTCGCCTGACCTTAAACCCATAGAAAATCTATGGGCTATTGTGAAGAGGAAGATGCGATCTGCCAGACCCAACAATGCAGAAGAGCTGAAGGCCACTATCAGAGCAACCTGGGCTCTCATAACACCTGAGCAGTGCCACAGACTGATGGACTCCATGCCACGCCGCATTGCTGCAGTAATTCAGGCTAAAGGAGCCCCAGCTAAGCATTGAGTGCTGGACATGCTCATACTTTTCATGCTCATACTTTTCAGTTGGCCAAGATTTGTAAAAATCCTTTCTTTGTATTGGTCTTCAGTAATATTCTAATTTTCTGAGACTGAATTTGGGATTTTCCTTAGTTGTCAGTTATAATCATCAAAATTAAAAGAAATAAACATTTGAAATATATCAGTCTGTGTGTAATTAATGAATATAATGTACAAGTTTCACTTTTTGAATGGAATTAGTGAAATAAATCAACTTTTTGATGATATTCTAATTATATGACCAGCACCTGTATATGACCAGCACCTGTATATGAACAGCACCGCACCTGTATATGACCAGCACCTGTATATGACCAGCACCTGTATATGACCAGCACTGCACCTGTATATGACCAGCACCTGTATATGACCAGCACTGCACCTGTATATGACCAGCACCTGTATATGACCAGCACCTGTATATGAACAGCACCTGTATATGACCAGCACCTGTATATGAACAGCACCACACCTGTATATGACCAGCACCTGTATATGACCAGCACCTGTATATGACCAGCACTGCACCTGTATATGACCAGCACCTGTATATGAACAGCACCTGTATATGAACAGCACCTGTATATGACCAGCACCTGTATATGACCAGCACCTGTATATGAACAGCACCGCACCTGTATATGACCAGCACCTGTATATGACCAGCACCTGTATATGACCAGCACTGCACCTGTATATGACCAGCACCTGTATATGAACAGCACCTGTATATGACCAGCACCACACCTGTATATGACCAGCACCTGTATATGAACAGCACCTGTATATGACCAGCACCTGTATATGAACAGCACCTGTATATGACCAGCACCTGTATATGAACAGCACCGCACCTGTATATGACCAGCACCTGTATATGAACAGCACCTGTATATGAACAGCACCGCACCTGTATATGACCAGCACCTGTATATGAACAGCACCGCACCTGTATATGACCAGCACCTGTATATGAACAGCACCGCATCTGTATATGACCAGCACCTGTATATGAACAGCACCGCATCTGTATATGACCAGCACCTGTATATGAACAGCACCGCACCTGTATATGACCAGCACCTGTATATGAACAGCACCGCACCTGTATATGAGCAGCACCTGTATATGACCAGCACCTGTATATGAACAGCACCGCACCTGTATATGAACAGCACCTGTATATGACCAGCACCTGTATATGAACAGCACCGCATCTGTATATGACCAGCACCTGTATATGAACAGCACCGCATCTGTATATGACCAGCACCTGTATATGAACAGCACCGCACCTGTATATGAACAGCACCGCACCTGTATATGAGCAGCACCTGTATATGACCAGCACCTGTATATGAACAGCACCGCACCTGTATATGAACAGCACCTGTATATGAACAGCACCGCACCTGTATATGACCAGCACCTGTATATGAACAGCACCTGTATATGACCAGCACCTATATATGAACAGCACCGCACCTGTATATGAACAGCACCTGTATATGACCAGCACCTGTATATGAACAGCACCGCACCTGTATATGAACAGCACCTGTATATGACCAGCACCTGTATATGAACAGCACCGCACCTGTATATGACCAGCACCTGTATATGAACAGCACCGCACCTGTATATGACCAGCACCTATATATGACCAGCACCTGTATATGACCAGCACCTGTATATGACCAGCACCTGTATATGACCTGCACCTGTATATGACCAGCACCTGTATATGAACAGCACCGCACCTGTATATGACCAGCACCTGTATATGAACAGCACCGCACCTGTATATGACCAGCACCTATATATGACCAGCACCTGTATATGACCAGCACCTGTATATGACCTGCACCTGTATATGAACAGCACCGCATCTGTATATGAACAGCACCTGTATATGAACAGCACCTGTATATGACCTGTCATATGTGTATGCTGCGTGAAATGTGGAGCAAAAGTGATTAGTGCGTCTGTGAGGCAGTGGCAGGCCCTGCTCAGAGAGCAGAGTTTCGGCCGATCAGAAGAGCTTGTTTGTACGGAGCCCCTAGCGGGACGTGGTGGGGGAAAAAAAATAACATTTTATTTATTTTATTATTTTTTTTTTTTACAAATCTTTTGCGTTCTCTCACAAAGATAATGTCCCACTGGCCGTTTCAAATAGCTCAGCACATTAACAATGGAGTGGGTAGAGTTTTATTTTGAACTTGAACTTAAGCGGGCGGTTCTAGGCATGGGCAGGGGTGGCTGTGCCCACCCAAACGTCTGCCTTGCCCACCCAATGAGAATTTAGGAACTGATGCGGTTTATCTGTTTTTACGATTTGTGCATTAATTAAAAACAATGTGAGGTGGGCTCTGTGTTGAAAGGTTTGATGAAGGGCTGTAGAATGCCCCAGACAATCACAAAAATAACAGCAGAAATGTGCAGTATTTCCCCTATTAGTCATACTGCAACACTTAGTTTGGCAAGTATAATAGCACATAAAAATAATAAAAGTAATAGCACATAGCTAGGCCTGTTCTTTACAGAAATGATGTTGGTACCCAGCTAAAATACAGTAGTTGCAATAGCTTTTGTATGATAATTGCTTACTGATTTTGATGGCATTACACTGTATAACAGTGAAGTTATTGATTTTATTTTATAATAATCATAAATATTATGCACAAAGACATTTGATCAAACCAAGTGTTGTGGTATGACTATCACACGTGTTCAGTTGTTTTGCGCCAAAAATACCTTCATAGAGTCGGGCTCATTCAGATTCACATCGCTAGTTATTTTATTTATTTATTTGCTTTTAGCGACAAGATTAAGAACTAGGTGGCACACAGAAAGTCTTCTACGGTAAATCAGGCCTGAAGTTAAGTCATACGTTATGTAGAAGCGTGTTAAGAGCACTGTAATGGCTGTCTTACCCACAATCCCCTGCTGTAATGGCAGTAGTTGGCCAGGTGAGGTCGGACTCCTCAAGATCACGGCGGTCCCTGTCCCAAACATCTGTTCATCCAGGCAGCACCTGCTGGCAAACGATGCTCTGGTTTTCAAGCACTAAAATGCCATTTTTCTTAAAGGAAAAAGATGTTTCTTAAAGACGTTGCTATACAACTTTTTGGTAAATTGAATTAAAATTGAAATGCCCCTTTAAAAACTTGCATCTAACAATAGAGTGTGTGAATAAGTTCGGGGCTAATGATGGGATCCATTTGGCCACTTACACAATTACCTATTGTTATGCATATTAGGTGGACCAAAATTTGACATGCCAAGACAAAGTCATTTAGATTTTTAAAATTATTATTATGACGTGTGACGAATGTTATAATTTACTTTTGGTTATAAATTCAACTTTTTGTCAGTTTTGACTTTTTAAGTTTTTTTAGGTTTTATGCCACAATTTCAGTTTGTTGGTCCTAATTTTGATTCGTTATGTCATTTGATTTTTGTTACAATTTTGACTTTTTGTCAATTTTGACTTTTAATCCCATAATTATGATGAAGTATGACATATTTATTACTTTTTTTGTCATAATTTCATCCTTTCTTGTGTCATAATTTAAATTTGTTTGGTCAATCTCATAATTTGATTTATTATTTCAATGTTTTGTCATAATTTCAAGTTTTTGATCCCATAATAATGACATTTTGGTCTCATAATTGTGACTTGTTATAATTTTGTAATTTTTTGCTTTTTCTTTCATAATTATGACTTTGTATGAGATAATTTGACTTAGTATGTCATAATTTAGATTTTTAAATTGAAAACATTATGATTTAGTATCACATAAGACTTTATGCCATAATTTTTAACTTTTTGTCATGATTTTAATTTGATAAATCATAATTTGACTTTTTATCATTTTGACTTTTTGTCTATTTTTAATCCCATAATTATGGTTTAGTATGAAATAATTATGACAGTTTGAAATAATGACTTTTATTATTGTTATTGTCATAATTTACATTTTTGTCAATTTTGACTGTCATAATTTTGAGTTTTTGTCGTAATTACTTTGACTTTTTAATCGCATAATTATGATTTAGTGTGACATAAGTATGGCTTTTTATGCCATCATTTCAACTTTTTGTCATAATACGACAAGCATTCTTATGTGGCAGCAATGGGCTTTCATAGGGATTTATTGGTTTATATCGCTTCTTTGTCTTTATTAATTTTTTTAACCATACTTTGTTTTTATGTGCTCTTATCTAATAGTGTTCCATAAGGCTGAAATACCCCATATTTGACAATGAAAGTGTTTTTTTCAGCATGTATTGCCAAGGCACTCGTCACAATATTGACAGAAGTTTGTAAGCACATTTGCTGTCTGGATATCCTTGCCAAACCCATTCATTAATTTAACGAATATTAAACGTGATTAAACATCACAAAGTTTAAATAGCACAGCTGATTAGATCTCAGTACCTGTGAAATTGGCACTGCTTCATTCATCGTGAATTGTCAGTCTGTCAGGCATAACTTGATCTCAGTTTACAGAGTTACCATCCACAGGCACCATGTGCAACATGACTAGTCAAATAAAGGGTTGCTGAACCCTCTGGTGTCAAATGTCAAGATGTCCATCTTTCTATAGCAGTTTATTCACTGACAGTTTATGTTTCTCTCCTGTTGTTTGAAATTCCCTTTTGTCCCTTTTCATCTCAGTATTTAAGATGATCATCTACTTTAACACTTTAGTTGCTGTAGTACATCTTCATTTTAGGAAAATATGCTAAATAATACCAAGATAGACAGTTGTGGGATTTAAATATATTGTACATTTTATATATGAAATATTATAAAAACCTGTATGATACATATTGTTATATATATTTTGAAGATTTAAATGTATACATTATGAGAGACTTTGAAATTCTGAAATCATTCCTGAGACAAAATTTTATTTCACCGATCAGGCATAACATTATGAACTAATATTGTGTTGGTCCCCTGACCCGTCGAGGCATGGACTCCACTAGACCCCTGAAGGTGTGCTGTGGTATCTGGCACCAAGATGTTAGCAGCAGATCCTTTAAGTCCTGTTAGTTGCAAGGTGGGGCTTCCATGGATCAGACTTGTTTGTTCAGCACATCCCACATCCCACAGATGCTCCATTGGATTGAGATCTGGGGAATTTGGAGGCCAAGTCAACACCTCAAACTCGTTGTTGTGCTCCTCAAACCATTCCTGAAGCATTTGTGCTTTGTGTCAGGAGCATTATCCTGCTGGAAGAGCCACAGCCACCAGGGAATACCGTTTCCATGAAAGGGTGTACATGGTCTGCAACAATGCTTAGGTAGGTGGTACGTGTCAAAGTCACACGCACCCGGCCATCCACGTGATGTAAAAGAAAACATGATTTATCAGACCAGGCCACCTTCTTCCATTGCTCCGTGGTCCAGTTCTGATGCTCACGTGCCACTGTTGGTGCTTTCAGCGGTGGACAGGGGTCAGCATGGGCACCCTGACTGGTCAGCGGCTATGCCGCCCCATACACAACAAACTGAGATGCCCTGTGTATTCTGACACCTTTCTATCAGAACCAGCATTAACTTCTTGAGCAGTTTGAGCTCCAGTAGCTCGTCTGTTTGATCGGACCACACGGGCCAGCCTTCGCTCCCCACGAGCATCAATGAGCCTTGGCCGCCCATGACCCCATATATATATATATGTGTGTGTGTGTGTGTGTGTGTATTTTTTCTATATATACACGTTTACAAACGTTTTGTTAAATGTGATTAATCCATTTGACAGCACTAAATATTATATACACTTGACTTATATTTTAAATATATATTTGAATTGTGTTGAAATATATACATTATGAGAGTCTTTGAAAACAACTTTGAAAATCAAACCAAACTTGAAATGCAGTAAAATGCACAAATACATAAAAATTCTAATGCTAATTTTTTAACCTCAAGACTAAGTTCACTTTAGACACTTCAAAAGAGATACCACTTTGTTTTTCTTTTGTGAAGAAATGTTTATTTACAAACAATAATCAATTTTCACCTCAGTTTCTATCATTCTAGTCACTTCCTACACAATCAGACCATGTAGCTTTGATTACAAATGCAAGTGTTTTGCGTAACCTTCAAGTACAATTAAATATCATACACCAGACTCCACCCCCTCTGAGCCAAGGAGGCATTTCATAAATTAGGTCAACATGTACATGTACCGGACAGTTTGCGGTTTCACAGTTTTAAAGTAAACCCTCTACCAAATGCATCTCAAGTCTATGGGCAAATCAAACAATGCCAGTGTGTAAAGCAGACAGGAATAAGCTTTAAATGACAACCTTTTTAAGAGCAACTATCATTAAAATATTTGTATATATAATTTAAGAATTACACCATTGCAGCAAAAATAACATGAATCCACTCCGAAAAGCACATTAAGGTAACATTCATCCACAGAGGGGCAGACTAAAACATAAATGGTGAGGTAGAGACTAGTTTCCTTCAATTTGGGACAATTATATTTTGTCCTTAAAATGATTGTTTTTTGTTTATACATTGAATGTCAATGGGGTCCAGAATATTTCGACCTTCATTAACTTCCAAGTCAAACAGGTTTGAAACAATATTTGGAAGCCTAAAGTTTTGTAGCCTAAAGTTTCCCAAAAACTAGCGAAATTAACCCTTTACACATTATTCACATTGTCCACATTGCATACTGTGTCATTTGTTACATAAATTAATAACATTGTCCAGAAATCTCCTCAAAAAAGGAGTACTTTGTCTTTGAGCATCCTCAAAGTTCTCTCCGCAGATCCTTCCTTCATTTTGTTTCCTTCGATTACGAATGACTTCTGAGATTGTTCAGAGTCAGAAACCGTCTTAGACTATAAGAATTCCGCTTTCTGCGAACAGATCAAGTCACTGTTGACCAGTTTCCACATGTCCATTAGATCCGGCGGGAGCAGTTTGTGCACCACGATCATGCTCCTGAAGAAACATGGCTCCTTGTTCAGCCGACTGGTTTTGTTCTTCACGAGGCCAAACGTTTTGAAAGCATCATGTTTTATTGGAGTTACTTGAAGCACCTCCAAACACATCCCAAGAAACACATCGTCGATAGGATAAAGCTCTAGAGTTTCGCAAGCGCCGTAGAGCTTCCGTGCCAAAGGGCCGTCCATCAGGAAACCGCCTCCACCAGCATATGGCGGGTAGAGCGTCTTATTATACAAGGCTTGTGGGATGTAATACTTGTTCTGCTTTTTGCGGATGGGCTTGGCTTTGAAGAGGACGTCGCCAACAAACAGATCCTTCAGGTCTTTGCTGGCCTCCAGATACTCCAAGATGTTGGGAACACTGACAAACACGTCGTCGTCGCCTTTGAAGATGTAGCGGGTGCCTCCGCAGTAAGTGGAGAACCATTTCAGGAAGTGGATTTCCTTGAGGGTAAGGTTGAAGAAGCTATCCATGAAGTCCCATTGCAGGATGTCCCCGTAAATGTAATCCTCATATTCCAGAAGCTTCTGGTGGTTCGCCCATTCCTCAGCGTTGGAAGACGTTCCCAGAAGGAAAAGGGTCTTGATTCGTTTTCCATCGATCACTTGTTCTTTGCCCCAAGTTTGCCTTATGACCTCCCTCCGATCGTACTGCGTTATCACTGACTTGATGACCATCAGCAAGTCTACGTCTCCAGCGCACTTCTCCGGATGATTCTTAAGGATTGGGAAGTATCGGCAGTGCCTGTAGACCAGGAACTGCTTGAAATTGGCCTCAAGACCCGTGAACCAATCCGACGAAGAGAAATTGAGGTTGATGCTGCAGTTGGAGGAGGTGACGTCCCAGGTTGTGGGCATTTGCCTTTGTGGTGCTCTTGGACCTTCTGTGTTGGACTCCGATCTTTGCACGCTCTTCCAGAAGTTCGCCGTAAGCAAGACCTTTTTCTGCAGCTCGCCTTCCACCATGAGCTCCATCCGTGTCTGCCTCTCGATCGGGTCTGTCTGGAAGTCGTGTAACGAGGTGATGGTTCCTCTGTGAACCACAGTAAGCATGACCACAGCGAGGAAGAACATCAGGCTAATGCGCTTGTAAACTCTCCAACGTTCTCTGGTGGTCATCCTAGAAGCAAAAACGAGAGAAGTGAAAAATTATAATGAGCTCCATTTAAAGCTTTACATCTAAACAATGGAAATATTGTTAACTCGTATACGATCAGTGTTTGCCATTAAAACAACAACAAAGCATGGCATAAACAAATTTATCTCGTTTCTTATGGAATAATTGTATTTAAAAAAAAATAATTGTTTGTTTTTTCCTAAAGGGTTTCAGTCTTAAAATATTCAATATTACAGATACAGATGATCTGACCAATTAAATCTGACCAAGGGGCCACACAAGCCAAAATTAAATCTGGCACGCTCACACACACACACATTCTTCTTTCACACATACATTTCTACTCTCATAGTCACATATTTTAAGAAAATGTGTGTATGTAAGAGAAGAATGTATGTATGTGTGAGAGAGAGAGTATAGTGGAACGGAAGGCAGATCATGCGCGATCACGTTCAGCTTCTCAGCATCGCCGACTTGTTGCATTTACAGGAAATACAGGTTATACAGGTTTGTTTTATATCATCTATAAAATCATTGATGTGGTGTAAATCATTGTATTTAATGCAAAGCAAACTACACGGCGTGATGTAAGTCAAATAAACGAGTGTCGCATCTGTCTTTTCGAATGATGGAAACTCTTGATTTATTCCTATACTGAATATAATTCCTTTGGATTCAGAAATATGTTCTCAGAACTGTGCACTGATTGTTTGTGGGCAGGTTATGGAAGCACTCTCAGCATCTTTCGGCTATGAGAGAAGCGCAGGGCGGCGATCTGAAATGAGCAGTTCCCCGACAAACACGAGCACATCTCCAGCACGAGAATCAGTGATCAGATGATTATGATCAGTTCATAATCATTACGGTGGAAACGTAACAACAGAATTACTTTCAAATGTGTCATTTTTACTTCTAAAATGTCTAAGACGTAACATTAATACATTGTTTATATATATATATATATATATATATATATATATATATATATATATATATATATAAGAAGTAACATTATATGTTGTACATATATATATAGTCTAAGGGTAACATTATACGTTGTTTATATATATAGTCTAAGACGTAACATACGTTGTTATATATATATATATATATATATATATATATAGTCTAAGACGTAACATTATATGTTATTTATATATATATAGTCTAAGATGTAACATATATATATAGTCTAAGACGTAACATTATATGTTGTTTCTATATATAGTCTAAGATGTAACATTATACATTGTTTATATATATAGTCTAAGACGTAACATACATTGTTTATATATATATATATATATAGTCTAAGACAATAACATTATACGTTGTTTATATATATATATATAGTCTAAGACGTAACATTATACGTTGTTTATATATATATATATATATATATATATATATATATTTATATATAGTCTAAGACGTAACATACACTGTTTATATATATACATATATATAGTCTAAGATGTAACATTATGTTTATATATATATAGTCTAAGATGTAACATTATACGTTGTTTATATATAGTCTAAGATATAACATTATATGTTTTTATATATATAGTCTAAGATATAACATTATATATATATATATAGTCTAAGACGTAACATTATGTTGTTTATATATATATATATATATAATGTTACATATATATATATAATGTTACATCTTAGACTATATATATATAAAACAACGATAATGTTACGTCTTAGACTATATATATATATATATATAAACAACATATAATGTTACATCTTAGACTATATATAAACAACGTATAATGTTAAGTCTTAGACTATATATATATATAAACAACATATAATTTTACGTCTTAGACTATATATATATATAAACAACATATAATTTTACGTCTTAGACTATATATATAAACATATAATGTTACATCTTAGACTATATATAAACAACATATATAGTTACATCTTCGACTATATATATATTTATAATATATATATATATATATTCTAAGAAGTAACATTATATGTTGTATATATATAGTCTAAGATGTAACATTATACGTTGTTTATATATATAGTCTAAGACGTAACATACGTTGTATATATATATATATATATATATATATATATATATAGTCTAAGACGTAACATTATACGTTGTTTATAAATATATATATAGTCGAAGATGTAACTATATATATTTGTTTAAATATAGTCTAAGATGTAACATTATATGTTTATATATATAGTCTAAGACGTAAAATTATATGTTGTTTATATATATATATAAATATATATATAGTCTAAGACGTAACATTATACGTTGTTTATATATATATATATAGTCTAAGATGTAACATTATATATATATAGTCTAAGACGTAACATTATACGTTGTTTATATATATATATATATATATATATATATATATAGTCTAAGACGTAACATTATATGTTGTTTATATATATAGTCTAAGACGTAACATACGTTGTTTATATATATATAGTCTAAGATGTAACATTATATGCTGTTTATATATATATAGTCTAAGACGTAACATTATACATTGTTTATATATATATATATTTATTTATATATAGTCTAAGACGTAACATACGCTGTTTATATATATATAGTCTAAGATGTAACATTATACGTTGTTTATAAATATATATATAGTCTAAAATGTAACTATATATGTTGTTTATATATATATATATATATATATATATATAGTCTAAGATGTAACTATATATATATATATATATATATATATATATATAGTCTAAGACGTAACATTATACGTTGTTTATATATAGTCTAAGATGTAACATATGTTTATATATATAGTCTAAGACGTAAAATCATATGTTGTTTATATATATATATATATATATATATATATAGTCTAAGACTTAACATTATACGTTGTTTATATATAGTCTAAGATGTAACATTATATGTTGTTTATATATATATAAATATATATATATAGTCTAAGACGCAACATTATACGTTGTTTATATATATATATATAACATTATATATATAGTCTAAGACATAACATTATACATTGTTTATATATAGTCTGAGACGTAACATTATACGTTGTTTATATATATATATATATATAGTCTAAGATGTAACTATATATATATATATATATATATATATGTATATATATATATATATATAGTCTAAGACGTAACATTATATATTGTTTATATATACAGTCTAAGACGTAACATACGTTGTTTATATATATATATATATAGTCTAAGATGTAACATTATATGCTGTTTATATATATATATATAGTCTAAGACGTAAAATTATACGTTGTTTAGATATATATATATAGTCTAAGATGTAACTATATATATATATATATATATATATATATATATTGTCTAAGACATAACATTATACGTTGTTTATATATAGTCTAAGATGTAACATTATACGTTGTTTATATATAGTCTAAGATGTAACATTATACGTTGTTTATATATATATAGTCTAAGACGTAACATTATACGTTGTTTATATATATAGTCTAAGACGTAACATACATTGTTTATATATATAGTCTAAGATGTAACATTATATGCTGTTTATATATATAGTCTAAGACGTAACATTATACGTTTATATATATATATATATATATATATATATATATATATATTTATTTATTTATATATAGTCTAAGACGTAACATGTTATTTATATATATATATAGTCTAAGATGTATCATTATATACGTGTTTATATATATATATATATATATATATATAGTCTAAGACGTAACATTATACGTTGTTTATATATAGTCTAAGACGTAAACATTATACGTTGTTTATATATATATATATAGTCTAAGATGTAACTATATATATATATATATATATATATATATATATATATATATATATAGTCTAAGTCGTAACCTTATACGTTGTTTATATATAGTCTAAGATGTAACATTATATGTTGTTTATATATATATATATATAGTCTATGACGTAACATACGTTGTTTATATATATATATAGTCTAAGATGTAACATTATATGCTGTTTATATATATATATAGTCTAAGACGTAACATTATACATTGTTTATATATATATATATTTATATATAGTCTAAGACGTAACATACGTTGTTTACATATATAGTCTAAGATGTAACATTATACGTTGTTTATAAATATATATATAGTCTAAAATGTAACTATATATTTTGTTTATATATATATATATATTTATATAGTCTAAGATGTAACTATATATATATAGTCTAAGACGTAACATTATATGTTTATATATATAGTCTAAGACGTAAAATCATATGTGTTGTTTATATATATATATATATATATAGTCTAAGACTTAACATTATACGTTGTTTATATATAGTCTAAGATGTAACATTATATGTTGTTTATATATATATATATATATATATATATATATATATATATATATATATATATATATATAGTCTAAGACGCAACATTATACGTTGTTTATATATATATATATATATATATATATATAGTCTAAGATGTAACATTATATATATAGTCTAAGACATAACATTATACATTGTTTATATATAGTCTGAGACGTAACATTATCGTTGTTTATATATATATATATATATATATATATATATAGTCTAAGATGTAACTATATATATATATATATATATATATATATATAGTCTAGACGTAACATTATATGTTGTTTATATATATAGTCTAAGACGTAACATACGTTGTTTATATATATATAGTCTAAGATGTAACATTATATGCTGTTTATATATATATATATATATATATATATATATATATATAGTCTAAGACGTAACATTATACATTGTTATATATATATATATATATAGTCTAAGATGTAACATTATATATATATAGTCTAAGACGTAACATTATACGTTGTTTATATATATATAGTCTAAGACGTAACATACGTTGTTTATATATATATAGTCTAAGATGTAACATTATATGCGGTCTATATATATATATATATATATATATAGTCTAAGACATAACATTATACGTTTATATATAGTCTAAGACGTAACATTATACGTTGTTTATATATATATATATATATATATATATATATATAGTCTAAGACGTAACATTATACGTTGTTTATATATATAGTCTAAGACGTATACATTGTTTATATATATATATATATATATATATATATATATATATATATATATATATTCTAAGATGTAATATTATATATTGTTTATATATATATATATATATATATATATATATATATATATATATATATATATATATAGTCTAAGACTTAACATTATACGTTGTTTATATATATAGTCTAAGATATAACAGTATATAGATGTTATATATATATAGTTAAGATATATACATCTAAGACATAACATTATTTGTATATATATATAGTCTAAGACGTAACATACATTGTTTATATATATATATATATATATATATATATATAGTCTAAGATGTAACATTATATGCTGTTTATATATATATATATATATATATATATATATATATATACATATATATATAGTCTAAGACTTAACATTATACGTTGTTTATATATAGTCTAAGATGTAACATTATATGTTGTTTATATATATATAGTCTAAGACGTAACATACATTGTTTATATATATATATATATATATATATATATAGTCTAAGATGTAACATTATATGCTGTTTATATATATATATATATATATATATATATATATATATATATATACATATATATAGTCTAAGACTTAACATTATACGTTGTTTATATATAGTCTAAGATGTAACATTATATGTTGTTTATATATATATATAGTCTAAGACGTAACATTATATGTTGTTTATATATATATATATATATATATATATATATATATATATATATATATATATATATATATATATATACACTCACTTAAAGGATTATTAGGAACACCATACTAATACTGTGTTTGACCCCTTTCACCTTCAGAACTGCCTTAATTCTACGTGGCATTGATTCAACAAGGTGCTGAAAGCATTCTTTAGAAATGTTGGCCCATATTGATAGGATAGCATCTTGCAGTTGATGGAGATTTGTGGGATGCACATCCAGGGCACGAAGCTCCCGTTCCACCACATCCCAAAGATGCTCTATTGGGTTGAGATCTGGTGACTGGGGGGCCATTTTAGTACAGTGAACTCATTGTCGTGTTCAAGAAACCAATTTGAAATGATTCGAGCTTTGTGACATGGTGCATTATCCTGCTGGAAGTAGCCATCAGAGAATGGGTACATGGTGGTCATAAAGGGATGGACATGGTCAGAAACAATGCTCAGGTAGGCTGTGACATTTAAACGATGCCCAATTGGCACTAAGGGGCCTAAAGTGTGCCAAGAAAACATCCCCCACACCATTACACCACCACCACCAGCCTGCGGAGTGGTAACAAGGCATGATGGATCCATGTTCTCATTCTGTTTACGCCAAATTCTGACTCTACCATCTGAATGTCTCAACATAAATCGAGACTCATTAGAGCAGGCAACATTTTTCCAGTCTTCAACTGTCCAATTTTGGTGAGCTTGTGCAAATTGTAGCCTCTTTTTCCTATTTGTAGTGGAGATGAGTGGTACCTGGTGGGGTCTTCTGCTGTTGTAGCCCATCCGCCTCAAGGTTGTGCGTGTTGTGGCTTCACAAATGCTTTGCTGCATACCTCGGTTGTAACGAGTGGTTATTTCAGTCAAAGTTGCTCTTCTATCAGCTTGAATCAGTCGGCCCATTCTCCTCTGACCTCTAGCATCAACAAGGCATTTTCGCCCACAGGACTGCCGCATACTGGATGTTTTTCCCTTTTCACACCATTCTTTGTAAACCCTAGAAATGGTTGTGCGTGAAAATCCCAGTAACTGAGCAGATTGTGAAATACTCAGACCGGCCCGTCTGGCACCAACAACCATGCCACGCTCAAAATTGCTTAAATCACCTTTCTTTCCCATTCTGACATTCAGTTTGGAGTTCAGGAGATTGTCTTGACCAGGACCACACCCCTAAATGCACTGAAGCAACTGCCATGTGATTGGTTGATTAGATAATAGCATTCATGAGAAATTGAACAGGTGTTCCTAATAATCCTTTAGGTGAGTGTATATATATATAGTCTAAGACGTAACATTATACGTTGTTTATATATATATATATATATGAGGGGCCACACAAGCCAAAATTAAATCTGGCACGCTCACACACACACACATTCTTCTTTCACACGTACATTTCTACTCTCATAGTCACATATTTTAAGAAAATGTGTGTATGTAAGAGAAGAATGTATGTATGTGTGAGAGAGAGTATAGTGGAAACGGAAGGCAGATCATGCGCGATCACGTTCAGCTTCTCAGCATCGCCGACTTGTTGCATTTACAGGAAATACAGGAAATACAGGTTATACAGGTTTGTTTTATATCATCTATAAAATCATTGATGTGGTGTAAATCATTGTATTTAATGCAAAGCAAACTACACGGCGTGATGTAAGTCAAATAAACGAGTGTCGCATCTGTCTTTTCGAATGATGGAAACTCTTGATTTATTCCTATACTGAATATAATTCCTTTGGACTCAGAAATATGTTCTCAGAACTGTGCACTGATTGTTTGTGGGCAGGTTATGGAAGCACTCTCAGCATCTTTCGGCTATGAGAGAAGCGCAGGGCGGCGATCTGAAATGAGCAGTTCCCCGACAAACACGAGCACATCTCCAGCACGAGAATCATTTTTACTTCTAAAATGTCATCTAATAAAATTGTCTAATTTCACCATTTTGAATTAAAAATAGGCTTATAATTCAAGTGATTCATGTAACTAATGTAATAATTAGCACCTGTCAATGTGAGGGGAAAAGAAACATTAACAACCCGAGTTCATCAGATTAGGATCAGATCAGATCAAGATTCAAGATTCAAGATTCAAGAGTTTTATTTGTCACATACACAGTTATATACAGAATATACAACCGGCAGTGAAATGTAAACAGGTCCGCTCCATGGACAGTGCAAATTCACAGTTAAAAACACAAGGAAGAAATTATAATAGAAATAGGATATAAAAAAGTACTATCTATATATATATATATATATATATATGTCTATATCTGTAGAATTATAAATAATCAAGTCAAGAGAAAAAAGGTAACAAATAAGGATAAAGTGGAATAAAATAATTGAAGTAGACTTTGCAGTGAGTAAACTGTAGACTTATAAATATGTGGTTAACAAATGTATAAAGAGTATAATGTGCAAACAGGTTTATGACAGGTTGTTACACAGTAACAACGAGAACAGAAAGTGCAGTGCAATGTCAGTGTATCGATGTTTATCCTGACGTGAAGTCACGTGATGTTAAGTGACTGAGTTCAGGAGTCTGATGGCCTGGGGAAGAAGCTCCTCCTGAGTCTCTCAGTTTTGGCCATCAGGCTTGAAGCGCTTACCAGATGGTAGCAGCGTGAAATGAGGGTTTGCAGGGTGATTAGAGTCCTTGATGATCTTGGTAGCTCTACCTTTGCAGCGTTTGGTGTAGACGTCCTGCAGAGACGGGAGAGCTGACCCTGAGATACGCTCGGATAAGCGCACTACTCTTTGCAGGGCTTTGCGGTCATGACTGGTGCTGTTCCCATACCACGCTGTGATGCACTGAGTTAAAACACTTTCTATCGCCCCTAAATAGAAAGTTTTCAGGATAGCTGGTGAAACCCTGAATTTCCTCAGCTGGCGCAGGTGGTACAGTCTTTGCCTGGCTTTTTCACCTGTGTCTGAATGTGAGCAGTCCAGGTCAGGTCCTCGGAGATGTTTACTCCCAGGTACTTGAAGCTGCTCACTCTCTCTACTGGTGACCCGCTGATCATGAGGGGGAGTATGTCCGTTGCTGTCTCTTCCTGAAGTCCACAATCATTTCTTTGGTCTTGCCAACATTCAGAGAGAGACAGTTGTCCTGGCACCATGATGTTAGATGCTCCACCTCGTCCAAGTATGCCGTCTCATTGTTGTTGGAAATGAGGCCCAGGACAACAGTATCATCAGCAAATTTGATGATAGAGGTGGAGCTGTGTGTGGACAAACAGTCATGCGTGTAGAGAGAGTAGAGCAGGGGGCTCAGGACACAGCCCTGTGGAGCTCCCACACTCAGGGTGATGGAGGTGGAGGTGGACTGGCCTATTCTCAGATCAGATTATAATGACTGTAGGGGAGAGCGGGGCACATCCTAACGCTTTAGGTCTCAGTTTGTGTAAATCCACTTGTGGTTCAGAGTATTTATTTTTTCCCACATTAATTTCCCACGTCTAGTACAGTGTGTACTCTTTTCTTGATTTACCCCGAAAGAATGGAAGTGAAATGTGACAACATGCCCCATAGGTGGGACACACTGTAACATGAGCATATGACAGATTAAAATGTTACCTGATATAATAGAAATTATTATTATTTTTTTTAATACACAAATTTTTCTAGTTGTACATAAACTCAAAAAACAGAGATGATAAATGAACTTAAGAGATCACGGACACAGATGAAAATGAAAAGACTACAGTCAAAGCTCAGCTTTAGGGGGGTATTTACAAATAATCCACAGCCCACTGACATGGCTTTGAAAGCTATTTATTAATAATTTGTTGGCCTTCAAACGTCTTAAAAATGCACATATGTATATCAGAGAAATCTAAATTTTTCTCGGGGGAGCATTCCCCTGAACCCCCCTAACTACCTCACATTTGAGACCTCACTGATTTTAAAACCCTGCCTACGGCCCTGGGTAGGCCTGTACTTGTGCCTGTTCCAGGTATGTCTTGCTGTGGGCGCACTCGATTTTGCAGTAATGTTTAATTTCCCAGTTGGTTGTGAGACTCAATATCCCTCAAAACGCTGAATGAGTGGCAGTTTAATAGGTCCTACACGTTTACATCTCATTATAACAAAGTGTAAACATATTGCAATTTAAAGACTGTGATTGTGCACATAAGATTAACTTGGCAAGTGTGCCGACTGACAGCTTCAGTGATTAAATGTGTAAATTAAAATTCTGTCATCATACACTCACCCTCAAGGTTTCTGCTGAACACAAAAGAAGATATTTTAAAGAAATGTTGGTAATCAAACAATTGATGGTCTCCATTGACTTCCATGATTGAAAAAATAAATAAATAAATAAATAAATAAATACAATGAAGTGTATTTACATATATCATAATATTTAACAGTACTGAATGACTGAATGAGGTGTGGATTTGAATGCTGCAAACCACAGATGCTGCTGCTAACCCATATTCCATTGGCATAGATTTTATAATATTAATATTGCTATTATAATTCTTTTTTTTTTTTTTTTTTTTTTGTTTTGAGCAGTCATCAAGCTGGTTAATGTAGGTAACATAAAGACTAATAAAACTGTTAGAGAATGTCCATTTCTAAAGGAAAACTTAATCTAAAAACAGAAGGTAACAGTGTCCTTGTTATATATGTAACATGTACTTAATATTGTAATAACCAAACTAGTGCATGTAGTTAATTAATATTACTCAGTGCTTAAATATATAACTGCACTGTAACACGGAAACACCTTAAAATCCATAAAGTGTAACCAAACAGAAAACGGCAGCACTTTACAATAAGGTCTGATTTGTTATCATTAATACATCAGTTAACAAGAACTAACTATGAGCAGTATAGATTTAAAGAACTTACACAATCTTTATTAATGTTAGTTAACATATAATTGTCTATGTTAGTTCATAGTGCATTCATTTTAACACATACAACTTTTGATGTAATAATATTAGTAAATGATGAAATTAACATTACCTAAGATGAATAACTGCTATTGTTGTATTAGCAACGACACAACAAACACTTAACGAACAAATACTTACATTTTGAGAGCTTGTGTTGTCTGTTTTATTCAATATAAGGTATGTGAAACAGGTCTGCTGCTCTTCGGATGAATTAAAGGGTCTCTTTAGACAATCCGGTGCATAGTTTCAATACAGACCGAAAAGAAACGATAGAAAACCCCGAAGCAAGGAGTTTCACATGAAGACGTGAAAGCGCGACATCCCCGCAGCGCTGCCTGCTTCTTTTAAGCGTGCGTGACTCAAATGCAAATGAGGGCACGGGTGACTCCGCCCACCACGCCACGCCCACGCCCACACACAAACAAAAACAGCAGAGCCTTTACGTGATTTACTACATGATGCTAGATTTGAAAATAAAATATCGTTGCTTTCACTTCAGGCACAACTGAGCTCAAAATGAAGTTCATTTTGTTATGGGCATATATAGGCTATTTGTTAGTGTACTATTTTACATCTGATATATTTGTTTAATCCAAACCTGTGCACATTTGACCTGAAGTAAAACTATGAACATTTGTCTAATATCCACCTTGCTTAGGACAGGATTTATGAATCGACGAATGTCAATAAATTAGCAAAAGGTGGTGCGTCAAACACTCCTCCAGCGACCGCGTTTGATGCGTGTGCAAACGTTTGAATAAACAGAACGAATTAGGACAGACGCACTCTGATGCAAAAACTTGCGTCATTTTGTGGCACACTGGAGTAACTTTGTTGTTTTAGATTTTCCCTGGTAATAAAACAAGATTTGTATGTTTTTCAAATGCCAAATCTGTTTTACATTTCTCATTTATTTGACCAAATATATTGCTCTTTCAATACATATTTTTATCATATATGTTGATACAAGGAAAAATATTCCATAAAGCATGCTTTTAAGCAAGAAAGTACATCTGTGCGTTTAGCTGTTTAGTCACGGAAATTAAGTCAAAGGACAATAGGAGGAAAACAGCTGCACATGACACCATGAGTCACTGTCCAGGTGTGCAGTTTTATTATGGCAAGTTGAAACAAGTGAATATCAGCAAAATGCAACAATTATTTTCCAATGAATGCAATCAGATTTTACAAATCAAACGTCATTGTGTTTTTCTCATTGAAGTGCAGAGGCAAGTTTGAGGGCCTCCACATCTCAATGTCAGGGCGCTCGCGAACACTCCATCAGCCGTGTTTATCTGGAGACGCCGGTGTGCTTTACTGATAACAGACGCCGTCACATAGAGCCAGCACTTCCTCCCGCCCCTTCTCATGTCCCAACCTGGATTTGCTTTCTCCATTCGGCTTGCGTGGTTTGTGAGTGTTTCTTTGGGTGCTTTTGTGTCCCTTGGATGATGGATATTTTTCTCTTTTTGTTATGTGAAGGTCACATTAACACTTGGAATCTTTTGCCTTCATAATTTGTTTTGCTGTATTTCAAATGCCTTTTATATTTGGATTTCACGGTCTTACCCTTAACCCAGAATCTTTAGAAAACTGTGTTGTCATTAATGTGTAGTTATTCATTAATCACGGAACAGTATTCTCCACAGTTGCTGCCAATATAATGCAATATAATGTCGGCCAGATGCGGTCCACATCTGGTACGCGTGGAATCCACATGTAAAAGATGTGGCCAAAATCTGGGCCGACACTATATTGCTGTCTGGGGAGCAGCTGAACACTTGTACCTAATAAAGTTATATATATATATATATACACACACTATATTGCCAAAAGTATTAGGACACCCCTTCAAATCACTGAATTCATGTGTTCCATTCACTTCCATGGCCACAGGTGTATAAATCAAGCACTAGGCATGCAGACGCTTCTACACACATTTGTGAAAGAATGGGTCGCTCTCAGGAGCTCAGTGAACTGTGCAACAAGTCCATTCCTGAAATTTCCTTACTACTAAATATTCCACAGTCAACTGTTAGTGGTATTATAACAAAGTGGAAGCAATTGGGAACAACAGCAACTCAGACATAAAGTGTTAGGCCATGTAAAATCACAGAGCGGGGTCAGCGTATGCTGAGGGTTACAGTGCGCAGAAGTCACCAACTTCAGTGTGTAGAGAGCTTCATGGAATGGGTTTCCATGTCATCCAAGCTTTACGTCACCAAATGCAATGCAAAGCGTGGGATGCAGTGGTGTAAAGCATGCAGTGGAGAGGTGTTCTCTGGAGTGACCAATCACACATCTCTGTCTGGCAATCCCATGGACGAGTCTGGGTTTGATGGTTGCCAGGAGAAAGGGACTTGCCTGACTGCATTGTGCCAAGTGTAAAGTTTGGTGGAGGGGGGATTATGGTGTGGGGTTGTTTTTCAGGGGTTGGGCTTGGCCCCTCAGTTCCAGTGAAAGGAACTCTTAATGCTTCAGCATACCAAGACATTTTGGACAATTTCATGCTCCCAACTTTGTGGGAACAGTTTGGGGACGGCCCCTTCCTGTCCCAACATGACTGCGCACCAGTGCACAAAGCATCAGTCCATAAAGACATGGATGAGTGAGTTTGGTGTGGAGGAACTTGACTGGCCTGCACAGAGTCCTGACCTCAACCCGATAGAACACATTTGGGATGAATTAGAGCGGAGACTGCGAGCCAGGCCTTCTCGTCCAACATCAGTGCCTGACCTCACAAATGTGCTTCTAGAAGAATGGTCAAAAATTCCCATAAACACACTCCTAAACCTTGTGGAAAGCCTTCCCAGAAGAGTTGAAGCTGTTATAGCTGCAAAGGGTGGGCCAACTCCATATTAAACCCTACGGATTAAGAATGGGATAGCATTAAAGTTCATGTGCATGTAAAGGCAGGTGTCACAAAACTTTTGTCAGTATATATATATATATAGGCTATGTGTGTGTATGAATTAAGAATGAAAGCATGAAGTTCTACCCCTAAACCTAAAAATTTATAAACAGATCATACAAAAATGTACAAATGAGATTATACTAATTATTCATATGAATTGGTCACCAATTCACCAAACTGTAGAATAGGCTTACAAGGTACATGTGATTCAAGGTAACTGTTACACTTTCTTCTATTATACAGATGTTATACAGGTTGTAAGAGAGAATCGATGGACAAACTACAGACACAGTGCAATGCTGGGTCATTTAGAAGCATTTGGTCTGTGTTCTACAAAGGAAGAAGATAACATTTGGCTTTTGCACTAATACAACATGGATGCTTTCCTCTGGTCCTTCCTGAGCAGTCTCTGACTGACGTAAGCACACACACACACACACACACACACACACACACACACACACACACACACACACACACACACACACACACACACAGATATTTCATAGATACAGATGTCCTACAGTCACAGTACAAGCAACATTAAGCCTTCTTCTAAATCTAAAGCAGATTTGCATGCATTTCCCAGAATGCACTATGATTCTCTTCTTGGAAAAAAACGAAACAAAATGTTGGCCAATACACTATTTGTATGACACAAAGTTGCTGCCTATGTAAATTGCTCCAAAAGAGGCCACTTATAAGTTTCCATTTCATTTCATGTGCTGCCATTCTAGTGCAGAGTTAAGTGTGTGAGCAATTCAAAGTACACTCCATTGTTCAGTGCATACGCACTACTTGGTAAACCGTTCACTCAAAAATCACTCCTGCACGCTGTTGTTCATGATGATACACAATAGAGCTGCATGTGGATGGAGTGTGTGGACATCACCGGACTACTGATGATGAAATTTGGGTCTTGTAGACTGTCCGAGAACTGGAGCAAAAGTATCCTATCATATATTTTCCACATTCCACCGTAAGTGGGGACTGATGCAGTCGGTGTGTACAGACTACCCAGTGCATGCGAATGGTGCTGATTAAATTTGCGTCATGTGGACTGTTGTTGTCTATGCACACGTCTCACTACACATGGATGGTGTGTGTAGTAAAAAAGTGGACTGTGCTGGTGAAGAAATTTGCCAGAGTGGAGTGCGGACATGGGACGTATTTTCCGTAAATTTTCCACGTTGCAACTCTGGTGCGAAGCAGGGTTTCATAACCCAGGGTAAAAAGCGGGGGTAACTCTGCTGCAAAGGCTTTAATTACAAGTTTTACATAAATGTTACTACAGGTTGAACATGGATTCAGCTGCTTTGTTTTTCAAGCTTTTTTCTGTATGGTTGTCACAATGCCAAGGCCTGCAGGAAATCTGCAAATGTAAGGTACAACACAGCTGAGGATTCAGATGTTTGGTGATCATGCCGAGCTCAGCTTGAGTTATAAAAATATGTCCAGAGAGCTTGTCCCCTGTGGACAAGTCTAACCTCACCAGGAATTCTGTTCCAAAGAGCACAGCGTTCCGTAAGCAGGACGGTTTCCGCTGAAAGGACACTGCCATACTTGAACTAACTTGACATCTCCTGATCTAGTAACTCTGTAACCTTGCTTTGGGATCTGCTAAGACAAGCCCAGTTCCGTCCATCATTAACTAATAACTTGCTTTTTGATGGTTTCCTTTGGACTTCCTCATTCCACAGGAGGACCATATAATCTGTAGAGCACACCTGTCTGCCAAAAAAACTGGTGGCAAAGGTGGCAAAGGTGGTGTTGTTTTAGGGGACAGACGTATGGTCCAAATATGGTCCATTTTCAGGTCAAAGGTGGGAGGGGGGGGTGACAGGAAAAATCCCCCTGAAGCACAGGATGCACATGGACAGACCATGACAGCTAGAATACAGCAGGAAATGGAGGGAGAACGAAAGGAAGAAGGGATTGTGGGACGCAGCTGAAGTTAGATTAAATAATTCCTGTTTTTCAGTGCTGTTTTTGAGTCCCGTTTGTGTAGCGCACCATGCAGGAAGCTGGAGATACAGTGCTGTCGTCAGAACTGTGGAATTTACATGGGTTGAGGGTTAGATAACAAAGCACTGCCAAATAAAACACACTAGTCACTTCAGTTAAACTACATTTACTTAAGAATGTAGCTTTTGATGTTTTCTAGTCGTTTGATAGTGTACTCTGAATGGTTTTTAAAATGTTGCTGTACGTGTTCTGAATAGTTGCTGGCCCATGTCACACTAAAGTCTCTAGATACAGGAACTCTCCTTGACTGCACGAATTGACTTGAGTTTTATATGCATTTACATTTTCTTCATGAGTGTCATTGTGGACCTTCTCTTCTTGAGAAAGCTGCTTAACATTTACTTACCAATTATTCAAATCAGGTAAATTTGTAACCCACACTTCACAAACAAGAGACATTTGAGGCTAACAGGTAACTCAATATGTGGAATAAGAGAACTAAAGACAGAAAGAGGATTAATGAACCCAAAATAGAAGCATTACAGACATGCGTCAGTGTTCGCTTGAGGTTTCAACACTGTTGTGCTTTATGGTTTGCGCAGATGTTCAGACCAACTGGGGGAAGACGTGACCCACTGTAGGGCTTCTCATCTTCTGACAGTTTTGATCAAAATATTCAGGTCAGCTGTGGCGTTTAAATGATGCTCAGCTGTTACTAATGCCCTTTTCCACCAAGGCAGTTTGAGTGCTGGTTCAGTGGCTCTAGTTTCAAATCAGTTATTTGTCTTTCAACACCCACAACACTAGCTCTGAACCAGGAAAGTGTTTTGTAAGTAGCACCAAAACATTGCTTGTCTAGAAATGTGAACCGCTTGGGGGCTGGGTTACCGTGATCAACAAGATAACATGGTGACATTGATACAATGTTTTTTTTTTTTTTTTTATCCTAATCATAATTTTTGTTGACATTGAAATCTCAATGTTTAAAGTGTTTTGGATCAGCATTGAGATTGTGATGAAAGCCAACAGCACGCATGGGTGGAGACAATGACAGTAGGTGTGTTGGACACCGGTGAGAGTAGTGGCGTGCAGGCAGGGAGGAGCTGCAAATGGAGACGTGAAGTCGGACACTTTCTGCTTCCCGTAGTGACGCTCACGCTGTGTTTGCATACTTTATCACAGATGAAGTGAAATAAATGCAATATTTGTCAAATACACTGATGTTTCAGAAGACATTTTCATTCAATAATGTATGTACTGCTTATTACAGCGTCTGTATGTATAAGAATAAAGTTCAACATATAAGCCTACACTATCAATGAAGTGGGGTCTACATTTTTTATGAGTTTTATTTTGATAAACATGACAATATAACATCGCAACTACATGAAAATGTAACTACATGAAAAACAGTTTTACTGTTATAAAAACGATTTGTGAGCATTAGTGGAACTGAAGGTTTTAGAATAAACATGAAACACGTGATTGCTGTCAAGCGGTGAAACCGACCAATTGTGGAACATCTGTGTCGTCATCAGAGCCAATCGTAGAACCAATCCTGGAACAGCTGTGCCGTCATCAGAGCCAATTGTGGAACAGGTGTGTCGTCATCAGAGCCAATCTTGGAACAGCTGTGTCGTCATCAGAGCCAATCGTGGAACAGCTGTGTCGTCATCAGAGCCAATCGTGGAACAGCTGTGCCATCATCAGAGCCAATCCTGGAACAGCTGTGCCGTCATCAGAGCCAATCGTAGAACAGCTGTGTCGTCATCAGAGCCAATCCTGGAACAGCTGTGCCGTCATCAGAGCCAATCGTGGAACAGCTGTGTCATCATCAGAGCCAATCATGGAACAGCTGTGTCGTCATCAGAGCCAATCATAGAACAACTGTGTCGTCATCAGAGCCAATCGTAAACAGCACAGCAGTAATGAATTTATGAACTTCTTTACGTGCAAGATTGATAATATTAGGAAAAAAATTATAACCATGCAGCCGTCTACTACAGTATCACATCAGACAGAGCATTGTAGTGTCACTGAGGAAAAATTACATTCATTCACTGCTATAGGAGAGGAAGAATTGGCTAAACTCATTAAATTATCAAAATCAACAACATGAAAGAGATGATTCCAGAGATCATAGATCCTCTTCTTAATATCATTAATTCATCCACGTCATTAGGATATGTACCAAAAACTTTTAAGTTAGCTATTATCAAACCACTTATTAAAAAAACGCAACTTGATCCTACAGAATTGGTCAATTACAGGCCGATCTCAAATCTACCCTTTCTGTCAAAAATACTAGAAAAGGCAGTGTCCTCACAATTATGCTCCTTTTTTAGAAAAAAATGGTATCTGTGAGGATTTCCAGTCAGGATTTAGACCGTATCATAGTACTGAGACTGATCAAAAGTTCAGTATGGAGTACCGCAAGGTTCAGTTCTAGAACTGTTGCTTTTCACCCTGTACATGCTACCACTGGGAGATATCATTAGGAAGCATGGCGTTAGTCTTCATTGTTATGCTGATGATAATCGCCTTGACGAAACTTACCAATTCACAAGATTAAGGGAATGCATAGCTGATATAAATAATTGGATGTCTAATAATTTCCTGCAACTTACTTCAGAATTTTTTTTTAATTATTGCACAAAAAAACTCGTTCACTCGTTACAACCGAGGTATACAGCAAAGCATTTGTGAAGCCACAACACGCACAACCTTGAGGTGGATGGGCTACAACATCAGAAGACCCCACCGGGTACCACTCATCTCCACTACAAATAGGAAAAAGAGGCTACAATTTGCACAAGCTCACCAAAATTGGACAGTTGAAGACTGGAAAAATGTTGCCTGGTCTGATGAGTCTCGATTTCTGTTGAGACATTCAGATGGTAGAGTCAGAATTTGGCATAAACAGAATGAGAACATGTATCCATCATGCCTTGTTACCACTGTGCAGGCTGGTGGTGGTGGTGTAATGGTGTGGGGGATGTTTTCTAGGGAGACTTTAGGCCCCTTGGTGCCAATTGGGCATCGTTTAAATGCCACGGCCTACCTGAGCATTGTTTCTGACCATGTCCATCCCTTTATGACCACCATGTACCCATTCTCTGATGGCTACTTCCAGCAGGATAATGCACCATGTCACAAAGCTTGAATCATTTCAAATTGGTTTCTTGAACATGACAATGAGTTCACTGTACTAAAATGGCCCCCACAGTCACCAGATCTCAACCCAATAGAGCATCTTTGGGATGTGGTGGAACGGGAGCTTTGTGCCCTGGATGTGCATCCCACAAATCTCCATCAACTGCAAGATGCTATCCTATGAATATGGGCCAACATTTCTAAAGAATGCTTTCAGCACCTTGTTGAATCAATGCCACGTAGAATTAAGGCAGTTCTGAAGGCAAAAGGGGGTCAAACACAGTATTAGTATGGCGTTCCTAATAATCCTTTAGGTGAGTGTATGTTGAACTTTATTCTTGTACAAACAGATGCTGAATTAAGCAGTACATAAAGTATTGAATTAAAAATTTTTTTCACTTCAGCTGTGATAAAGCATGCAAACACAGCATGAGCGCCACTGCGGGAAGCAGCCTCCAGCTGCAGCCGATGTCCAACACACCTATCCATTGTAGTTTGAAATTGGCCACTGATATACACTCATTTTGGTTTTGCATGTGCACTTCATAGGAGTTTCACTGATGCTTCCTCATTAGAGAGAAAACACAGGTGTATCCTAGAAGTCTTGTGTGTTGAACCCCCCGACATACTTGCATGACTTCTCTTGTACAATGCTTTGTTTTGCGTGCTTGTTATTTGTATTCGATTTGTTACTGACTGTCATTAGATACTTTAAAAAGTTGTTAAAGTGTTTGAATAAAGCATCCATTTTTATACATTCTTAAATGCATCTTGCTTTAGTAAAGTTTATTGGGAAATTCCTGAATAAAGTTCTAACATCATTTAACAGATTTCGTGAAGTGCAAGAGACATGAACATGAGCAGGACTGTCACACTGCACCACCCATGGGAGTGAAGGAAGATGAAGATGGACAATTAAAAAAATGAGAAGCAACCTCCTGATTATGCTGACATTGTTACATGTCTAGTCTGTTTCAGTTGTGTTTTTGATCCTGTCACATGTTCCTTTGCTCTAGTTTTCCCGCCATTCCTGTGTTCCCATGGTCACCATCATTATGAGTTCATTTGTCCCAGCTGTGTCTTGTTAATTAGTCTAGTCATCCCCTTATTTACCCTGTGTATTTATGCCCTCAGTGGTTGTCTGTTGATGTTTGTGTACTGGTGTTTCTTGTGCGTTTGTTCATTAAAAGTTTCTGTTCCAAGTTCTCCTTTGTGAGTTTGATCAACACCAGTTTGTAGCAAACATTGATTATACATTGAGTTGTTCTTGATGGCATAATCCCTGGGGTGTTGCTGGTCTTCCAGGAAGCAGGTTATGTGACATACCTGGGTATGTTTAAGAGTAAGCAAGTGGATAACCTCAACTTTCAGTTCCAAAAATGGTGGCAACTTTCATGGTATGTAAGTAACCATAGTCAAGTCAAGTCACCTTTATTTATACAGCGCTTTTAACAAGTCCAATTGTTTCAAAGCAGCTTCACAGTGTTAACAGGAAAATAATGCAACAGAATTTGTACAGCCGTTCTGGTGAAACGGTGATGTTATCCAGCTAATTTCAAGTATCATATAGCGTCAATGCGGGCAGATCGGTAATATAGATGAAATTTAGGTGTCCCCAACTGAGCAAGCCAAAAGCCAGAGGCAACGGTGGCAAGGAACCAAAACTCCTTCAGGGTCAGAATGGAGAAAAAAACCTTGGGAGAAACCAGGCTCAGTCGGGGTGCCAGTTCTCCTCTGGCCGACGAACAAATAGTGTATGATTATAATTCTGGCAACATTGCAGGTCTTAATTCATATTAGGCAAACAGATATTTGTTAGATTATTCGAGAGATTGGAGTCGTCACGCCGAAGACGGGTTTAATGAGGATGTCGTGTCGATGCAGCATTTATGGGGGGAGTTTATTTGACACGCTCTCTGCAGACACTTCAGGGATGCGTTGGTCATGTCCAGGCGCAGGTCCACCATCTGATCTGGATACGGCCCGGATCCGGCTGACTGCAGTAAACCTCGGGATAAACAGAGAGACTAACATTAGCGTAGATGCCATCCTTCTTATGATATAACGAGTACATCAGGTGTTATGGGAAGTGTTCCTGTTTCTGGCTGACCTAGTTAATGCAGCCTAACAGTACTAATACCCCCCAGTTCTCCTCTCAGTCGGCCAAGCATCTGGTACGGATAGTGAGAGAGAAAATCATCAGACTAGAAGGAGGAAAGAAGAACATAAGGTAATGATAAAAACTGGTAATGATAAAAAAGTTGTAATCTCTTTGAATCTTTTAAAGTTGTCCAAAGCGTAAAAGAAACGACAGGAAACATAGAAAGTGCTAAGATGCGACAGGATGGTTTTGTAAGGATAGCATTCAACAAAAGAAAGCTCTTGAGCTAAAATCTCTAATGGGACACAAAGCCACTTGCTCAGTAGCAGGTGATAAAAAATGGATGAGAGGTGTGATCACAGGAATCCCCACTAATGTTTCTGTAGAAGAAAAACATAACAGGCGCCTCAGTGATTGAAGCTAAACGAATGAAGTATACAAATAACAAGGAAAGAATGGACAGTCTATCTGTGATGTTGCATCTCAATGAGGATAAGATGCCAGAAAGAGTGTTTATAGGATTCATGAGTTATTCAGACCTTATATCCCCCTTCCATTGAGATGCTACAAGTGTCAAAAACTATGGACTTGTGGCGTCGGTGTGTAAAGGAAAGCAACATTGCGCAAGATGTGGCAATCATGAGTACAGAAAATGTGAAGAGGGAGTGAAACCAAAGTGCTGCAACTGTGGAGAGGAGCATTGTGCAGCATATGGGGGTTGTCACGTGAGAAACAATGCTGTCAAGATACAAAATGTAGGTAACGGAAGGATTAAGTTACGCCGAGGCCATAAAGAGAAGGACAGGGACAGAACAGAGAAATGCACAAGAGAATGAAGGTGAACAAAGGAGGCAGATGCAGAATCAGGGCACAATGAATAAAAAAATTATAGTGATTTTAACTGTAAAAGACTGTAAAATGCTACGGTTAAAAACAGTTAACTGGTTAACAGAAAGTTTCCTTACTATATACGGTGAATGACTGTAATAGATCTAACCTTACATTTAATGTAATTTTACAGTAAAATACCGTTACAGTTTTTGTAAGTGAAAAAGAACGCTGTGTAATTTTCAGTGAAAAACCATAAATTGACATTCCCAGAATTCCCTGCGCGACACTTCACATTTGATGTATTTTCGTTTCTTCTTAGTTTTTTTCTAATCAGTTATGTACATTAGGGTTTTATGTTACATTTAATGTTGTTAATGTTTATTGCTTTTTTAAAATGTCATGTGTGTTCCCATGATGGTGTTCAGCGTTTGTGTGAATGTGCACCTTCTCTGTATGAGTATTGTCCTTCTAAAAGCTTTCATTTTTCATGATTATACAAACCCGATTCCAAAAAAGTTGGGACACTGTACAAATTGTGAATAAAGACAGAATGCAATGATGTGGAAGTTTCAAATTTCAATATTTTATTCAGAATACAACATAGATGACATATCAAATGTTTAAACTGAGAAAATGTATCATTTTAAGGGGAAAATAAGTTGATTTTAAATTTCATGGCATCAACACATCTCAAAAAAGTTGGGACAAGGCCATGTTTCCCACTGTGTGGCATCCCCTCTTCTTTTTCTAACAGTCTGCAAACGTCTGGGGACTGAGGAGACAAGTTGCTCAAGTTTAGGAATAGGAATGTTGTCCCATTCTTGTCTAATACAGGCTTCTAGTTGCTCAACTGTCTTAGGTCTTCTTTGTGGCATCTTCCTCTTTATGATGCTCAAATGTTTTCTATGGGTGAAAGATCTGGACTGCAGGCTGGCCATTTCAGTACCCGGATCTTTCTTCTACACAGCCATGATGTTGTAATTGATGCAGTATGTGGTCTGGCATTGTCATGTTGGAAAATGCAAGGTCTTCCCTGAAAGAGACGATGTCTGGATGGGAGCAGATGTTGTTCTAGAACTTGGATATACCTTTCAGCATTGATGGTGCCTTTCCAGATGTGTAAGCTGCCCATGCCACACGCACTCATGAACCCCATCCCATCAGAGATGCAGGCTTCTGAACTGAGCGCTGACAACAACTTGGGTTGTCCTTGTCCTCTTTAGTCCGGATGATATGGCGTCCCAGTTTTCCAAAAAGAACTTCAAATTTTGATTGGTCTGACCACAGAACAGTTTTCCACTTTGCCACAGTCCATTTTAAATGAGCCTTGGCCCAGAGAAAACGCCTGCGCTTCTGGATCATGTTTAGATATGGCTTCTTTTTTGACCTATAGAGTTTTAGCCGGCAACGGCGAATGGCACGGTGGATTGTGTTCACGACAATGTTTTCTGGAAGTATTCCTGAGCCCATGTTGTGATTTCCATTACAGTAGCATTCCTGTATGTGATGCAGTGCCGTCTAAGGGCCGGAGATCACGGGCATCCAGTATGGTTTTCCGGCCTTGACCCTTACACACAGAGATTGTTCCAGATTCTCTGAATCTTTGGATATTATGCACTGTAGATGATGATAACTTCAAACTCTTTGCAGTTTTTCTCTGAGAAACTCCTTTCTGATATTGCTCCAGTATTTTTGGCCGCAGCATTGGGGGAATTGGTGATCCTCTGCCCATCTTGACTTCTGAGAGACACTGCCACTCTGAGAGGCTCTTTTTATACCCAATCATGTTGCCAATTGACCTAATAAGTTGCAAATTGGTCCTCCAGCTGTTCCTTATATGTACATTTAACTTTTCCGGCCTCTTATTGCTACCTGTCCCAACTTTTTTGGAATGTGTAGCTCTCATGAAATCCAAAATGAGCCAATATTTGGCATGACATTTCAAAATGTCTCACTTTCAACATTTGATATGTTATCTATATTCTATTGTGAATAAAATATAAGTTTATGAGATCTGTAAATTATTGCATTCCTTTTTTATTCACAATTTGTACAGTGTCCCAACTTTTTTGGAATCGGGTTTGTACATTGTGTTGTTCTTGATGGCATAAATCCTGGGGTGCTGTTGGTCTTCCAGGAAGCAGGTTATGTGACATACCTGGTGTGTTTAAGAGTAAGCAAGTGGATAACCTCAACTTTCGGTTCCAAAACCAAAATGATATGTATGTTTCATGGTATGTATGTTACTTGCTCTTAAACAAACCCAGGTATATCACATAACCTGCTTTCTGGAATACCCCCCCGTTCTCCTCTCAGTTTAGCCTGTTTCCACAGAAACACAATCACATAAAACATCTTACATAAGGCAAATCTGCAGCTCTAAAGGGATAGTTCACCCCAAAATGAAAATTCTGTCTTTTATTCACCCTCAAGTTATTATGACCCAAACCTGTATGAGTGTCTTTCTTCTGTTGAACACAAAAGAAGAGTGAAGAATGTTGGTAATCAGTGTTTATTCCTCTACATGTTCAGCTAAACACACCTGCCGGAAGTTTTCATTGAGCCCAATTACCTTGATTCGCTGCTTCAGATGTGTTTAATTATGGCTGGAGAGAAACTTAGGCCCTGTCCCAGATGGCACACTTCATGCGCACTTTCGGTCTTGTGGACTTACAATGGCCACTGCATACACACGTGTCTGTTAAGCCCATAAGACTGTAGGGCAGTGGTTTTCAAACTTGTCCTGGAGGCACCCCAGCCCTGCACATTTTGTATGTCTCCCCTATCAAACACAACCAATTTAGTTCTTGCAGTCTCTACTAATGAGCTGATGAGTTGAATCAGGTGTGATAAATGAGGGAGACACACAAACTGTGAAGGGCTGGGGTGCCTCCAGGATAGGTTTGAAAACCACTGCCGCAGGGTGTCCCATTCGTCATTTAAGCTTAAAGAAGGGTGCTTGTGACCGCCCCCTTTGTGGCTGCTATGCGCCCTCGATGTGCACTTCAGCTGAGCCCGCAAGTTCACAAGCTACGCAGAGGACTTCTACCCGGCAGTCAAAGCGACATTACGTCGTGAAAGTGCGGACTCAGAGGAAGACCAGAGGGTTTAGGGTGCCATTTGGGACAGGGCTATAGTGGGAAAAATCAGACACACTTTCTGACAAAACCGAGAAGCTGGTTGGTTGGCAGCACTGATTACACAAATTACTTTGTAAAATATATTCAAATAGAAAACAGATATTTTAAATTGCAATAATATTTCACAATATTAAATGTTTTTACTGTATTTTTAATTATATAACAGCCTTGGTGAGCAGATTATTTATACATATATAATATACTCTCAAAAACTCTATACTTATCAAAGATGAATTTATCTTTAATTTTTGTATGTGATGTCTGTCTGTTATGCTATGTCAAATTTACACTTTTTTTTTTCATTTTCACTTTTCTTTTTCTTTTTTGTATAGTCCAGATGCCAGGTTCAGCTTTACCCAGTGTCCACCCTGCCGGATCAAGATGAACTGCCGACACCGGTTCTGTGTCAAGGTGATTGTGCATAATTAACTATGGTTTATTTATATGGCATTGCATTTGTTTTAATACTCAATGTAATTCTGTTTCTCTTTTTGTAGTGTGGAAAATTGCTTGATTTTAAATATAAGCAATCAGTGCGCTTGGCAACATTTTGTGACCAGGCCCATCAGTGGGCTAAAAAAACAGTGAAGTCACGCAATCAATCAAAAGTCCTTGCCAATTTAGCCATCATGGTAAGCAAAGTTCTGCATCCTAATTTCATTACCTCACACTTTGTTCTAAACTACAACATTTATGGAAGAGTCTATATAATATAAAGATGTTTTGCATACAAGTACATAATACATTACATGCATACATGAATAAATTATAATTCCTGTTAACTGACAGTTCAAATAAAAAGTGCTTTATATTATTTTCACTAATGGACAGAACTCTTATAAATTAAAGAGCTAATAAGCAGTTGGTAAAGTCAAACATCAACGCAGCTGCCATCAGAAGCTCTGGTTCCCAGAGAAAGTAGAGCTACTGCACAGGCACAATGACTAAATCAAGACGAGATCTACAGGTTTAACTCCAGTTGATCTTATGACACCATCCATGTCTGATTTATTGCTAATTTTACTATATGTTTTGGGATTTCAGGAGTTCCCCATTCAAGTAAATGAGTAATAAAAAAATATGTCGGACTCTGTTCGCTGAAAGGAACTCCAGCAGAAGACATGATCTGGTTTTGTTGTTGGTAGTTGCTGTTTTCTGAAATAAGATTTGCATGCATTTATGGATCACAAGTTCTGTTTTTGGATACTGTTGAAAGTTGACAGTCTGAATAGCCTTTCAAAATGTATGTATGGTAAAATATAAATAGTAAGCCTGGACATTTAAAAAAAAAAAAAAAAAAAAAACGTTTTTGTGGTTAAGCAAGAAAAAAAACATGTAAAGCTGTACTGTTTGACATTATATTTTAGATGGAAAAACTTAAAGTGATATGTTCCTCTTCTTCTACTGGGGAAGTGTTCAAAGGCCCATGAGTGGACAGCGGAGGTCCAGTGTCCCTTTGAGTTCCCACCTGAGGGACATAAGGTCATGGGACAATGCTCATACTCTTTGAGCATATTTCACAAGGTAAATCATATTTGCAAGCACTGATACTTAAATGTTTTAATGTGTACAGTAAGTTCTGTAGCTATACAAGTATCTATGTTAAACATTTTACAGTTAAACAGTTTATTTTAAAGTATTTTTTTTTTTTTTTAAATGTATTTTAATATGACTTTAATTGTACTTTTTAAGGTTTTGGTCCAGAAAAAGAGCAAGAGGTCACAGAAGGTAATGAAGCAGAACGGCAGGACTTGAAAGAGACTGTAGAAGATGAAGAGGACATTACACTGGAGAACAATGTAGAAGTGGACAGACTGGAGGATGAAGAGCAGATCGAAGAACAACTGACAGAAAGTGGGGAGGAAGAACCAGAGAGGCCTGTCGAGGAACAGAGTAAAAGTCCAGAAAAAGAACGAGAGCACACAGAGGGTGATAGGACAGAGAGTCAGGACATTAACAAGGCTGTAGAAGATGAAGAGGACATTTTATCAGAGAACAATGTAGAAGTGAGGATGAAGAGCAGATCGAAGAACAACAGACAGAAAGTGGGGGGGAAGAACCAGAGAGGCCTGTAAATGAAGAATGGGAAATGAAAGTGACAAAAAAGACTAAACAGGCAGAAGGCGATGAAGAAACAGGCAGACAAACAAAAGATTAGTGCACTTAAGATGGATGAAATGGATGAGAGAAGAGAGATAAAGGGAGTCGTATTAAAACCAGATTGGTGAGTAGAAGAAGATGGGGTGAAGCAAAGACTCTAGATATACACTCACCTAAAGGATTATTAGGAACACCATACTAATACTGTGTTTGACCCCCTTTCGCCTTCAGAACTGCCTTAATTCTACGTGGCATTGATTCAACAAGGTGCTGAAAGCATTCTTTAGAAATGTTGGCCCATATTGATAGGATAGCATCTTGCAGTTGATGGAGATTTGTGGGATGCACATCCAGGGCACGAAGCTCCCGTTCCACCACATCCCAAAGATGCTCTATTGGGTTGAGATCTGGTGACTGTGGGGGCCATTTTAGTACAGTGAACTCATTGTCATGTTCAAGAAACCAATTTGAAATGATTCGAGCTTTGTGACATGGTGCATTATCCTGCTGGAAGTAGCCATCAGAGAATGGGTACATGGTGGTCATAAAGGGAAAACACTGTAGGCCGTGGCATTTAAACGATGCCCAATTGGCACTAAGGGGCCTAAAGTGTGCTAAGAAAACATCCCCCACACCATTACACCACCACCACCAGCCTGCACAGTGGTAACAAGGCATGATGGATCCATGTTCTCATTCTGTTTATGCCAAATTCTGACTCTACCATCTGAATGTCTCAACAGAAATCAAGACTCATCAGACCAGGCAACATTTTTCCAGTCTTCAACTGTCCAATTTTGGTGAGCTTGTGCAAATTGTAGCCTCTTTTTCCTATTTGTAGTGGAGATGAGTGGTACCCGGTGGGGTCTTCTGCTGTTGTAGCCCATCCGCCTCAAGGTTATGCGTGTTGTGGCTTCACAAATGCTTTGCTGCATACCTCGGTTGTAACGAGTGGTTATTTCAGTCAAAGTTGCTCTTCTATCAGCTTGAAACAGTCGGCCCATTCTCCTCTGACCTCTAGCATCAACAAGGCATTTTCACTCACAGGACTGCCGCATACTGGATGTTTTTCCCTTTTCACACCATTCTTTGTAAACCCTAGAAATGGTTGTGTGTGAAAATCCCAGTAACTGAGCAGATTGTGAAATACTCAGACCGGCCCGTCTGGCACCAACAACCATGCCACGCTCAGAATTGCTTAAATCACCTTTCTTTCCCATTCTGACATTCAGTTTGGAGTTCAGGAGATTGTCTTGACCAGGACCACACCCCTAAATGCATTGAAGCAACTGCCATGTGATTGGTTGATTAGATAATTGCATTAATGAGAAATTGAACAGGTGTTCCTAATAATCCTTTAGGTGTGTGTGTGTGTGTGTGTGTGTGTGTGTGTGTGTGTGTGTGTGTGTGTGTGTGTATATGCACCTTCTCTATATGAGTATTGTCCTCCTAAAAGCTTTAATTTTTCATGTGACTCTCATCTCCACTGTGATTGGTGGTTGTCAGTATATATCAAAGGTACATAACAGATATTAGTATTTCAAAAGATTGGTAATTTAACATTATTTCAGTTAATGACATGCGGTTATTTACTGTAAATTTAACTTAAATCTGTAAAACCTAAAATGTTGCTACCGTGTTTTTTTACGGTAAAGTTCTGGCAACCACAGCTGCCGTGTTTTTTACCGTAAATTTAAAGTCATTTTATTTTATATTTTACAATGGTAATATCACTTTGTAACGTTAATTCAATGCAATTAGCGTTGATGCATCAACACTGACTCAACATTGTTTCAATGATTACATGCTATCTGGGAAACTGGTGACCATTATTTTTTTTTAAATAGCAGCTAAAAACAATGGATTATTTCCGTTATTTTTGATTGTAATCCATGTGCATCAATAGTAATGCAACGTCCGCCATTGTGGATGGTGTGTTTGTGTTTGCCGCTGCCTCACTAGCGTTGCTGGGAAAGATGAGACGTATTCAGTGTAGGGACTGGACTGATCAAACACACAATCTTTACAAGATTGCTCCGTGATGGCTAGTTGCCCCACCGTGAATTGGCACTGAAGCTAATTCATGCATTTCAAAGACACTTGGTCTGAGTTCTCAAAGAGAACAGTACAACCAAAAGACACTCAATCCCCTATAGAAATTCATTGACAATCTGATTAATGAAGGAACATGCATTCTCCCCAGTACATTTTGTGTATAATTACTGTTTGTATATTGTCTTTTTATATTGTATAATGTTATGCATGCTTGATGATTGAACTACTAGTTAATGTTAGCCCATCTAGCTGGTGTCTCCTATCAAAATATTCCTCATTTAATGACTCACACTTTGGTGGACATCACTTTCCTAAAGAATGCAGTGTGTTCGTTTTTATTTATCAGAATACAAATGAACACACAAATTTTCAATGCAAATGAGTCAGCCCTTTGTTCAAAACAATGGAACTCTCCCACTGAGAAGTGCACCTTCCTCACTAGTCAAGCCAAAACTCAAAGGTGTGGTCTCTGAAACTTAAAAGGCCAACACAAAGTTCCCTCCGGAGTTAGACGTGGTACTCACTGACATTCTTTTCCCAAACACTATTCGCGTGAGACCTCATCCGGCATCGCCGGCACTGCTGTGCCAGCCAGCCAGCCAACCACACACACGCCAAGCCATGCAGACCTTCTTCGACCATCACAGAGTCTCTGCAAGTTCACTGTCATTCCTTCGCTCAACATGGAAGGAATCCATTGCAACTGCAACAACATCGGACCGAACTATCAAGACTTTCTTCTGTGACTGTATATCTGGACGCCTTTCAAGGCAAATGCAAGTAACGTACGATAAACAAATTCTCTATGTAGTTAGTTAAAGCTGTAAACCCCTTTGTTCAAACAAAGGTGCTTGTTGTCTTAACTGATGGTTCTTCCAGGTTTTAGAATCTTTTCCCATAATTTCATTCCTCTATTCTAATCCGTTTTTTCCTGTCACTTCCAATTTCCTTTCTACCCCATGTTTGTATGATTTTGTGTTGTGCGTTTGTTAGTTATGTGTTTGTGTTTTAGTTAAACTCTTGTGCACATTCATGCGAGTTGATTCTGGTCTGCTTATAAATAAATTGTCACTTTAACAAATCGATCATAGCTATGAGCTAAGAAAGAGTTATTTGTCTGTGGCCACAGAAAATTAAATAAAATTAAATTCACATTTATTTGTATAGAGCTTTTCACAATACATATCGTTTCCATACATATACATCCACAGTACTCATCCTACTGGATTTGTCTGCAGCTTTTGACACAGTTAACCACCAGATCCTCCTGTCAACTCTCGTGAAGGTAGGTGAGTGAGTGAGTGAGTGAGTGAGTGAGTGAGTGAGTGAGTGAGTGAGTGGGTGGGTGGGTGAGTGAGTGAGTGAGTGAGTGGGTGGGTGGGTGGGTGAGTGGGTGAGTGAGTGGGTGGGTGAGTGGGTGAGTGAGTGGGTGAGTGGGTGGGTGAGTGGGTGGGTGGGTGGGTGGGTGAGGTGGGTGGGTGGTGGGTGAGTGGGTGAGTGGGTGGGTGGGTGGGTGGGTGGGTGGGTGGGTGGGTGGGTGGGTGGGTGGGTGAGTGGGTGGGTGGGTGGGTGGGTGAGTGAGTGGGTGGGTGGGTGAGTGTGGGTGGGTGGGTGGGTGAGTGAGTGGGTGGGTGGTGGGGTGAGTGAGTGGGTGGGTGGGTGGGTGGGTGGGTGGGTGGGTGGGTGAGTGGGTGGGTGGGTGGGTGAGTGGGTGGGTGGGTGGGTGAGTGGTGGGGTGGTGTGAGTGAGTGAGTGAGTGTGAGTGAAAATGTAATGTGCTGTAATGTGGGGTGCCATGCAACCAAAGACATAATCAAACAAATCAAATCATGTTGGCCGCGCTCTGCCATCAGTCTTGCTTCCTTTTAACGAAGAGAAAGGGAAGTTGGCCACAGGTGTCACCGATGCAAACATCACAGGCAGGCAGAGTCACCCAGTAATGAGGGAGTAGCTTACTGATGACATGAGTCGTCACACTCCCCCCCTTAAGACAGGGATCTTGAGAAGAATCCCTGCAAACAAGCAAGACAATTAAGCCAACAATCTACAATTTAAGCAAAAAACAAAAACAAAAAAAAAACAAATTAATTAAAGGGCACGTGACAGTGCATCTGCCACAACATTTACAAATCCTCGGATATGCTGAATATCAAGTCAATAGGTTTGAAGAAACAAAGACCAACGTATCAGCCTTTGGTTTGGGCAATGTAGCGAGTTCAAAAATGTCAATGGATTATGGTCGGTATAAACCACAACAGGCTGACTTGAGCCAACATAGATGTCAAAATGTTGCAATGCCCAAATCAATGCCAAAGCCTCTTTTTCCACCACAGAATAATTCAATTGATATGCATTAAATTTCCGTGAGAAAAAACTGACGGGGCGAACCACTCCTTGTTCATCTGCCTGTCGGAGGACAGCTCCAGCTCCAACCTGACTTGCATCAACCTGCAAAGAAAATTACCTTTCAAAGCAAGGAGCAGCAAGGACAGAAGATGAACACAGTAAAGATTTAGCATTCTCAAAAGCTAGCGCACAATTTAAAGACCATACAAACTTTGCCTTGGCTTTCAAAAGATCGGTAAGTGGCGCGACAACTGATGAAAAATTACGACAAAAAGAACGATATTAGCCCACCAACCCCCAAAAACGCATAAGCTCTTTCTTTGTAGTAGGCGCAGGGTACTCTTGGATGGCTTGAACTTTTGCATTTAGTGGTCGGACTTCACCATTGCCAACCACCTTACCCAGATAGGTCACAGTAGCCCGAGCAAAGTCACGGAACCTACTTGGTCAACACAGTCATCCACTCGAGGGAGTGGAAAACAGTCAGGTTTAGTCACAGCATTTACTTTTCTAAAATCTGTACAGAACCTTACTGACCCATCAGATTTTCCAACCAACAGACAAGGAGATGACCAATCTGAACACGAAGGAACAGCAATGCTATTGTCTTTCATATATTTGATTTCTGCTTCCATCAAATCTCGTTTTTCTGGTGATACACGATAATAACGCTGTTTAATAGGGGATGCATTTCCCACATCAATATCGTGCTCAGCCCAATCCGTTCGAGATGGCGTATCTCTAAACAACTCAGGGAAGCTCTGCAAGAGTGTACTCAACTCCTCTTTCTGCAAAGGAGGTAAATGGGCAAGAACAACATGTAATTTTCTCAGAGATTCTGAATTATTCAAACGTCCACATAAAATTACATCATCTGGTTCTTTGCCTCTCACTCTCCCTTGCCCAGAAAAAAAAAAAAAAAAAAAACATCTTTAGGCCCCGAATCTGTAACAAGAGCAGGATTTATCTCAGCACTAGACCTCTCATAATATGGTTTCAACAAATTCACATGATACAACTGGGTTGCTTTTCTCTGACAGGGAGTTGCAACCTCATAATTTTCATCACTCAGTTTACGTTTCACAACATATGGGCCTTCGAATTTTGCTTCGAAAGGAGAAGAAATCAACAACCGTGACACCAGAACCTGATCTCCTGGCTCAAACACACGACGTTCTACCTTACGGTCATATAACCGTTTCATGCCTTCTTGTTGTTTTTCAAGTTTAGCTTTGGCCAATAATCTAGCCTGAATCAACCTCTGTCTAAAACCATAAACATAAGACAAGAAGTTTTTTGGCGAATAAGCAATTTTGAGCGAGTTTTGTAGCACTGCCAACAGTCCACGAACTTTGTGACCAAAAACCAAATCATTTGGACTAAATCCAGTACTTTCTTGCACCACCTCACGTGCAGCCAGTAGCAACCAGGGCAAACCCTCTTCCCAATCTCTATCCAACTGTATACAATAAGCACGAAGGAGAGACTTCAAAGTTTGATGAAATCTCTCTAATGCTCCTTGGCTTTGTGGATGGTACGCACTAGCAAAATTATGCTTGATTTGTAGCGGTTTCAAAACTTTTTGGAAGAGATGGGAGGTAAGGTTAGTACCCTGATCACTCTGAATGACTTTCGGAATACCAAAAAGTGACATAAACTGTGACAGCACTCTTACAATTGACCGTGATGTAATTGTACGCAATGGATAAGCCGAAGGAAACCGTGTGGCCAAACACATGACTGTAAGCAAATATTTACTTCCAGATTTGGAACAGGGTAGAGGACCCACACAATCCACAATAATGTGCTCAAAAGGGTCACAATTTGCAGAAATTGGATGTAACGGAGCCAGTTTCAACGTTTGATTTGGCTTACCAGTTACCTGACACACATGACATGATTTAATATAGGCCGAAATGTCACGTTTTAAATATGGCCAAAAAAAATACTGCAAAATGCGATCATAAGTCTTACGTACCCCAGCATGACCCGACTTTTTATGTGCCACTTCTAATACAGCTTGGCGAAACTTTGTAGGAACCACAATCTGAACAATAGGATCTCCAACAAAATTCTCACCATGAGGACTCCATTTCCTTAACAACAAACCCTCCTGTATGAAGTAGCCTCTAGCCATATCTGGTATGTCACTGTCCTCAACTGCAGAAGTAATCAGCTCAATCAAGGAGGAATCAGAGCGTTGTTCCTTAGACAGTTCATCTACAGATAGAGGAAAAGACAGAACAGATAAATCAGGTATGGACAAAAGAGTACGTGATGTCTTCAACACTTTCTCTTGAGAGTCCAAGCACTCCACATCTCTAGCCATAGCCCGAGTTACAACACCAACAGAATTTATAGACATTTTTGGTTGAAATGGTTCTCCAGTAGATGAAACCACAGGGAATGGGGTTTTGTTTGCCCACACACGATCTTTTGCTAATTTATTTCCCAAGATTAGCTGAACTCCCTCAATTGGTAACGCATGACGCAATCCCAGTACCACTTCGCCAGTCACTAAATCAGAGCGAAGAATGACTTTATGCAGAGGAACTGTTAATGTATTTAAACCCATTCCTCGAACTAAAATGCTTTCACCTGTCTCAGATTGTGTTGAAAAAGGCAAAATGGACTCTAAAATGAAAGAATCCATGGCTCCTGTATCTCGCAAAATTTTGACAGGAACTTCCACTCCACCCGATAACGACACTCGACCTTCTGTAATGAAAGGAGCATAAGTGGACAAACAATCATTAAACAGTTGGATTTCATCCGTCTCAGTATCACTCGAATAGACTGAATTTGCAAGTGCAACAGAATGAAATTTATTCCCATCAAAACGCTTGTTTTTCTCTCTAAGTATGGGGCAGTCTGCTTTCCAATGTCCTTTTCCTCGACAGTAGTTACAAATATCAGACTGGTCAAAAGTGCTCAAAGAACCGCGACCACTATAACGATTCACTCTCGCTTCTTCATGCATTTTCCAATCAACAGTAGTATTTTTATGAGTGAGCACATAATCATCAGCCAATGACGCTGCCTGCTCCGGTGACTGAACCTTATGTTCACTGATGTATGTCGCAAGTTGATCAGAAACAGAATTTTTAAATTGTTCAATTATGATCAATTCAAGCAAATCCTCAAATGTGCTAGCGTCAAGCGATGCACACCAGCGTGTAACATGGCGTCTTAAATCTCGCACAAACTCTAAATGCGTTTGTCCCTGAACCATTTTACATGACCTAAAGCGTTGTCGATACGTTTCTGGTACACACTCATATGCTTTCAACACTGCAGATTTAACAGCGTCATAATCTTTACTCTCCTCTACTGTTAGAGCAGAAAAAGCTAATTGTGCTTTACCAACTAATACAGTCTGTAGTAACAAAACACAGTCTGTTTTAGACCAACCTTGTATCTCAGCAACACGTTCAAGCAGAGTAAAAAAAACGTCTGGGTCAACCTCATTAAATTTAGGGACAAGTTTTAGATTTTGACGCAGCGAAAAATTCCCATATGCACCAACAGTTGCACCACTGCCATCAACTTTCCCTTCCTTAATGAGTCTTAATTTGAAGTATTCCAAGTCCACCTTTGCCTTTTCTAATTCAAACCTATCCTGCTCAGACTTCTGCTTTATCTTTTCATGCTCCATTTGTAACAACAACAATTCCTTTTGTTGATCAAAAGTTAAAGCAGACTGTACACTCAAATGTTCATCCATTTCACTCATCTCAGCTGTCAAAATTCCCTTGTCAATCAATTTATTTTTCAACTCAGTTTTAATAGAACATTCTTTTATTCTCTTATCACTAAGTTTTATTTCATAATATGCAGCGATTTCTAAAAGTTGATCTTTTGTGCATTTATCTATCAAAACCTATGAAGGTGATTCAACAAATTTCTCGACATTAGCCATAAGCAAACAAACCACTGACTGAAAGTAACCCACATGTGCAATCAAAAACCTGGAATTTTAACCCACTATCTAACTCTTTAGAATAAGTCTAACTACCTACCTCAACCCTAGTCTTCATGTGGATGGCGGGAGGAATTTTAAGCACATAAAACCAGTGGGTGGAACTGCAACTAGTTAAACCAGCGACAATTCTCAACACCCTGGAAGTGCTCCCAAGACAACTGCTTTGCCCGCTTTCACCACAACACTACAAAAATAACAAACCCGATATGTCTCAAAGGAAACACATCGCTTATCCTAACAGGGAAAAAATTCCAAGTCAAAAACAATACTGCACAAAAGGTAACTTACCAGTCTGTGTATCCAAACAATTAGGCTACCGAAGAACTGCACCAAATGCTTTCCGGTGTCCCAAAGCACTGCAATGCCACAACGCAAGACGACAAACCAAACAAACTCAACTAATTCCAAATTACAAACAAACTATCAAACCAAATGTACCAAATTACTAAGAATCGGACGAGCCCCCACTTGTTACGCCCCGCGGCTCAAAAGGGATGTAACAAAACTGGGACACACAAGAAAGCCAATGTTTTAAAGTATATATTTAATTAAGTTAAAGAAACGCAATACAAAAGTTCAGTTGTCAGTAATGTCATGGTGCGTGCGTGCGTGCGTGAGTGAGTGAGTGAAAATGTAATGTGCTGTAATGTGGGGTGCCATGCAACCAAAGACATAATCAAACAAATCAAATCATGTTGGCCGCGCTCTGCCATCAGTCTTGCTTCCTTTTAACGAAGAGAAAGGGAAGTTGGCCACAGGTGTCACCGATGCAAACATCACAGGCAGGCAGAGTCACCCAGTAATGAGGGAGTAGCTTACTGATGACACGAGTCGTCACAATGGGCATCTCAGGAACTGCTCTTCAGTGGATCAAGTCTTATCTCTCAGGTAGGTCCTTCAGGGTGTCATGGAGAGGTGAAGTGTCTAAGTCACATCATCTAGCTACTGGAGTTCCCCAGGGCTCAGTGCTTGGACCACTTCTCTTCTCCATCTACATGTCATCACTGGGATCAACATGGCTTTTCCTATCACTGCTATGCTGATGAAAACTCAACTCTACTTCTCATTTCAACCAGATGATCCTACAGTTGGTGTTCGTGTCGCTGCCTGCTTGACAGACATTTCTGGCTAGATGAAGGAGCATCAGCTTCAGCTTAATTTTGCAAAAACAGAACTGCCAACCCAGCACTTCATCACAACTTCTCCATTCAGCTAGGATCATCAACCATAACTCCGTCCAGGACAGCCAGGAACCTTGGAGTTGTGATTAATGACCAGTTAAGCTTCACTGACCACATTACATTATATTCGAGCAGCCGGGTCTGTAGCCTTTTTCAAAAAACATCTTAAGACACATCTTTTCCAGCAGTTGCTAGATTAATTGAGACTTGTTACAGCACTTGCATGCTGTTGCCCCCTGTTTGTTTGTTGCTTCTATTTCTCTCATTTGTAAGTCGCTTTGGATAAAAGCATCTGCTAAATGATTAAATGTAATCGTTTCAAAGCAGCTTCACTGAAAATGCATGTGTCTACATTACAATTTAAAGTGGTTTGTCCACATTATGCATTTCAGAAATGTACATATACAAAGCACACAGATTAGCTAACAATGTATTATTAATCAATATAATTAAATTAGGGCACAGAAATAAGTGAAATAAGAATAGATGTTGTTAATGATTAGGGTATATAGAATTGAGCATGGGTGCATGTTGATGCAGAAATGCGTCATCTGAAGTTCTCACAGGAGTTGGAGTCATCTCTTCACAGGTGATGGTCATCTGAAGTCCTCGCAGGAGTTGGGTCGTCTCTTCACAGGTGATGGTCATCTGAAGTCCTCGCAGGAGTTGGGTCGTCTCTTCACAGGTGATGGTCATCTGAATCTGAAGTCCTGGGTCGCTCTTCACAGGTGTTGGGTCATCTGAAGTCTTCGCAGGTGTTGGGGTCATTCACAGGTTGGGTCCTCGCAGGAGTCTCTTCACAGGTGATGGTCATCTGAAGTCCTCGCAGGAGTTGAAGTCGTCTCTTCACAGGTGTTGGTCATCTGAAGTCCTCGCAGGAGTTGAGTCGTCTCTTCACAGGTGATGGTCATCTGAAGTCCTCAGGAGTTGAGGAGTTGGTCATCTGTCCTCACAGGAGTTGAAGTCGTCTCTTCACAGGTGATGGTCATCTGAAGTCCTCGCAGGAGTTGAAGTCGTCTTTTCACAGGTGACGGTCATCTGAAGTCTTCGCAGGAGTTGAGTCGTCTCTTCACAGGTGACGGTCATCTGAAGTCCTCGCAGGAGTTGAGTCGTCTCTTCACAGGTGATGGTCATCTGAAGTCCTCGCAGGAGTTGAGTCGTCTCTTCACAGGTGATGGTCATCTGAAGTCCTCGCAGGAGTTGAAGTCGTCTTTTCACAGGTGATGGTCATCTGAAGTCCTCGCAGGAGTTGAGTCGTCTCTTCACAGGTGATGGTCATCTGAAGTCCTCGCAGGAGTTGGGTCGTCTCTTCACAGGTGATGGTCATCTGAAGTCCTCGCAGGAGTTGGGTCGTCTCTTCACAGGTGTTGGTCATCTGAAGTCCTCACAGGTGTTGGGTCATCTTCACAGGTGATGGTCATCTGAAGTCCTCGCAGGAGTTGAAGTCGTCTCTTCACAGGTGTTGGTCATCTGAAGTCCTCGCAGGAGTTGAGTCGTCTCTTCACAGGTGATGGTCATCTGAAGTCCTCACAGGAGTTGAGTCGTCTCTTCACAGGTGATGGTCATCTGAAGTCCTCACAGGAGTTGAAGTCGTCTCTTCACAGGTGATGGTCATCTGAAGTCCTCGCAGGAGTTGAAGTCGTCTTTTCACAGGTGATGGTCATCTGAAGTCTTCGCAGGAGTTGAGTCGTCTCTTCACAGGTGACGGTCATCTGAAGTCCTCGCAGGAGTTGAGTCGTCTCTTCACAGGTGATGGTCATCTGAAGTCCTCGCAGGAGTTGAGTCGTCTCTTCACAGGTGATGGTCATCTGAAGTCCTCGCAGGAGTTGAAGTCTCTTTTCACAGGTGACGGTCATCTGAAGTCTTCGCAGGAGTTGAGTCGTCTCTTCACAGGTGACGGTCATCTGAAGTCCTCGCAGGAGTTGAGTCGCCTCTTCACAGGTGATGGTCATCTGGAGTCCTCGCAGGAGTTGAGTCGCCTCTTCACAGGTGATGGTCATCTGAAGTCCTCGCAGGAGTTGAAGTCGTCTTTTCACAGGTGATGGTCATCTGAAGGCCTTGCAGGAGTTGAGTCGTCTCTTCACAGGTGATGGTCATCTGAAGTCCTCGCAGGAGTTGAAGTCACTCTTCACAGGTGATGGTCATCTGATGTGCTTGCAGGAGTTGAGTCGTCTCTTCACAGGTGTTGGTCATCTGAAGTCCTCACAGGAGTTGGAGTCATCTCTTCACAGGTGATGGTCATCTAAAGTGCTCGCAGGAGTTGGAGTCGTCTCTTCACAGGTGATGGTCATCTGAAGTCCTCCAGGAGTTGAGTCGTCTCTTCACAGGAGTTGGTCATCCGCAGTCTTTATGAGAGGCTGGATCCAGACTGGAGCTGAGGGACTCTTTAGTTAGCTAGGGATGGGTGTCCAAGATAAAACAGAACAGGAAAATAATTAGTGTAACTGCTGTTCAAAACATTAAGCAAAGATAATTGTGTGCACTGATGTAACTGGAGTACAAGGTTATGAGATGCATTATGTAAATGCTTGGCTAAAGAGATGCATCTTTAATCTAGATTTAAACTGGGGGAGTGAGTCTGAGCCCTGAGCATTATCAGGAAGGCTGTTCCAGAGTTTAGGTGCCAAATATGAAAACGTTCTTCTTCCTTTAGTGGACTTAGATATTCTAGGTGCTACCAGAAACCCAGAGTTTTGTGATCTTAAAGACCGTGATGGGTTATAAGGCGATAGAAGATCAGTTAAATACACAGGAGCTAAACCGTTTAGGGCCTTATAGGTCAGTAGCAATACTTTATAATTGATACAGAACTTAATAGTGGAGAGATTATAAAATTGGTGTTATATGATCATATTTTGCAGGACAGCAAGCTAGTAATGCATTACAGTAATCTAGTCTAGAGGTCATGAATGCATGAACTAACTTTTCTTCATCAGAGACGGATAACATGTTCCGTAGCTTAGCGATGTTTCTGAGGTGGAAGAAGGCTGTTTTTGTAACATTTTAAATATGATTTTCAAAAGACAAGTTGCTGTCTAATATAACAACCAGGTCTTTAACTGTAGAGGATGAAGTAACCGTACATCCTTCTAAATGCAGATTATATTCTAAGAGATTCTGTGTTTTTGGTCCAGTAAGTAATACCTCTGACTTATCTGAATTTAAAAGGAGAGTCACTCTTCAAAGGTCTTATCTGAATTTAATAGGAGAAAATTACAGGTCATCCAATATTTTATATCTTTAACACACTCAGTTTGTCAGCTTGGATAATTTCAAGATTACATCTGGTCGAGCTGAAATATATAATCATTGGCATAACAGTGGAACCTAATTCGATGTTTTCTTATAATATTACCAAGCAGCAGCATATATATTGAGAATAACAGAGGACCTAACACAGAACCTTGCGGCACTCCATAATTTACAGACATTATCTTAGATTTTTACCCATTTAAATAGACAAAAAGGTAACGTTCTGATAGATATGATCTAAACCACTTCACTGCCTGTCCCTGAATACCAGTGTGATTTTGTAGATGATCTACGAGTGTCTTATGATCTATTGTGTCGAATGCGGCACTAAGATCAAGTAAAACTAGTATTGAGATATAGCCTTGGTCAGCAGCTAAGAGCAAGTCATTTGTAATATATTGTCAATTGTAATATTTGAAAAATTTATAACCAAACAGATTATTTGATTGTAATATTAATTCAGTTACATTAAGTTAATTCGGTTAACTGATCCAAATATTCATAATTAATTGTAACGAGTTATGATTAATTATTAATATTGCCCCTTTGAGCTAATTTGTTACAACAGTGACGTAAGACCTGGCTCTGTGGTGGCTCTCTAGCCCGTGGAAAGGCAAACCGGTTCTTAGAAGGCTTACCAGTCGAACCAGCTCCAAACCAGCACTAGCAGAAGCTCTAACTGTTTGCATGACAACAGACATCTGATCTTAGTGATACATCTCTGTGTATGTGTGCTATCGCAAGTGTCAGAAAAACACGCTGAAATTGTTTGCTATAAGAGGTGTTAAATGTCTACTAGACATCCTGCTGTTAGAAGTGGCTCTTCTGTCCAGGGCCTAGAGAATGAGAGATGGATTTGACCCTTTTATATATATATATATATATATATATATATATATATATTCAATTCAACAGGAACACAGCAGGGTAAAGGGGTAACAGCGTATATAAAGCAGCCCGCCCTGGGTGAGGCTGTCCTTCTCTGCACAAAACTCTGATGCCTGTGTGTGAATGGCCTTCTTGCAAGAATAAAATACTTCCAATACAAGTGGGTTTGGTTTTCATTACAATCTCACCACTAAAGAGTTAACGACCTTACGACATAATATGACACAACAGGGCATTTTTATATCAAATTTTTAATATTTAATGTACAAAAATATTCACAACTTCAAAAGCACAAAGCAAAAGTTAAAATGGCATATCTAAACATCAATCTATGCTAGTTTCCTCCATCAGGTCTGTTTAATATAGCTCATGCAAAACAGACGTGACATTTTATGACTGCAGGCTAGCTGCAACAACAACACAACCATATAGAAAACACAAATAACATGGACTGAAAACTGCTTCCTCTGAGCGAGGGTGGTCGGGGTTCAAGAGTAACAAAGCCGGAGCGGGGCAGCAGGCGTCGGGAAGGTTGTGGGATAATGAAAGCGCTTGTTTTGATGATTGCTGAAGTGTGTTGTGTTACAGAGGTGCTCTGTGGCAGGGGGGCTGAAAGGCCCTCAGGAGACACAATCCTCCGCTTTGTTCCGCAGGGCTGATAAGAAAAGTGGATGCTGTTACAGGAAGCTGGATGCTCCTCAGGCGATGGGCTTCTGCTGAAAGCTTTCCCTTTTCACTTCCTATTCGACTGGCTGCCTGGAAGGTGAACAGAAGGTGTGGGATAGAATAAACATGCTTGTCATGTTTAGAACCGGTTTAGTCCCTTTAATTAGTGGATAATGCATTTATAATTTTGCGTAATTTTATATCATATTATTTCAGGTTATAAGTAATTAGTTCAACACTGTAAAAGACGATTGATTCTCTGGATAAACCCCTAGACGGGCCCATGAAGAGATAAATCATCATCATCATATTTCAGACGGTTATTCAAATACCAGATACATAATACGAGTCTTTCATACTATGGTACAACAGGTGGTCATGTGGTGAAATACAACACACAGAAGAAATATCCAAAATAATAAAAACAAAAAAACAATTGAAAATATTGAACAAAAAAATTCCCATTATTTTTCATTCATTTAGTTCTTATTGTATTTAAATTAATGTATTCTTTTTTCCCTATTTAAATAATATATCTGCTTTAATATGTCATTGAGATATTAATTGTTAACTGTTAATTAAATTCTATGAAATAAAATGGGGCTGAAATAAAATATAATATTCATATTAGTTGAAAAATTTAAACGAAAATTAGAAATGTTGAAATAAATTGAAATAAGCACAAGTTGAAGCACTAAAACTATTAACTGGAAATAAATAAACTAAAACTAAAACTAAAATACAAATGAAATTTAACCTAAATAGCAGTATTAGAAAAAATTACAAAAGTACATAACATGAAAACTAAAAATACAAAAATAAAAGGCTAATATAAAATATAAAACTGAAATCACGCACACACACGGCTGGTTTTGTGCGCTTCACCCTTCTAGCAGTAATGATGATGTATTCTTAGGTCAGTGCTCATATTTCCTTTGGTCTTAACTGATCAGATCCTGGTTGGCACAGACACACACAGAGTGCATTTTCCTATTTGCAACATTACGATCAGTGAGATAAAAGATGGAGCACTTAACAGGAAGTGAACATAATGTGGAGTTTGACCATGTGTGCATTATAGAAGATGACTGATTTTCCAGTAATGCACCAGGAAGGAGTCGCCACCAAATACAATTCCACTCTCATTTCTGAGAGACAGACCTCACAGGGGAATGGACATTAAAGGATTGATATGGCCTGATAAAAAACATCTCTCTCAGAGTGTTTGACAACAATGTTGACCAGAACACTGTACCAATCCCCCAGAATGCTCTAGAAACCAGCTACCAACAACCCAAACACCTAGCAACCAACCAGAACATTCTAGAAACCACCCACCAACAACCCAAACACCTAGCAACCAACCAGAACATTCTAGAAACCAGCTACCAACAACCCAAACACCTAGCAACCAACCAGAACATTCTAGAAACCACCTACCAACAACCCAAACACCTAGCAACCAACCAGAACATTCTATCAATTACCCAGAATGCCCTAGAAACCACCTACCAACAACCCAAACACCTAGCAACCAACCAGAACATTCTAGAAACCAGAACTCACCAACAACCCAAACACTAGAATGCCCTAGAAACCACCTACCAACAACCCAAACATCCTCAACCCAAACACCTAGCATTAATTACCACATTCTAGAAACCAGCTACCAACAACCCAAACAACCCAAACACAGCAACCAACCACAACACCACTAGAAACCAACACCTAGCAACAATGTCCAAGAATGCTCTAGAAACCAGCTACCAACAACCCAAACACCTAGTAACCAACCAGAACATTCTAGAAACCACCCACCAACAACCCAAACACCTAGCAACCAACCAGAACATTCTAGAAACCAGCTACCAACAACCCAGACACCTAGCAACCAACCAGAACATTCTAGAAACCACCTACCAACAACCCAAACACCTAGCAACCACCTAGAAAACACACCAAACAACCAACACCAAAAAAACACTGTATCAATGACCAAGAATGCTCTATCAATTACCCAGAATGCCCTAGAAACCACCACCAACAACCCAAACACCTAGCAACCAACCAGAACATTCTAGAAACCACCCACCAACAACCCAAACACCTAGCAACCAACCAGAACATTCTAGAAACCACCTACCAACAACCCAAACACCTAGCAACCACCCAAAACACTGTATCAATGACCAAGAATGCTCTAGAAACCAGCTACCAACAACCCAAACACCTAGCAACCAACCAGAACATTCTAGAAACCACCTACCAACAACCCAAACACCTAGCAACCAACCAGAACATTCTAGAAACCACCCACCAACAACCCAAACATCTATCAACCACCCAGTACATTCTATTTATTACCCAGAATGCCCTAGAAAATACCTAACAACAACTCAAATACCTAGCAACCACCCAGAATACTGTATCAATCACCTAGCCACAACCCAGAAGATCATTGAGATTTAGTACATACATTTACTTCAGGAGAAAGACATATTTATGTTGCTCAATTGTAAGTCACTTTAGATAAAAAGTGTCTGCTAAATTAACAGTGATAAATGTATTAATGTCCAACTGGTAATTTACGCAGAATGGAACCCAAACCCAAACCAGATCACAATGAAATGATTACTCACTAATATTAATAATTTATTAAACCAAGAACCATTCAACAGCTAATTAAAATAAAAATGTTAATACACATGTAAAGACACCTTTGTCAATCTCCAAGACGCACTATCATTTGACGTCATAACTCAGCTGTTCTGCAGCTGTAGTTCATACTGCTTGACATCTGTTCCAAAAAAAACAAGACCAAACGACTGAATGAGAGAGTAAATAAATAAAGACATGTTAAAGTGTTCCCTTATCTCAAGTCAAATATCTCCATATTTGCATTTAAAGTAATTTCTCGTTTTATTTGTAATATAATCTCCACTGACTTTCCTTTAAAACTCTACTTCACTCTATTATTTACTGTCCATAAGTTAACTTTATTTCATAACTTCATGTACAAAAACAAAAACAAAAAAACTGAGCTTAAACTGCAAACAACTTCTGTAACCGAAGCTTTTCCTCCTGAAATCAAACACTCTGGGAACACCAGCCAATCTAAATTTCCATTAAACTTGTTCCTTTCATTGTTCAAATGTAATTTTATGAGGATCAAAATCACTTAAGTGCACATTTTCTGTTAGTAAATAGTTTTAAGTGAATTTTGTGTACATTTTTGTGTATCACAAAATGAATACAAAAATATTACAAAACAAAATTTTTTTTTTAACAAAATTAATACGTAATTTATCTTTAACAATTTTGTGCTTGTGCATGTCCATGTGTGTAAATGAATTCTGGCTCTTATGAGGCAGCTCAGTGAATCTTATAATCTATAATCAATCAAATGCATATATTGTTAATGAATTAAGGAAAACAGTTTATGCACCTGTTGAGGAATTACATAGTAATCTGAACCGGAACCCTTAACAACACTCTTTGACCGTAGTAAAATCACTGTACGGAATGGTCTGTCATTGGTGTATTTGCATTATACATAATAGCTCACAATGATGCTACACAACATATGTTTCACATGAGAGCAAAAGTATATAACAAGGGCGTGTGTACTTACATTGCACACATACAAAATGTCAAGAAGCCATCAAATTTACATTAAAAAGGGATTCGCAGGGACAGTCTTCAAACATGGGTGGGACTGGTGTCTGATCCCATAGATAAGATCATTGCACACACAAGTTTTGTTTGAGACAATTTGAGAGTATCGGTATTTGCAACATTACGATCAGTGAGATAAAAAGATGGAGCACTTAACAGGAAGTGAACATAATGTGGAGTTTGACCATGTGTGCATTATAGAAGATGACTGATTTTCCAGTAATGCACCAGGAAGGAGTCGCCACCAAATACAATTCCACTCTCATTTCTGAGAGACAGACCTCACAGGGGAATGGACATTAAAGGATTGATATGGCCTGATAAAAACATCTCTCTCAGGTGTTTGAATGGACATTAAAGAATTGATACCAACAACCCAAACACCTAGGAACATTCTAGAAACCACCCACCAACAACCCAAACAATCAACCACCCAGTCATCTCTGCCCTAGAGTGTTTGACCAACAATGTTGAAACCAGACCAACAACCCAAACACCTGAACATTCTATCAATCCCCAGAATGCTCTAGAAACCACCTACCAACAACAACACCTACAACCAACCAGAACACCCACCCACCAACAACCCAAACACCTAGCAACCAACCAGAACATTCTAGAAACCACCTACAAACAACCCAAACATCTATCAACCACCCAGTACATTCTATTAATTACCCAGAATGCCCTAGAAGCTACCTAACAACAACCCAAACACCTAGCAACCAACCACAGAAACCACCTAACAACAACCCAAACACCTAGCAACCAACCCACAACACTCTATCAATTACCTAGAACATTCTAGAAACCACCTACAAACAACCCAAACACCTAACCCAAACACCTAGAAGCTACCTAACAAAACCCAAACACCTAGCAACCAACCACAACATTCTATCAATTACCCAGAATGCCCTAGAAACATTCTAGAAAAACCACCTACACCAACAACCCAAACACCTAGCAACCAACCAGACACATTCCCAGAATGCCCTAGAAACCACCAACACCAACAACCCAAACACCTATCAACCAACCAGTACATTCTATTAATTACCCAGAATGCCCTAACATTCTAGACCCAAACACCTAGCAACCAACCAGAACATTCTAGAAACCACCCACCAACAACCCAAACATCTATCAACCACCCAGTACATTCTATTAATTACACCCTAGAAGCTAGGGCGTGTGTACTTACATTGCAAATTTACATTAAAAGGATTCGCAGGGACAGTCTTCAAACATGGGTGGGACTGGTGTCCCCATAGAAAGATCATTGCACACACAAGTTTTGTTTGAGACAATTTGAGAGTATCGGTATTTTGCAACATTACGATCAGTGCAGCACTTAACAGAAGTGAACATAATGTGGAGTTTGACCATGTGTGCATTATCAATTTTCCAGTAATGCCCAGGAATGCCCTAGAAAATTCCACCTCACCAACAACCCAAACACCTCTCTCAGCAACCAACCAGAACCAACCAGAACATTCTAGAAACCACCCACCAACAACCCAAACATCTATCAACCACCCAGTACATTCTATTAATTACCCAGAATGCCCTAGAAGCTACCTAACAACAACCCAAACACCTAGCAACCAACCACAACACTCTATCAATTACCCAGAATGCCCTAGAAACCACCTACCAACAACCCAAACACCTAGTAACCAACCAGAACATTCTAGAAACCACCTAACAACAACCCAAACACCTATTAATTACCCAGCAACCAACCCAAACACCTAGAACCAACCACAACACTCTATCAATTACCCCCTAGAAACCACCTACCAACAACCCAAACACCTAGCAACCCAGAACATTCTAGAAACCACCCACCAACAACCCAAACATCTATCAACCACCCAGTACATTCTATTAATTACCCAGAATGCCCTAGAAGCCACCTACCAACAACCACCTAGCAACCAACCACAACACTCTATCAATTACCCAGAATGCCCTAGAAACCACCTACCAACAACCCAAACACCTAGTAACCAACCAGAACATTCTAGAAACCACCTCAACAACCCAAACATCCAACCAGACATTCTATTTTACCCAGAATGCGGAAACCACCTACCAACAACCCAATGGGAAATTTGAACTAGAACATTTTACAACCAGCCAATTACTCTGTTGGCTGGGCAACTCAGCCTTACTCTGTTGGCTGGGGCGCCCAGCGGAGCCCCCTGCCGAACCGGGCCTGCTGCCGCTCTGTTGGGGCTCGCTGTTGGAGAACTGGGGGGCCAGTGAGGGCAGACGAGACCTGCTAGTACTGCCTGCGTCACTGTCAGGGGTGCGAGGAATCTTTGGCTGGCTTGAAAAGCCCACACTCCGGCCACTAGAAAGAAGAGAATGAAAGAGATGCCATTAAGTTTACATTCACAATTTGCCTTTGTCCAGTGCTGCTCAGAGTGACTAGCAGACTCATTTGAATCCATTTTGGGTTTCCTCAATCAAGCGTATCTAGCTGAGGGTTTTTTTTTTTTTTTTTTTTTTTTTTTTTTTATTGTAAAACGAGATCCAGAAGAATAGCTTTTTAACAGATCTTTTCTTTTGTATAAAAATACAGAAATATCATTTTAGCTTAGAATAAAGCTAAACGTTAACCTTAAGTGTCAGCCTCCTTTTTGAGACTAGACGTGAAAATGCACTATCCAAACTTAAATGGTTGTAATTCAAGAGTGCTTTGGGATATTGAGCAGTTTGGTCTTGTTTTAAAGACGACACTCAGCAGATTATTTGAAGATTTGAAGTGAAAGCTCTTCAAAATATGAAAGTATGAAAAAATTATGGAAGTTTGAATTTACTGTAAATGAAATGTACTGTACTAAATATTTTTATTTTATTTTATAAAATGCTTACTCTAAAATTACTATAAAAAACAAAGCCATGTCTAACCAAGTTGTGTTCCAAATCTGAAGTTGATTTCACAAAAATTAAAGATTTTGTTAAGCCACTGTACCAAAAATATCCAGGTGTCACACATTCCATTGATTTTTATTTATGATGCATTCTCCTGCATCAAATTACAAAATTTCTGTCCAAATATCACTTCTATCACACAAGAGTCACCAAATATATAACCTTGAGACTTCAGATGTGTTTTGTCAAGATTAGAAAAGGTTTTCATTATAAAACAGTTCAAATAAATGTTGTAATGTGAAACCTGACACCGCCCACTAGGGGAGGAGCCCGCTAGACAAATTTAGAGTACCGTTTCCATGGTAACACAACATCCAATTTCAAAACGTTTTTTTTTTGTGTTTGTAAGCTTTTGAATGATACCTAATTTATGATGATTACTAAAATACGTGATATGGCAAAAAGGCGATAAAAACGGCGACAGTTAAGTTAAACTATTTCCACTACACACCAACCCACTGAGAGTAAAAAAGGACTTTTACGCCGACCAACGCGGATGATTCCACTCAGACATTCCATGACCTAACAAACGGCAATTGAACGATTGATTTGACTGAACATGTTCAATCAGCTGAAACAACCGGTGGCCAACAACAACAAACGCCGATACACACTGATCTGCAAAGTGTCTATCGGGGCAGTGTGAAATGGCCTATTGAAATGCTTGTGCTCTCATAGAGTATCTTTCAGGCCTTAAAATTAAATGATTTTTAGCCCATACTCTTGATTTGGCAGTTTTCCTGTGGGATGAGAGAATGTGGTGCACGTGTGTTCAAAGGGTCATTACATACACAGGTCTCCAGGAGTCAGGTAGGACAGGGATTTGGGAAGGAAGGTACCTGAATAAGCCCTTTGTTTAACAGTTGTTGGATTCTCATGACAAAGTCTGTCCTGTGGCAATGCAGACTCAAGGTTCGATGCCTCGCTCCCACCCAAAATTCCTTTGGTCTCTTTCAAGCTCGCTGCCTTCCAGAGCTGAGTTACAGCCTGTGACATGCTTGATAACACTGGATCCTGTGGACCTTTACATTTTAGATACGCCATGCCACAGTGAGCATGGAATGTCGCACCCGGGTCCTTAAACCTCTTGTTAATGTAAAACTGCTGTGGAAGATCCCAGGATGGGTAATGTTGGGCTAAAAATACACTGAATGGGCAGCAAACTCACCTGTACGTTTGGCCGTTGGTGTTGTTCTGGCCTGGTGGAGGCACGCGTCTTTCTGGGGACCCCGTGAGCCCCGATTCCACAGAGGAACGCCAGCATTCAGAATCGGTGGCTGATTGGAGAAAGACTAGAAGATGTCACACACACCTCATATGCAGCTGACATCATTAACACGCACGCGCCACAGTGGAGGACTTGAGAGCTGTTCACTTTCACAAGGAAATGCAAAGTGGTCTAGGAGAGATGTGCTATATGGTTGCTGTTCATAAGAAAATTGAATAGGAACAGCTGCTAAGAAAGAAAAAGTCAGTGAGAAATAACCATTGCTAAGACAAATGCTAATGCCATTTCTACCAATTTTTGGTTGAAACAAGGGGAAGCTGATTCTTATATACCTTTTTCATATAACTGTGTGGTATTTTTGGTGTTTGTAGCTGCAAACAGCTTTGAACATGGCTCATCCAATCAGATTGAAGAACCAGAACCATACATTTTATGGTGCTTTCCACAAACAAGGTCCAAATTGACGAGGACTTTTTTTTTAAAGCAAGGAATAAATCTGCTGACAACATTTGTCAAGTTCAAGTATTCAACCTTGTTTCCAAAGTTATGAAAACGATTAAACATTCAACTCTGTTACCAAAATTATCAAACGACAAAAAAATATTTACTAAAAAAATATCAAACTTTGGTAACAGTGTTGAATGTTTGATTGGCAACCCTTTTTCCAAAGTTATTAAAACAGTTATTAAAATGATCCCTCTGTTACCAATTTATCATGAGTGACCAAACAAACCGTTCCCAAAGTAATCACAAACTATCAAATTCTCAGCCGTTTTTCTTTAAATTATTTGAATTACAAATTTATCACCAACTAAACAAGCTCAAAACTAGCTAGTTCTAGTTTATGTTTTAATTAAAGCTAAACTGATACCTTTATTAATGTTAAATTTGCAACCCTGCATTTGAACTAGCATTGTATTAATTTTTATAAAATGTATAAATCATTAACTTTTTAATGTTCTTCTACTTATTATTATTATTATGAATAATTTACTATTTATATCATTTACTATTCATTCTTGCTATTTATTGTCAATATATTTTATAATTTAAATTTTTTCTTTAACAATTACAAAATCACCCAAATCAAGGATTTAAACTCTGTTTAGACTGTCGGAACAGGGTTGAAAAAATGGCAAATAATAATAATGGTCACACTTTATATTAGGTGGCCTTAACTAGTATGTACTTACATCAACATATAAGTACAATGTACTTATTGTGTTCATACTGTATTGCGAAACACTTTTGCTGATATTGAGGTGGGATACGGGTGGTATGGGTAAGTTTAAGGGTAAAGTTAGGGACAGGTGTGGTGGTATGGGTAAGTTTAAGGGTAAAGTTAGGGACAGGTGTGGTGTGTGGGTAAGTTTAAGGGTAAAGTTAGGGACAGGTGTGGTGGTATGGGTAAGTTTAAGGGTAAAGTTAGGGACAGGTGTGGTGGTATGGGTAAGTTTAAGGGTAAAGTTAGGGACAGGTGTGGTGGTATGGGTCAGTTTAAGGGTAAAGTTAGGGACAGGTGTGGTGGTGTGGGTAAGTTTAAGGGTAAAGTTAGGGACAGGTGTGGTGGTATGGGTAAGTTTAAAGGGTAAAGTTAGGGACAGGTGTGGTGGTGTGGGTCAGTTTAAGGGTAAGTTTAGGGACAGGTGTGGTGGTATGGTCAGTTTAAGGGTAGGGGACAGGTGTGGTGGTATGGGTAAGTTTAAGGGTAAAGTTAGGGACAGGTGTGGTGGTATGGGTAAGTTTAAGGGTAAAGTTAGGGACAGGTGCGGTGGTATGGGTAAGTTTAAGGGTAAGGTCAGGTGTGGTGGTATGGGTAAGTTTAAGGGTAAAGTTAGGGACAGGTGTGGTGTGTATGGGTAAGTTTAAGGGTAAAGTTAGGGACAGGTGTGGTGGTATGGGTAAGTTTAAGGGTAAAGTTAGGGACAGGTGTGGTGGTATGGGTAAGTTTAAGGGTAAAGTTAGGGACAGGTGTGGTGGTGTGGGTAAGTTTAAAGGGTAAAGTTAGGGACAGGTGTGGTGGTGTGGGTAAGTTTAAGGGGTAAAGTTAGGGACAGGTGTGGTGGTGTGGGTAAGTTTAAGGGTAAAGTTAGGGACAGGTGTGGTGGTGTGGGTAAGTTTAAGGGTAAAGTTAGGGACAGGTGTGTGGTGTGGGTAAGTTTAAGGGTAAAGTTAGGGACAGGTGTGGTGGTGTGGGTCAGTTTAATGGTAAAGTTAGGGACAGGTGTGGTGGTGGGGTAAGTTTAAGGGTAAAGTTAGGGACAGGTGTGTTGGTGTGGGTAAGTTTAAGGGTAAAGTTAGGGACAGGTGTGGTGGTGTGGGTAAGTTTAAGGGTAAAGTTAGGGACAGGTGTGGTGGTGTGGGTAAGTTTAAGGGTAAAGTTAGGGACAGGTGTGGTGGTGTGGGTAAGTTTAAGGGTAAAGTTAGGGACAGGTGTGGTGGTATGGGTAAGTTTAAGGGTAAAGTTAGGGACAGGTGTGGTGGTATGGGTAAGTTAAGGGTAGGAGTTAGGGACAGGTGTGTTGGTATGGGTAAGTTTAAGGGTAGAGTTAGGGACAGGTGTGGTGGTGTGGGTAAGTTTAAGGGTAGAGTTAGGGACAGGTGTGGTGGTGTGGGTAAGTTTAAGGGTAAAGTTAGGGACAGGTGTGGTGGTGTGGGTAAGTTTAAGGGTAAAGTTAGGGACAGGTGTGGTGGTGTGGGTAAGTTTAAGGGTAAAGTTAGGGACAGGTGTGGTGGTGTGGGTAAGTTTAAAGGGTAGAGTTAGGGACAGGTGTGGTGGTATGGGTAAGTTTAAGGGGGTAGTAAGTTAGGGACAGGTGTGGTGGTGTGGGTAAGTTTAAGGGTAAAGTTAGGGACAGGTGTGGTGGTTTGGGTAAGTTTAAGGGTAAGTTAGGGACAGGTGTGGTGGTATGGGTAAGTTTAAGGGTAAAGTTAGGGACAGGTGTGGTGGTGTGGGTAAGTTTAAGGGTAAAGTTAGGGACAGGTGTGGTGGTGTGGGTAAGTTTAAGGGTAAAGTTAGGGACAGGTGTGTTGGTAGGGTGTTTAAGGGGTAAGTTAGGGACAGGTGTGTTGGTGTGGGTAAGTTTAAGGGTAAAGTTAGGGACAGGTGTGGTGGTGTGGGTAAGTTTAAGGGTAAAGTTAGGGACAGGTGGGTGGTGTGGGTAAGTTTAAGAGTAAAGTTAGGGACAGGTGTGGTGGTGTGGGTAAGTGTAAGGGTAAAGTTAGGGACAGGTGTGGTGGTGTGGGTAAGTTTAAGGGTAAAGTTAGGGACAGGTGTGGTGGTGTGGGTAAGTTTAAGGGTAAAGTTAGGGACAGGTGTGGTGGTATGGGTCAGTTTAAAGGGTAGAGTTAGGGACAGGTGTGGTGGTGTGGGTAAGTTTAAGGGTAAAGTTAAAGACAGGGGCGGTGGTGTGGGTGGTGTGGGTTAGGGACAGTTTGTGGGTAGGGTTTAGGTGTAAGGGAAGTGTCAACAATGTAATTATAAATGTAACTACAGAAATTAATTACAGATGTAATCACATGCAGGTATTTTTTAAAATGTAAGTACAATGTAAAAACATGTATGTACACAATAAGTGCAGTTTATCAAATGATGAATTAAAATGTTAGTACACAGTAGTTATAATATAGTAGGCCATCTAATATAAAGTGGGTCCATAATAATTAATAAAAATAACCCTCTTGAAGTGAATAAACAACATTTTACACACTATTACTTATGTTTCAGAGAGAACAATGCAAACAAGAAAGGAAAGCACTTGCATGAATAAAGCACTTTATATCTGGTTTTGTTTGATTTTGTGGTTTGATGGTATCGTTCTCAGACAAACCCTCGCCTGCAGCCACTGAAAGCCACATCAAAGTGATTTCAAGCTGTGCATTTGGAATGCAAGTGAGAAATCCGTCAAGGCGCGGTCCAGGCTAAGAGCCTCGGAAATTAAATCATTTCAGAAAAAACTTTGAATATTTATTAAAGATGGAACTGTGATCTCATCTTTCTGAAGGGTTACAAAACAATGACTTTTTTTCTTTCCATTTTTTCTGAGAATAAAAAAAGGTAGTTTTTATTCAGAGAATAGAAAAGGTAAAATTACCTCAACTTTTGATGTGAATGAAAAAAGTAAATCAATGAGAAAACAATATTTAAACAAGATGTGTGTAAGAAAAATAACACAAGACATGCTGGAGTATATAGGTAAATATTTGTCAGTTGTTGGCACACATACTCAGTGTCTGGTGCATGGATTCAGCAGTGCTGGGCCGACTGCCAGTGCGAGTGGGTGGGCGGGAACTGAAGCGAGAGTGGGCGGGGCTATCTTCACTTCTCATTCGAGTAACGGGGTAGACTCCGTCCCCACCAGCTCTGCATAGGCAAACAAACACACATACCCACATGCAGAAAATGAACATTAACATGTCCAACATGGCAGTGGAAGCAAGTAGCCTATCAAGATGCTCGAAACTAGATAAAATCTAGTTCAGTTCCAAGACAATGTGCAGACAATAAGACTTCAGTATTTGATGAAGAAAAGATGTGTTGTAATTCAGTTGATGTAACACTGGAAATGCTGACACGGTTGGGAAACTCGATCAACAGATTAACAGTAATTTCATAACAACAATATGATCGTCACAGATGTTTGGAATTTTACATGCTTCTAAAATGTTGATGTTTATGTCTAATACTGATGTTTATACTGTGTATTGTTTGCATATATTGGTGCTTATAAATTAAAATAATTAAATATACTGCCAGTCAAAAGTTTGGAATAATTACAATGTTTTTGAAAGAAGTCTCTTCTGCTCTTCATGATCAAACACGATCAAACGTTTTATATTTTCATATATTGTAAAATATAATTTATTCCTGTGATCAAAGCTGAATTTTCAGCATCATTACTCCAGTCTTCAATGTCACATGATCCTTCAGAAATCATTCTTAATTTGGTCTACTCCATACGTCCTTCGGAGATGGTAGTATATATTAACTTAAAAAGCACGCGCTGATAAATTCTTGCCCATTAAAGGACATAAATGCAATGCTGTATTCTTTCATTCATACCATTCCAAAACGGTAAGCAACCAATTGTCCGTAGTCGTTCCCATCACTGATCCATACGCTTCAGTAGAAACAATGAGGCTATATCCAACTGAGGATGGAGTCTCGTACATCCTGCTTGCACATTAACACATTATTTGACTTGAGGGCAGAACTATTGACTTCTCCCCATTGGCGACAAGGCCAGAGGTGAATATAGTTACATTTGCACTTCTGCTGTAAGCAAAGTCACTTTGTTTGTTGTATACTGTATAATCATCTCAAATTTATTTGAACCAATTAAATTTTTTTTTTTTAAAAAGATATGCTGACTTAACCAGGTTCAGAAAGCGCTGCAATACTGACACGTTTCTGCAAATTCAATGCAAATTCGTTTGCAAAATATTGTTTGCGTTTCGTTTTTTGTTTTATGCAGCGATTCTGGGCATGTGATCAATAGCACAAATCTTATTAGTTGGCCAATTTTTTTACGCAGTGTGACGGAAAACAAATTAGTACAACTTTGTTTTTAAAGCAAGGTTAAAGTTATCAAAACGGTTAAACACTCAACTCTGTTTGGTAACAGCATTGAATGTTTGAACGTCAAACGTGTTCTCAAAGTTATTAAACATTCAACTCTGTTACAAAAGTTATTAAAACTTCATTTAACCAAAGCTATTAAGATGATTACCAAAATTATAAGGTGATCAAACAGTCAACCGTTACCAAAGTAAATCTAATTCTCTTCTGTTTTCAAAATTATCAAAGAAGAGCAAATATTCAAACTTGTTACTAAAGTTATCAAAAATTATTTATTATTTGAATTGCAAATTTAACTACCAACTAATACTTGGCTCCAAAACAAAATTTGGTCATATTGACGGCATGTGAATGTTTGTGTTGGTCTGAACAGATGCATTAACAGCCGTTGATTCAAATGAATATGTTTACTGCACCAAACATTTGTCTTGTTATGAACAGGCATTCAGAATGAGGTTCTTACATGGAGTTTTTGTGAGAACTGGGCGTAACCGGCCGCTGGAGGGGCTCGTCTATGCTGCGAGATGATGGAGGATATGATCTTCTCTTCATCTTCACCATGTTGGTCATTATCTACAAAGCACCAGAGAGACCCTTATCAAACAGAATACAGCTGATACATCTCAAATAAATCACAAAACATCACAGTTTCTCAATTAATAATATACATCTTCCTATCAACGGATTTGCGAAAGTGACAAAAGGGCAACAAATACTATCCACTAACACTGCCTGGCCGATATATCAGTACAACTTATAGATGTATCCGAGATGCATGGTAATACCAGGATTAAACAAGAGCGATAACTATAAAGATAACTATTTGATAACTATATTAGCATCCACAGCATCAGATGATAACGCTCTATTTATTGTAAGTGCGTGCTACATTTATGTCGCCTGCTGCTTTAAATGCTCGAGTTCTTTAACGCTCTCCAAACGAACTTCTGGCCTGATTTTGTTCAAAATTATGTTGCACCAGTTCATTCTTAATCTACACTTGAAGTACATCAGGGCCTTTAGTTTATGTTAGAGGACTGAAGTGCTGCTCGCAAGACACTAAAGATGTGTGAGGAGGAGCGTTCGAGTGTTCATCCTTGCGGTTGCCAGATTTCCGTCATTTAAATCCCCCAATCAGAGCTTTTCAGTTAAAAGAACACATACACTCACCTAAAGGATTATTAGGAACACCATACTAATACTGTGTTTGACCCCCTTTCGCCTTCAGAACTGCCTTAATTCTACGTGGCATTGATTCAACAAGGTGCTGAAAGCATTCTTTAGAAATGTTGGCCCATATTCATAGGATAGCATCTTGCAGTTGATGGAGATTTGTGGGATGCACATCCAGGGCACGAAGCTCCCGTTCCACCACATCCCAAAGATGCTCTATTGGGTTGAGATCTGGTGACTGTGGGGGCCATTTTAGTACAGTGAACTCACTGTCATGTTCAAGAAACCAATCTGAAATGATTCGAGCTTTGTGACATGGTGCATTATCCTGCTGGAAGTAGCCATCAGAGAATGGGTACATGGCGATCATAAAGGGATGGACATGGTCAGAAACAATGCTCAGGTAGGCCGTGGCATTTAAACGATGCCCAATTGGCACTAAGGGGCCTAAAGTGTGCCAAGAAAACATCCCCCACACCATTACACCACCACCACCAGCCTGCACAGTGGTAACAAGGCATGATGGACTGCCGCATACTGGATGTTTTTCCCTTTTCACACCATTCTTTGTAAACCCTAGAAATGGTTGTGCGTGAAAATCCCAGTAACTGAGCAGATTGTGAAATACTCAGACCGGCCCGTCTGGCACCAACAACCATGCCACGCTCAAAATTGCTTAAAATCACCTTTCTTTCCCATTCTGACATTCAGTTTGGAGTTCAGGAGATTGTCTTGACCAGGACCTCACCCCTAAATGCACTGAAGCAACTGCCATGTGATTGGTTGATTAGATAATTGCATTAATGAGAAATTGAACAGGTGTTCCTAATAATTCTTTAGGTGAGTGTATACTATCCAGTGTTTTACCTAAACATGTGCCATCTGGGAACCATGTGCACGCAAACTGTTTCTCTCGCGTGCGCACGCAAATGATCTGAAAACACCAATAAACAAGAAAGCTGCATTTCAGCAATCTCCATTTGAGACTTTCTGCTGAAAGTGTCATTCAGTCGTTCTGTGTTCGGTCACGACTCACCGAGCCGCTTTGTGCTGTTTGCGATTGTGTTTGCTGAATAACTGCACTTGTGTGAGCCACTGAAATGAGCCAATCACAGCAGAGTTCAACATTACTATTAATTACCCTTCCAAATAAGGCAAAAACAGACCATTTCATTCTAGGATTCTAGGGTTGTAAATGGACCTGTAAAACCGTATCTGGACAATTTCTGCCCTTAAATAAGTCACATACCCTCTATGTATTTATCAGAGAACAATTTAAAATATTGTTTCAACTCATTCTAGGGCACCTTTAAGTGTCTTAACTCTTGACCCACAATACCCTTGTGTTTGAAGTTGGTCTGGATATGCTTTCTATCATAAATATAGCGTGACGTTTTACCCCTAGATACTCTGTCGTCAGTAAAGACTCTCCGCTGAGCTCTTTTGGCTGAGGCTGCAGGACTTCCTCTTTATCTAGGTCCGCCTCCATAACATCTTCCTATTTACAAGATTGAAGAATTACAGACAGATCAAATGACTGAGCAGTAAATCATATGAACACCACAAATGGCAGTGATAGCCTTTCATGTAGATTATAGGAAATCAAAAGTAACACTGAGCAATAATCTTTCTCAGAAGACAAGAAATTACTGTACATCATCATCATCGTCGTCATCATCCTCTTCATCACCCGACTCAGGTTCATGCTCGGGAATGTCCGCTGAGTATGACAGAATTATAATTGAATACAAAAGAATCACTGAAATAATGGAACAAATATGGGACCCATCTGTCTTTATTTACTCATGTCGCTCTAAACCTGTATGACATCCATGGAACGCAACATATGACTCAATAGCATCATAGAAGCATTCAAAAAGTAGTCCAAATTCCATGAGTCTATGATACATTTATGGTGTTTTTCCGTCTCTGTCCTCATTCACTTTATTATACTGAAAACGGTGGCCAGGATATTATTCAAAAAGGCCCTTTTTGTGTTCCCACGGAAGAAAGAAGTAATACAGGTTGAGGACAGATTTTTTGTTTTTCCTTTTTATATGAAAGATTTTGAGGTGATCTGCTTTTTCTTCTTACCCGAGGTAAGCTGTTTGATGATGAACTCGATTTGTCTGTTGAGTTCAGGATTTTCTTCTTTACTGTAGCAGCGTAGGATCTCTTCCATACTCTAAATGCAACAACAATAAATATTGAAAAAATATTTGGTAACACTTTACAATAAGGATCTTTAGCTAACAACATTAGTTAACATGAACTAATAATGAACTGCACTTATAAAGCATTTATTTATCTTTGTTAATGTTAATTTCAACATTTACTAATGCATTATTAAAATCTTGTTAGCATTAGTCAGTGCACTGTGAACTAACATGAACAGACCATGAACAGCTGGATTTTCATTAACTACTTTAACAAATGTACTGCTCATGGTTAGTCCATGTTAACTAATGAAACCTTATTATAAAGTGTTACCAAACATTTTACTCATCATGTGAAGTAGCGTAAAAAATATTTTAAAATGTGTAAAAAAATTAAGTGTAAAACATGTAAAGAAATATTTGACTCGTGAAGTAGTATAATTTTTTTTTTTTTGAAAATGTGTATAAAAAAAAAAAAAAAGAGTAATAAATAAATAAATATTATATATATAAAAACTCATCATTTGAAGTGGTGTTAAAAATATTTAAAATGTGTAAAAAATGTAAAAATGTCAAAAAATATTTTACTAATTGTGAAGTAGTGTAAAAAATATTTTAAAAGTTAAAACAAAAATAAAGTGTAAAAAAAAATAATAATAATTAATAAGTGTGACATAAATACAACATATTGTTTCCAAACTATACTTAATATTGGATGTATAAACCTGAAGAAGAACGCTTTCAATTAAAAATGACTTGTATAAGAAATTATCACAATAAATGTATGTAAGCAGCTGCCGTACTGCATTAAGAAAACCGCCTTACCACCCAGTGAGACAAACTCACTAGAAACATACAAAGCAAACATATACAATTCTGAAAAGCATGTATACGGCAAACAAGGAGAGAAAAGTTTAGAAATTAAACTGTTCGATTGTTCGGTAGACTTAAAATTATCTGAAATTTTCTGGGGACCCCTTAGAACCTCCTGGAGGACCCCAGTTTGAAGACCCCTGTATTACACAGCTGTGGGAGAAAATTACACCAATTTAAAGGCAAAGTATGGTAACAGAGTAGACACATTTTTATAAGATAAAAGTTATTTTTAAACAATGTAATGTTGCAGAATGTAGGGCTTTTGTAAATAAAATAAACAAAATATTACCAAAAGAAAAGTAAAATAAAATATTTTGATAACTCAATGGAAAAAAAAAAACTAATTCGGACTAGAATAAATCATGATTTTCAGCTGTATAAGACACTTTTACAGAAAATATTATATTGTTATGGCCTGCAACATCATGTGATCCATGACAACGAGTAACAAATTATTAAAATAATTAAAAATAGAAACCAAATGTACCTGCGATTATAGAATCACCCATAAGTTAAAATAATGTATTCCTGTGATCAATCATAACTCCAGCCTTCAGTGTCACATGATCCTTCAGAAATCATTCTAATATGAGGATATGATTCTGAGCGGTGCTGATTAATATTTTTGTGGAAGCTGTGATAATTTATTAACATTTATTTGAAATACACACATACATATATATTATTTGTAACATTATAAATGTCTTTAAAAGTAAATTTTTGATCAATTTAATGCTCAATAAAGTATTAATTTCTATATAAATCTATATAAAAATCTAGTAGCGTGTATAAATATACAATTAGTGAGTGAGCTGCATCATATGCAGTGTTTTATGGGATTGAGTGCTTGTTCCTGAGCACCGGGAATTTGAATATCAAACATTTTTCTTTTGAAAATGTGCCTTCTCAGTTGTGACGTCTACAAGGGCACATGACTGTTTAACTTAGGTTTGAATGTTATCACTAAAGCAATGAATGGGATTTGTATTACTCATAAACTCGTGTGAATGAACCGTGATTAAACACGTACCATCTGTTTGGCTTCCTCTCGTATCTCTGGCATGGACAGGATGCTGTATAAAGCTCCATTCACGTAGTACCGAATCTACATACACACACATGAACACAAACATGCAATGAACATTATAACCTTTGGCATCTCGAGGCACATTCACACACTACAAGCCAAAGGTTCGGAGACGCATCTCAAAAACATTTTGATCTAAAAATCTCAAAAGCTTGAAATCAGTTATGACACTTTGCTTCATAATTTGAGGCCTGCGAGCGAATTCATGAATGAATATAAAGTGTAAGTTTGATTCTCCATTTGAAAAGCTTCAAAAAGGGAGTGAAACGTTCATGGTACACTTGCAAGACAAACTTTTTAATCCAAAGTCGACAAAAGCCCTCTTATTTGAGAACCGGCTGACGTAAAAAGGACTAAGCTAAATTTACGCCTTCAGTGTAACTAATGGTGAAAGGCGGTGAGGGGAGCAAACTCTGAACAAACCTGTTTGTGGACGGCGGTTGAGCAATTATCAATTTACCTCATGGTTCTCATGTCCCAGGAGCTCCGTCAGCACTTTCAGGACGTGCTTGGCCTCCTCCGCACATTTTTGCTTTCCTGAAACGTGAGCGACATACCAAAGTAAACGCTGATCTGCTAAAGTAAAGACTACTAGGAGCAATGCAAATACAAGTCTAAACAAAGGATGATGAACACACAATGGAATTGTTCACACGCATCTTTATTTCTTTGATATGGTCACTGATTAATAACTCCTTGCGTTACCTTGAGTGCGCAGGCAGAGGTTCATGAGGAGGGAGATGGCGTATTCAAGCGTGTAGTCGGATAGACAGTCGGAGTCGTGGAGCTCTTTGACCAACCAGCCAATCAGGCCATCTCTGATCATAGCAGACTGCTGCGCTCGTCTGCACAAAATACACACACGCTCAGTTGTTATTTCCAATTGAAACTATGATGAGAAATATCACATACTTTTTTTTAAATGGCTTGTTTCCACTACAGAATAAAAAATGGGTAACTGCGACTTTTTTTTTCTTAAAGTCAGAAGTCAGAAAAAAGTCAGAATTGCAAGCTATAATCTCGCAATTGCGGAAAATAAAGTTGATATATATCACAATTCAGACTTTATAATTTGCAATTGCGAGTTCATATCTTGCAAATTACTATATTTTTTTTTTTGCAATTCCGAGTTTATAATTTATAATAAAAATTCTCAGAATTGTGAATTATAAACTCGAAATTGCACAAAAAAAAAAAGGCAGGATTGTGAGATATAAATTTGCAATTAAAAAGGTGACTGGAATTTCTTACGTCACGATTCTGAGAAAAGTCAGAATTGCAAGTTATAATTCATAATTGCAGAAAATAAAGTTTATATAAATCGCAATTCTGACTTTATAAGTTCATATCTTGTAAATTACTTTATTTTTCACAATTTCGAATTCACAATTCTATTTTTATTATCAGAATTGTGAGATATAAATTTGTCATTGAAAAAGGTAACTGGAATTTTTGTCACAATTCAGACTTTTCTCGCAATTGCGAGTTTATATCTCACAATTCTGAGAAATAAAGGCCAGTTATAATCTCACAATTGCAACAAAACAAAAAAAAGTCAGAATAACAAGTTTATATATTGCATTTCGGACTTTATAATTTGCAATTCGAGTTTATAACTCACAATTCTATTTTCCCCCAGAATTGTGAGATATAAACTCAAAATTGCATAAAAACGCAGAATTGTGAGATATAATTTTGCAATTAAAAAAGGTAATTGGCATTTTTTGTCACAATTCTATTTTTTCGCAATTGCTTGTTTATATCTCACAATTCCATTTTTTCCCTCAGGATTGTGAGATAAAAACTCGCAACTGCAAGAAAAAAGTCAGAATTGTGAGATAAAAGTCGCAATTACCTACTTTTTTTTTGTGGCGGAAACAAGCTTCTGAGATTAGTTTATGTCACAGCACATGTAGATCGACTGTCGATCGTATTGTTCAAAAAAAAAATAGTTTGGACAAAACAAATGACGTACCTGAGGCTGAGTTTCTGCAGCGCCGCGAGCACGTTTTCTCGAGTTACAGACTCTTTCTCTTCAGTCTTCAGACAGTCAAGCAGAAACCTCAGTAAAGAGGGCATCTGAGACAGGTACATGCGCCCTGGGTGTGCAAAAGTGCATGAGACGACAATAACAACACATTTCAGAGCTAAAGACAGAGATCAGGGCTCGACAATAAGGAATGCCCGATGGCCTGGGGCCGGCATAAACGGGCCTACGCTGCATCAATTGCATGTGTTTTTAAGCCTTGCCAATTTAAATATTCAAGCGCAAGAAGATGCGAAAGGAACTCAAGTATGATAAGTCACACACCCAGAAAGCCACTTCTCAGACAGTGTGCGAATGTTGAATCGAGTTCTCTTTTACGTCTTCTCGCACTTGAACGGACATGTTCACACAAAATTACGTCAAAGTGAACGCCTAGTGAACATAGTCTGTTATATCTTAAGTGAACATAAACAGTTTAGAAAGGACATGTGTATCAGTATATTGGATCCATGCAGCTCTTAAAGTCAGAGCAGCCTAATATCCCTGCTGCTGTCTGGGCCAATAAAATCCTAAATGTTGAGGCCTGGAGATGTATACACAATTTATACAATTGTCATTGTAAATATTTTGTACCAACATTTTTGAGAACTGAGAGCCATTAATGAACTAATTTCTACTTTAATCTGTTTGGGCCAGGGCCAAAATACGTACTGATGTATTTGGTCGATATTTGGTGGGAAAAAAACAAACATTTCTACTGTCAATAGTGAAATAGTTCTTAACAAATGTTTAGTCACAATAATGTTAACTGTTTAATGTTTCCATATTGTTCCATTTTTACCATAACACAGTTTATTTTCAGTGATAAACCTACTCTTAAAACAACTGCTAATAATCTGTCAAACCAGCTGTGTGTCGGCGGGGATACAAAAATGTGGAAGTATAATCTGTCCTTTTTAACAAAATCTCTGGAGCTTTTTCTGACAAGTAAAAATTAATTTCTGAGTCCAGGTAACACGGAGAACGAGTAAACCTTGTTCATTTACATAGACTACCGACACTGTAAATTGTACAAAGCGTGTTGGAAATTGATGAAGTTACACTTTAAGTTCGAAAACGTTTTAAAAAAAAGGGCCAAATGGCACATGCTCAACTGATTCAGGGCCAGATTTTGATTCTAGCCCATATAGTTCTGGAGTTACCTAAAAACGTTGCGTATTATATCGCCAACTAGAGTGATGGAAGGATGTGTGTGTTTATGATTGGCAGGTTTTAGTTTGTTTATAGTATAGTCGCACAAACAGCTTTAAGGAAGAAAAAGAAAATAATCGTTGTCACTTACCATCACACAATGAGGCAAATGCATTGATGAGTCGTGCCATATACTGTCTGACAATCTCATTTCTGGATTTTATTAGATGAAGAACAGTTTTCTGCAAAGTACACAAAACCAGTTAGGCAAAAAGCTACTTTTGGTACAAAGTGTGTTTTTGCAAAGGACTATTTTATTTATTCTGGATTACAGTAATATGAGATATTATCTTCCAGCCCGCACAAAGAGCTGACTAGATTGCCTCAAGGAACTTGATGATAGGAAATTAGGCAATTAAAATTAGAAATTAATGTCACGTTAACCTCTGAAACCTTATCAGGTTTTGAATATTGAATATAGATGAATATAGATTCATCCTAAATACCTGAGATGACACGTTCAACGAGAGAGATGTTCAAAACGGATGAGTGTAGAAAAAAAATAATTAGGTATTTGAATTAAGGCAGCATAAAAGTGGTTAAGTGTTGGAATCAATGTGTCAAAATAGCTAAATACATGGTATCAACTGATCCTGGGTCAGAGGTAACAACCCAGTGCTTGGGTAGCTTTTGTTTTACCCAGATCCTGGGTCAGAGGTAACAACCCAGTGCTTGGGTAGCTTTTGTGTTACCCAGATCCTGGGTCAGACGTGACAACCCAGTGTTTGGGTAGTTTCTGTGTTACCCAGATCCTGGGTCAGCCGTAACAACCCAGTGCTTGGGTAGCTTTTGTGTTACCCAGATCCTGGGTCAGACGTGACAACCCAGTGTTTGGGTAGTTTTTGAGTTACCCAGATTCTGGGTCAGACATAACAACCCAGTGTTTGGGTAGTGTGGCAAGTATCCAGAGTAGACTTTCAGCGTCGCCCTGTAATTGCTTCCCACCGTGCAATCAGCAGCCAGGAGTAGGCGCTAATGGGCCACACCTGAATCGCGTTAAGGAGAAAGGATTTAAGCAGAGAAGAAGGAAGGAAGGGTGAGCGAGTTCTGAACTGCCGGATGCTAACCGTGCTTACTCTTTTCTCTGCTCCCCCAGAATCCAGCGAAGGCTGAGAGAACCACTGCCGCTCCAAGTACCGATCACCACCGACCTACCACTTCCTGCACGGCACGAATCCAAGAACGCAAGATTCCTTTGTTGAGTTATCACTCTTTTGTTTAATAAACACCGTTGGGAGCTTATACACCACAAAGCTGCTTATTTGTCCTCATTCGACTTGCCACAGTGGTGGAGAATGCGGGCATGTTTTTTGAATGAGGACATTCGTTTGGAGTGTATTGAAGTGGGTTGTTCTCTCTCTCTCTCTCCTTCCCTGTGTTTACCTTTCTGTGAGACAGATGGAGGAGATAATCCAGCGACTTACCGAAGTCAGCATCCGCCAACAACAGTTTGTGGAACAACTCGCCGGCCAACAAGAGCGTATGGGGCATGCGCTGGAACAGCTGACGTTAGGGGCAGCCAGGCAAGTACGCCTTCCCGATCCCTGTGTCCAAGCCCAGCAGCTGCTTAAAAAATTAACAGATCAAGATGATGTGGAAGCATATTTGCACACGTTTGAAGTCATCGCTGCTCGTGAAGGATGGGAGGAAGATGAGTGGGCCCGCATACTAGCCCCCCTCCTCTCAGGGGAAGCGCAACGAGCATATTATTCTCTCCCAACCCCGGCCAATGAGACATATGCCAGTTTAAAACAGGAAATTTTGGCACGAGTGGGCCTTTCTCCAGTGTGTGCGGCCCAACAATTCCATGAATGGACATATGACCCACAGATTCCTCGCTGACGAGTGCAAGCGCCCGGCTGTCACGTTTGGCCCAACTTTGGCTGCTGTCTGGGAATCCGACGGCTGGACAGGTGGCCGAAAGCGTAGTAGTGGATCGCCTGCTACGGGCGCTACCCCGGGTTCATCGGAAAGCAGTCGGTATGAAAAACCCCACCACCCTTGCAGACCTCGTAGAGGCGATGGAACTGGCGGAGGCAGCCCAGGCCCGAGAGGCTGGAGAGAGGACAACCCTGTTTCCACGAAGGTCGGCCCCACAGCAACGAACAACGGAAGGAACCTGGAAACCGTTGAACAAGCCGGCAGCCTCCACGCCACGAGATGAGCCCATGCCCACTGATCCCCACCCACCTGAAGACAAAGTGTGGATGGCCAGTTGTGTTGTACATCGAGCTATGCCACGGGGAGCACCCGAACGGCAAGTGTGGGTAGAGGGGAAGCTTGTGACAGCGATTCTGGACTCGGGCAGTGGGGTAAGCCTAGTCCGACCCCAGGTCGTCAAAAGCCTGTCCAAGGGGCAAGTCGCCCATCCCCATCACCTGTGTCCACGGGATACACGTTATGTGCCCGCCCAAATGGTTACAGTTTCTACTGGCTCTAAATCCTGGCCATTGGAGGTAGGAGTTGTGAAGGATCTCCCGGTCCCGGTACTGCTGGGAAGGGACTGGCCGGGGTTCGACCAACTACTGGCAAACACAGTACAACCTGCTAATCGACGGAGAAACCGGCAAATGCAAGAGACTCGGGCGGCAGACTGCCAGCCATCCCGCCCCACGGACCACCGAGAGTGAGAGAGATGGTGAGTCCCAAAATTTACCCCCAACGCCTATACTGATTTCTTTCAACAGATCACTGAAGGGGGCTCTTCGGGCGGAGCAGCGGAGGATGAACGGCTGCGAAACTGCTGGACACAAATTAGAAAGGTAGAAGGGGAATTCACACCCAGCACCCCATCCTTACCCACACTTTATAGTGAAAAGAGGTCTACTTTACTGTGTTGCCCAACGACGGGGGGAAGAGAAGCATCTGTTGGTAGTTCCAAAGTCCAAGACTGAAGTCGTGCTGGAGCTGGCCCATACCCACCCGATGGCTGGGCACCTGGGAGTCAACAATACAATTCAGCGCATTCGAGATCGGTTCCATTGGCCTGGCCTGGAGGCTGAGGTAAGGCGGTTCTGCCAGAGCTGCCCAACTTGTCAGAGAACGGCACCCCGACGGCCTCCACCCAGTCCTCTCATTCCCTTACCAATTATTGAGGTCCCTTTTGAGCGCATCGGGATGGACCTGGTAGGACCACTGCCAAAATCAGCCCGGGGCCATGAACATATACTGTCGTGGTAGATTATGCCACCCGGTATCCCAAGCAGTTCCCATAAGGAAAGCTACGTCGAAGAACATTGCCAAGGAACTCTTTCTGTTGTTCAGCCGGGTGGGAATTCCTGCAGAGATTCTGACTGACCAGGGCACCCGCTCATGTCCAAGTTAATGGCCGACCTATGCCAGCTCCTGCGGTCAAGCAGCTCCGACCTCAGTGTACCACCTCAAACCGACGGTCTAGTCGAACGCTTCAACCAAACCTTAAAGCAGATGTTGCGACGGGTAGTGGCAGAGGATGGACGAGACTGGGACCTCATGATCCCGTATGTGCTGTTCGGCATCCGTGAAGTCCCCCAAGCCTCCACGGGTTTACCCTTCGAGCTGTTGTTTGGGCGACAACCACGAGGACTCCTTGGACGTGGCCGGGATGCATGGGAGCGCCAACCCTCCCACATCGCATCGCGGATCGAACACGTCACGAGATATGAGACAGAGGATTGACCGTGTGATGCCGTAGTGCGAGAACACCTAACCGCGGCCCAGAGTGCCCAGCAACGCCTATATAACCGACCCGCCCAACCCCGAGAGTTCCAGCCTGGAGACCGAGTTCTCGTCCTGGTCCCATGTACCACTGCTAAGTTCCTGGCGTCCTGGCAAGGACCTTACACTGTAATTGAACGGGTGGGACCGGTAACATACAGAGTTCGCCAGCCCGGTCGGGAGGAGAGCAGAACAGATTTATCATATCAACCTGCTGAAGAAGTGGATAACCTCGCAAGAACAGCTGGCTGCATTCTCGCAGACTGAACCGGTAGTGGTGGATGTAGGACCACAACTCTCAGGCGCCCAGAAGACAGAGCTCGAATCCCTGGTCAGCAGTTTCCGAGATGTGTTCTCCGAATTACCGGGACGGACCAATCTAATTCAACATGACATTCGCACTCCCCCAGGGACGATCATCCGACAGCGGCCTTACAGGGTTCCAGAGGCTCGTAGGCACGCCATTGAGGCAGAAGTCCAGGGATGTTGAAATTAGGGGTTATCGAAGAGTCACGGAGCCCGTGGTCCAGTCCCATTGTAATGGTCCCAAAGCCTGATGGGACCCTCCGCTTTCTGTAATGACTTCCAAAACTCAACGAAGTCTCCATCTTTGACAGCTATCCCATGCCCCGAGTGGATGAGCTCATAGAGCGCCTAGGTAGAGCCCGATTTATTTCAACCCTGGATCTGACAAAAGGGTACTGGCAGGTCCCCCTCACGGCGGCATCCCGAGAGAAAACAGCCTTCAGCACCCCCAGTGGCCATTGGCAGTACCGGGTGCTACCCTTCGGAGTACATGGGGCACCGGCAACCTTCCAGCGTATGATGGACATCTTGTTGAGGCCCCATCAGGAATACGCTGCCGCCTACTTGGACGATGTGGTCATCCACTCGAACGGTGGGAGGACCACATAGATCGCCTCAGGAAGGTTCTGTCAGAGCTGCGTCAGGCTGGGCTCACCGCTAACCCCAAAAAGTGTCATCTGGGGCTATCGGAGGCTCGATACCTGGGATTTCAGATCGGACGCGGTCTAATTAGGCCCCAGGAACCGAAGGTAGAGGCCGTCCGCTCATACGTCCAGCCCAAAACTAAGTCCCAGGTACGTGCCTTCTTGGGGTTGGCAGGGTATTATCGGTGCTTCATTCCTAATTTTTCCTCAATAGCGTCCCCCTTGACCGAGCTAACAAGGAAGCGACAGCCAGAGAGACTGAAGTGGACGGCAGAAGCGAAGCAGCCTTCGAAAAGTTAAAATTAGCATTAACCTCCTCTCCGGTCCTCTATGCCCCTGACTTTAACTGTCCTTTTACGCTCCAGACAGATGCTTCCGACTCTGGATTGGGGGCTGTCCTGTCCCAGACACAGCAGGGGAGGAACACCCGGTCGTATACATTAGCCGAAAGCTAACGCCAGCCGAGACCAGATATGCCACAGTCGAAAAAGAGGCCCTTGCCATCAAGTGGGCAGTGACGGAGCTGCGGTATTACCTCTTAGGGCGGTCCTTTACGTTGATGACCGACCACGCTCCCTTACAATGGATGGCCCGGGCAAAGGATACAAATGCCAGGGTGACTCGCTGGTTCCTCACCCTCCAAGACTTCCACTTTAAGGTGCAACATCGAGCTGGGGTGGCAAATGGGAATGCAGATGGACTCTCAAGGATGGGGGCAGGATGGTCAGGTCTCTCTCTCGAATACCCCCGCCCACCCCTATCTTCTCCCCTGTTTTGTTCCAGGACATGGACGACGCTTGGGGAGTGTGGCAAGTATCCAGAGTAGACTTTCAGCGTCGCCCTGTAATTGCTTCCCACCGTGCAATCAGCAGCCAGGAGTAGGCGCTAATGGGCCACACCTGAATCGCGTTAAGAGAAAAGGATTTAAGCAGAGAAGAAGGAAGGAAGGGTGAGCGAGTTCTGAACTGCCGGATGCTAACCGTGCTTACTCTTTTCTCTGCTCCCCCAGAATCCAGCGAAGGCTGAGAGAACCACTGCCGCTCCAAGTACCGACCGCCACCGACCTACCACTTCCTGCACGGCACGAATCCAAGAACGCAAGATTCCTTTGTTGAGTTATCACTCTTTTGTTTAATAAACACCCGTTGGGAGCTTATACACCACAAAGCTGCTTATTTGTCCTCATTCGACTTGCCACAGTAGTTTCTGTGTTACCCAGATCCTGGGTCAGCCGTAACAACCCAGTGTTTGGGTAGTTTTTGTGTTACCCAGATCCTGGGTCAGGCGTAACAACCCAGTGTTTGGGTAGTTTTTGTGTTACCCAGATCCTGGGTCAGGGTTAGGGTTAGGCTATTTATATATTCATTTTAATTTTATCTTAGAAAATGTAAAATGATTCTGCATGCAGTTTTCATACAATACACAAAAGTTGTTAGCATTTTTGTAATGTACCTGTTTGGTACTGTACCGCTCCAGAAGATCATTGCTGATGAAGGCCTGCAGAACTGTGTCTCTTTGCTCACCATGAAGAGATCGAGTCAACCTCTGCAGACCAATGAGAAATTACAAGAAAATTGGCATGTAATGCGAAAACCAATTTGTGCACCTCAGTGTGTATTCAAAAGGACAGAAAATACCTCAAACATGGAGATAAAACAAGTTTCTATGCAGTTGTTGTCAAAAGATCCACTCCAAAGTCTCAATTTTTTTCTCTGGTTCCTTGTTTGTTTGTTTTTTAACCTATTTTATCATGTTTGAGTAATACTAACAGTGATCATGACTTAGAAAACCTCTGTAACTGTGGTAATTCTGATATTGTGGCAGAAACTATGGGATGCATAGAGAAGTGTGCTGGTGTTTTTCATTTCCTAACAGTAATTCTGAGTTACCCAGCGCAAAGCCTGAAGCAGCAAACCCTTCAGTCGATCTGATCCATTCACTAGGTCTTTCTTCAGCTTCTCGTAGTCAAGCGAAGGCAGCAACGGCACGTCTTTGGGTCTCCTGAGAGCAGGAAGTAAAAAGATTATAAATCGGCACACGAGACCTTGCTCTTCAGGTTAATGACGGGTACTTTGTGCTGTTGAAAAGAATGTCTTTCCATCTCAAAACAGATCATGTTTCCAAGGTCTGGTTTGATTGCATTTTACAGAATTACTTTTGAATGACCTGACTTGGCAAGTACAAGATGGCAAAGTTAACAAACGGCTTAAGATATTAATTAAATCATTATTTAGAACAGGGGGTGAAAACGTTTTGAACTTGAAGGTCAAGGTAAATTGTTCTTAATTTGTCTTCTGGGAAACATGCAAGTATCTTCTGTTGCATCTAAAGGGCAGGACTAAATAAAAAATAAAAATAATAATAATATTTATATTTATATATATATTTTTTATAATTATTTTTTTAAAGCTGCAGTCCGTAGTTTTTCCTCTTTGTCTCCATCTCTGTTCGAAATCTGCAATTGCAGTTATTCGCAGAATTATCAACTTTACGTGAATTGTGCCTCAGCACGGCGCAGTGCGGATGAATCCAATGTTTTGAGGAGAATGTGTGGCTGTCAGTCACCAGGCCGGTGTGGATACTGTCATTCAGAATCACAGATTCTACTGTTTGAAAGTATGACCAACATAAGAATGGCATCTGGACAAGTAAGTAGCTAACATCTACTTTTGTTCTGACCAACTAATTGGGAAAAAAGCATTGCAATAAATCGTGATGATTAAATCTAACGATCACTTATCATATCACATCAAACCGTGCAAATTATCCTTTGTTTTCAAACTGTTGATGTGAACAGCATTAGAGTTGGGCGACCACATTAAGGCACAACAAGGAAAACTCTGTAACTGTATGAATTAAGCGAACAAGTGTGCTACTGTTACATATTTGAACCATTGAAATGTCTTAACATTACCTATCCAGCAGAAAAAAAAGCTGGGAAAAAAAATCCCTTCAAAACACAGAGTTCACGCCACCTTTTTATCTTTGTTTTTGCATGGGCCTGGTTGAAGTCTCTTTTTTTCCTGCAGCCACTCTGAAAGTCCGAAGTCTTTTGCATTTTACAGCGGGTGAATCTCGTTGTCACCGGTGATTGTCGTTTGAACCTTTCTGGATCCGCCATCCAATTCAAAAGTTTAATTATATCAAGTGCTGCGAGAAAAGGCTATAAATCTCCACCTCCAACACGCAATATAGCCTACTAGCCGGGACACCTTCTTTATGTGTACATGTGACGTAATGACGCAAAGATATGCTTGAATTTCCCACAAAAATCCACGAGTAACACTGGAATTAAAAAGATTATTACAACCTTGAGAATTGAGCTAAGGTAAGCAGATAGCTTTGAACACTGGCTGGTTATGTACTTGCTCAAATTTATTTTGGATCATTTTTAACCCAAAAAAGTTACGGACTGCAGCTTTAAACAAAATAAGAAAAATGTGGACATCATCCTGTGCAAAAGTTTTCACCCCCAGCTTTTAATGTGTTGTGTTTCCTTCTGGAGCATCAGTGAATGTTTCAACCTTTTTAAATAGTTGTTTGAGTCCCTCAATCATCCTCAGATCTCAAAATCATACAGTCACTGCTGGAGAGGGTTCAGATATGCAAAAGAAGCTGGAAAGGGTTCAAATACGCAGAAGATGCTAGAAAGGGTCCAGATATGCAAAATCTGAATCTGGGAATCTGAAGATTTTTCTCAAGAACATTCGTCTGTTTAACTGATCAGGACAAACGAGAGACTCAAGAGCAACCATCACAAAACACACACACAGCCGTGGATCATCAGGGAACGACACACACACACACACACACACACACGGATCATCAGGGAACGATACAGGATTAAGAGTCAAGGGTTCATACACTTTTGAACAGGGTCATTTTTCATAAATTCAGCTTTTTTTTTGTCTTGTGAACTAAACATCTTTAAATGTAAAGTAAAATATCTTATTCAGGACAGCACTAAATAAAAAAAATAACGTGCATTTTGTATGATCCCTCTTATTTTGTTACAATTATTCACTTGATGAATGATTCTGTAAACGGTTCTCAAACTTTTTCTTGCCACTGTATACCCTTTATTACTGCCGAAACAAGAATTTCTACAATCTTAAAGTAAAAAAATAAATAAAATAAAAAACACTTACTGAGGTGCGACCGATGCCCGCAGCATTGAGGATGCCTAAATGAAGAAAAAAAAATTGGCTGAAAAGTTGATACATTGGTTTGCAATTAAAAATAAAATGTCTGTGTGTGTGTGTTAATGAACTTTTCGCTGGTTATTCTATTAGTCTGGCTCAATGTGAGTATTCAGTAATAAACTAGCATGCGTTTTACAGCAGTTGCGACTGCATGCAGTACATATACATTTACATGCAATGAATGACCTGAGACAAATAAATGACCGGTCTGCAAAGCTGGAAGGTTCGAGGAGGGGGAAGGGGGGGTTAGTGAGAGGAATTCCCAAAGATCATTACAATGCTGCACCTGCGGGATCTAATTTCCAGCGAAGCCAACGAGTGCAGCAAATTCTGGCATCTCGAGGATGCAATTAGACGCTTTCCCATGGGGGAGGGATACGCCGAAACCCAAGAGAAGCTGATAAAGTGAGAACAAGTCCAGCTTTGGCATTATTTGGAGTGTAAGAAATGCTGATATTAGTTTGGTCAGTGTACAACGTAAACATCCTTCTCTGAAGGGCCAGTTACATCATGCAAGTTTGACTTCAAACTGGTTTGGGAGAACATTCCGGATAGCCAAAGTTATGCATGCGAACATTCTCAAGTTTGGCAAATCTCAATTGTTTGCTGAGGATATTTGCAGTATGTCTGCGTATGTGCATTTCACAATGATGAGGGTTTGCACATAATGAGTGTATCCTGGATGAAGGAGGTCTCTAATGCTCACAGAGGCTTTTATTTGATCACAAATACAGGACAATCAGTGACACTGTGAAATATTACTACAATTTAAAATAACTGTTTTCTATTTGAATATGCTTTAAAATGTAATTTACTCCAGTCTTCAGTGCCACATGATCCTTCTGAAATCATTCTAATATGCTGATTTGCTGCTCAAGAAACATTTATGATTATTATTAATGTTGAAATGTTGCTTAATATTTGATCACTGTTGATTTGATGTTGTAATACACTGATCAGGCATAACATTATGACAGGTGAAGTGAATAACACTGATTATCTCTTCCTCACAGCTCCTGTTAGTGGGTGGGATATATTAGGCAGCAAGTGAACATTTTGTCCTCAGAGTTGATGTGTTAGAAGCAGGAAAAATGGGCAAGCGTAAGGATTTGAGTGAGTTTGACAAGGGCCAAATTGTGATGGCTAGACGACTGGGTCAGAGCGTCTCCAAAACTGCAGCTCTTGTGGGGTGTTCCCGGTCTGCAGTGGTCAGGATCTATCAAAAGTGCTCCAAGGAAGGAACAGTGGTGAACCGGCCACAGGGTCATGGGCGGCCAAGGCTCATTGATGCACGTGGGGAGCGAAGGCTGGCCCGTGTGGTCCGATCAAACAGACGAGCTACTGGAGCTTAAATTGCTCAAGAAGTTAATGCTGGTTCTGATAGAAAGGTGTCAGAATACACAGAGCATCTCAGTTTATTGCGTATGGGGTGGCATAGCCGCAGACCAGTCAGGGTGCCCATGCTGACCCCTGTCGACCGCCGAAAGCACCAACAGTGGCACGTGAGCATCAGAACTGGACCACGGAGCAATGGAAGAAGGTGGCTTGGTCTGATCAATCACGTTTTCTTTTACATCACATGGATGGCCGGGTGTGTGTGCATGGTTTACCTGGGGAACACATGGCACCAGGATGCACTATGGGAAGAAGGCAAGCCGGCGGAGGCAGTGTGATGCTTTGGGCAATGTTCTGCTGGGAAACCTTGGGTCCTGCCATCCATGTGGATGTTACTTTGACACGTACCACCTACCTAAGCATTGCTGCAGACCATGTGCACCCTTTCATGGAAACGGTATTCCCTGGTGACTGTGGCTTTTCCAGCAGGATAATGCTCCTGACACAAAGCACAAATGCTTCAGGAATGGTTTGAGGAGCACAACAACGAGTTTGAGGTGTTGACTTGGCCTCCAAATTCCCCAGATCTCAATCCAATCAAGCATCTGTGGGATGTGGGATGTGCCGAACAAACAAGTCTGATCCATGGAGGCCCCACCTCACAACTTACAGGACTTAAAGGATCTGCTGCTAACATCTTGGTGCCAGATACCACAGCACACCTTCAGGAGTCTAGTGGAGTCCATGCCTTGATGGGTCAGGGGACCAACACAATATTAGGAATTAAAGTCATAATGTTATGCTTGATTGGTGTATTTTATAAGATAACAAGACTTGTTTCTTTTAGAGAAAGTTTTGATATATCTTTGGCAAAGTTCTCTCTCCTTCCTTCTTCACTGTAACTCGTGACTCATTTAATGTGATAAACCATGCTAGCAGTGTGCTAATTCACTGCTAAAACACGCTAACAATGTGCTAAAGAATGCTAATTCATGCTAACAACATGCTAAAATCGATCTATCTATCTGGCTCTTAAAACTACTAAACTAAAACAGACTATTTCAAACTGAAAACCTTCGAACTTCAAGCTTTTAAAACTAATTCAAACTTTCTGGCTAGGGTTTTTCAAGCCAACTTAAAGTTTGTCAACAATTTTTTAAGATGATAAGACTTCATTTTTTATTTCTTTTTTGCAAAGTTCTTCCACTTCCTTCTTAACCGTAATTAGGTGACTCATGTTTTCTGAACCCAAAAATTGGCACTGTTGATGTGTAAATGTAAGTGGGCATGTGGTTTATTTAACTGACGCCAGGAAGGCACATATTATATCAAAAGGAAAAGGAAATATTTTTCATGATATGACCTGCAATATGTAAGTTTTGTCCTTTTGTCCTGTTGTAACAGTTTTGAATTTATACCGTCTACTCTGGGGAACTGGAGACACATAAGTGAAACAAATTCTAAGAAGACTACAAAGTAATCAGTATTATGTCCTTTTGGGATTCAGCAACAATGTACATGCCTGTTGAACAAAGTGGATCATTCTTATACTGAAAAAGAATGTACTTCCCATGACACTAGTGTTTTAATGAAAACTAGATAAACTAGAAGGCTTTGGGACGAAATACAAAGGGGAAGAAGACAGGCTATGCAGGCAAGACCGAGCAGGGAGACAGGAAGTAAGATGATGAAACATACAACTTACATATCCATCATCATAAGGGCTCATAGAGTAATATCCCTTCATGAACAGATGGTCAGACACACAAACACACAGGAAGACATGATTGAGGACACACTAGCTCCAAAAGCAAGTCAATTATGAAACATTTTAGGGAATGTCAGATTATCCAACCACTATGCGATTCTTTAGAGGCTCTGAATGTGTAAAATGTTGGGTTTTGTACATTACAAATACACATCACATAAGTTAATAAATCATTTTAGAAACTGAAAAAACAAAAACAAAACAGACTATCATAAAAGCAATAAATTAAAACAAGCTCGAATTAGTGTATTCATAAAGGTGTGGTCACATTAGAAATATTTAGGTGAAATTTCACCAACCAAAAGGGTTCATTGTGTATTTTTAACTGTGTTAAATTCATTACTGTAATATTATGAAAAAAATGTTTTTATTTAAATGAGCATCAATTAAAGTTGATAAATAATACCACAATATATAACTGTAATTTGTTTAATTCACATTTCATGAGAATTAGATTTCAGTGCATTACGGTAATGAGAATTAGATTTCAGTGCATTACGGTAATGAGAATTAGATTTCTATGCAAGACGTTAATGAGAATTAGATTTCAGTGTTATTATTGTAATGAGAATTAGATTTCAGTGCATTACAGTAGTGAAGATTTCTATGGAATACGGTAATGAGAATTAGATTTCTATGTGAGACGGTAATGAGAATTAGATTTCAGTGCATTACGGTATTGAGAATTAGATTTCAGGTTATTATTGTAACGAGAATTAGATTTCAGTGCATTACAGTAGTGAGAATTAGATTTCAGTGCATTACGGTAATGAGAATTAGATTTCAGTGCATTATGGTAATGAGAATTAGATTTCTATGCAAGACGTTAATGAGAATTAGATTTCAGGTTATTATTGTAATGAGAATTAGATTTCAGTGCATTACAGTAGTGAAGATTTCTATGGAATACGGTAATGAGAATTAGATTTCTATGTGAGACGGTAATGAGAATTAGATTTCAGTGCATTACGGTATTGAGAATTAGATTTCAGGTTATTATTGTAACGAGAATTAGATTTCAGTGCATTACAGTAGTGAGAATTAGATTTCAGTGCATTACGGTAATGAGAATTAGATTTCAGTGCATTATGGTAATGAGAATTAGATTTCTATGCAAGACGTTAATGAGAATTAGATTTCAGGTTATTATTGTAATGAGAATTAGATTTCAGTGCATTACAGTAGTGAAGATTTCTATGGAATACGGTAATGAGAATTAGATTTCTATGTGAGACGGTAATGAGAATTAGATTTCAGTGCATTATGGTAATGAGAATTAGATTTCAGTGTTATTGTAATGAGAATTAGATTTCAGTGCATTACAGTAGAGAATTAGATTTCAGTGCATTACATTTCAGTGCATTACAATGAAAATTAGATTTCTATGCAATATGGTAATGAAAATTTGATTTCAGGTTATTATTGTAATGAGAATTAGATTTCAGAGCATTACAGTAGTGAGAATTAGATTTCAGTGCATTACGGTAATGAGAATTAGATTTCAGTGCATTACAATAATGAAAATTAGATTTCTATGCAATATGGTAATGAAAATTTGATTTCAGGTTATTATTGTAATGAGAATTAGATTTCAGTGCATTACAGTAGTGAGAATTAGATTTCAGTGCATTACGGTAATGAGAATTAGATTTCAGTGCATTACAATAATGAAAATTAGATTTCTATGCAATATGGTAATGAAAATTTGATTTCAGGTTATTATTGTAATGAGAATTAGATTTCAGAGCATTGTAATGAGAATTAGATTTCAGAGCATTACAGTAGTGAGAATTAGATTTCAGTGCATTAAGATAATGAGAACTAGATTTCTATGCAATACGGTAATGAGAATTAGATTTCAGTGCATTGCAATAATGAAAATTAGATTTCTATGCAATATGGTAATGAAAATTTTATTTCAGGTTATTATTGTAATGAGAATTAGATTTCAGAGCATTACAGTAGTGAGAATTAGATTTCAGTGCATTACGATAATGAGAACTAGATTTCTATGCAATACGGTAATGAGAATTAGATTTCAGTGCATTACAATAATGAAAATTAGATTTTTATGCAATATGGTAATGAAAATTTTATTTCAGGTTATTATTGTAATGAGAATTAGATTTCAGAGCATTACAGTAGTGAGAATTAGATTTCAGTGCATTACGATAATGAGAACTAGATTTCTATGCAATACGGTAATGAGAATTAGATTTCAGTGCATTGCAATAATGAAAATTAGATTTCTATGCAATATGGTAATGAAAATTTGATTTCAGGTTATTATTGTAATGAGAATTAGATTTCAGAGCATTACAGTAGTGAGAATTAGATTTCAGTGCATTACAGTAGTGAGAATTAGATTTCAGTGCATTACGATAATGAGAACTAGATTTCTATGCAATACGGTAATGAGAATTAGATTTCAGTGCATTGCAATAATGAAAATTAGATTTCTATGCAATATGGTAATGAAAATTTGATTTCAGGTTATTATTGTAATGAGAATTAGATTTCAGTGCATTACAGTAGTGAAGATTTCTATGGAATACGGTAATGAGAATTAGATTTCTATGTGAGACGGTAATGAGAATTAGATTTCAGTGCATTACGGTATTGAGAATTAGATTTCAGGTTATTATTGTAACGAGAATTAGATTTCAGTGCATTACAGTAGTGAGAATTAGATTTCAGTGCATTACGGTAATGAGAATTAGATTTCAGTGCATTACAATAATGAAAATTAGATTTCTATGCAATATGGTAATGAAAATTTGATTTCAGGTTATTATTGTAATGAGAATTAGATTTCAGAGCATTATAGTAGTGAGCATTAGATTTCAGTGCATTAAGATAATGAGAACTAGATTTCTATGCAATACGGTAATGAGAATTAGATTTCAGTGCATTGCAATAATGAAAATTAGATTTCTATGCAATATGGTAATGAAAATTTTATTTCAGGTTATTATTGTAATGAGAATTAGATTTCAGAGCATTACAGTAGTGAGAATTAGATTTCAGTGCATTACGATAATGAGAACTAGATTTCTATGCAATACGGTAATGAGAATTAGATTTCAGTGCATTGCAATAATGAAAATTAGATTTCTATGCAATATGGTAATGAAAATTAGATTTCAGGTTATTATTGTAATGAGAATTAGATTTCAGTGCATTACAGTTGTGAGAATCAGAATTCAATGCAATGCGGTAATGAGAATTAGATTTCAGTGCATTACAGAAGTGAGAATCAGAATTCAATGCAATACGGTAATGAGAATTAGGTTTCTATGAATTTCGGTAATGATAATGAGATTTCAGTGCTTTACGGTAGTGATAATTACATTTCAGTGCATTACGGTAGTGAGAATTAAAATTCTATGCAATACGGTAATGAGAAATAGATTTCAGTGCTTTATGATAAAAATAATTCGATTTCAGTGCTTTACGGTAGTGAGAATTAGATTTTAGTGCATTATGGTAATGAGAATTTGATTTCAGTGAATTTGATTTCAGTGCATTATGGTAGTGAGAATGAGATTTCAGTGCATTACAGTAGTGAGAATTATATTTCAGTGCATTACAGTAATGAGTATTAGATTTTAGTGCATTACGGTAATGAGAATTATATGTCAGTGCATTACAGTAATGAGAATTAGATTTCAGTGAATTAGATTTCAGTGCATTACAGTAATGAGAATTAGATTTTAGTGCATTACGGTAATGAGAATTAGATTTCAGTGCTTTACGGTAATGAGAATTAGATTTCAGTGAATTAGATTTCAGTGCATTACAGTAATGAGAATTCGATTTTAGTGCATTACGGTAATGAGAATTATATTTTAGTGCATTACGGTAATGAGAATTAGATTTCAGTGCATTATGGAAACGAGAATTAGATTTCTATGCATTACGGTAATGACAATTTGTAATTTAATGTGCTTAATTATTTAGAATATAATGTCAGAATGCAAAAGTCATAACAGTTTTAAAATAAGCTTATTTTAGGTAAAATATTATTGATTATGGGCTGAATTTAAGTCATTATGTAATATACAACGAATATTAATTACACTGTCTGAACACAATAGCAAAATTGTAGTTGCATATCTGCATGGAAATCACAGGATTACTATTGAAATGACTGGATTTCGCCTCGGAAGTTTATGGAAAATGGCAAATTAGACCACAGAACGGTTTAAAAAAATTTGTATAAAAAGTGACAATAAAAATAAAATAAAAATAAAAACAAAGTTGAAGACATATGTCAAGAAAGATGAAAAATCATACTGTACTTAAAATGAGGCTTATTTTAAGATTACTATGATTTTTGCCATTGTTATTCATTATATTTATGATAATTAAGCACATTTCCTCCAAACTGTCATCACTGTAATGCATAAAAAACCTTTCTCATTACTAATTCTGATTACTGTAATGTGATGAAAAAAATTTACAAAATTTACAAATGACATTCTAGTAGTGTTCATTAATTAACACACATTTATGCTGATTTAAAAAAACAAAGAAAAAAAACTTTTGAATATTATTATGGTAATGAATCACTGTTTACAAAACTGTCTCAAAACAATTTCTGAATGCATTATGGTAATGAGAATGGATTTTTATGCAAAAGACGTGAGACAACATCAAACATGTTTGTCTAGTGCATGTTTACATAGAAAAGCGATGGAAAATCTGCGTGATGGAATGACAAAAAAATTGTTGTGTGTAAATTCATATGCAACGCACAGTGGTGAGTGCGTTACAGAAGGTATGTTGTGACGGACATGAGCAGATTTAAAATTTCTTGGTTTCTGTGCTCTCAACATAATTTTATTTTGCATTTGTAATATTACTTTCATGACAATTAAGCATTTTTATTTATATATAAAAATATAAATAATATTATATATATATATCATAATGTTATATGTTAATATAAAAGTAAAAATGTAAAAGTAAATATAAGTAAAAAGCTTACATAATTACATAATATATGTGTGTGTACTGTGTATAATTATTACAAATGCACACATGCATGTATATATTAAAAAAAAAATAAAATATTCTCTATATAACTGAAATGATAAATATACATATACATGCAAATATTTCTTAAATATATACATGTATGTGAGTGTATTCAAATATAATACAGGGTTCCCACACCTTGGTTAACTTCAAATTCAAGAACCTTTCAAGGACTTTCCAGATCCAATACCCTCAAACGCAAGGACTGAATGTGGCGACTCATTTCATGTGAGAGCAAGGTTACATCGTGTTACCTTAAGATACATTGTTACAGTTTTCATGTGTCAAACACAACTATGCAAAAACTTTTTTGGCCATATGACAGAAATCTGAGATATATATATATATACACTATATATATATAGTGTATATGTATACACACACACACACACACTTATGCAAAACATAATACATTTTGACTTTAATTTCAAATAAAAAGTATGTATTTAAATATGTAAAAATTTGTTTGTTTAATAGAATATTTTTTTATGTAAAATATATATTAAATGTAAATTTAATGTAAAATATACATATTCATGTCAAATATACATATTAAAATAATAATAATATATATATATATATATATATATATATATATATATATATATATATATATATATATATATATATATATATAAAAAAAAATTTGCATTACGGTTGCATTATGAGAATGATTTTTATGCATTACGGTAATGACAATTTGAAAGGAAAAGATGTGCATAAATGTCATGAATATAATGTCACGATGCAAAAGAAAATTGTTCTAAAATTAGGTACAATATGATTTATTATACCTTTATTTTTAAGTTGGGAGTGAATTTAAGTTATTAAGTAATAAACAGACTGAACAAAGAGAATCATTTGCTCGAATAACAATTTGGATTTGGGTCCAGTGTGACCAAAGCCCAATATTTAGAAAAGTAATTGCAACTTTTTATCCAACATTTTGGGAGCCAAATGCATACATATAAAGGTTTTATTCCCATCTAGGGAAACGGTGACCTCAGTGACTCACAGTGCCCGGTCTGGTGAAGTCTACACTTTGAGCGGCGCTCTGTCTCATGTGACTGCTGAAGAGCCGCATGCACACGCCCTGCAGGTACTCTGGGGAAATCTGCAAAACATCAACGACATTCCCTCAAGCATTTTAGCTTTGTCATGTGTAATTATTAGAATTTTTGGAATCGTGGGCGTAATATGGGTCTTGATGTTTGCTTGCCATCTTTCCACGGACTGTGGCCTCCAGTGAATCCACCAGCTCGGCTGTGACACAGATAAGGTTGTGATGGTCAGCCTGGAGCTTAGTGAATTTCCTCATGTAGTTGGTGGCCTTCCTTTCTGCCTCGGTCAGATGGAGCTGCATTTGCTGAATCGCTTCTAGATGACAAAACACACAAAGTCAAATAAGGGATTGGTGTGCACGCATGAAGCAACAGAGTCACATCAGTGCCGAAAGTGAACAATTTCAGGGTATGACAGTGCATTCTACCTACAGTCAGGGTCCAAAACGAACACTAAAACAGATTCCTCACATTATGCCACAAACACAAAATATTTAGAATAAAATTTTACGATTTTAGTTTTGGTGGTAGTTTCCAAGGAAAACAACTAATTAATACCATTATTATGGACAAAATTATACATATTTTATCTATTATATTACATAATATTTAGTGTTGTCAAATCGATTCATACATATACATACATACACACACACACACACATATATATATACACATACAGTTGCAAGGAAAATTAACTGCTTGCAGGATCTGTGAAAATGTGAATAATTTTAACAAAATAAGAGGATCATACAAAAGCATGTATATTTTTATTTAGTGCTGTCCTGAATAAGATATTATGCATAAAAGATGTTTTCAGATTCAAGATTCAAGAGTTTTATTTGTCACATACACAGTTATATACAGAATATACAACCGGCAGTGAAATGTAAACAGGTCCGCTCCATGGACAGTGCAAATTCACAGTTAAAAACACAAGGAGGAAATTATATAGAAATAGAATAAAAAAGTACTATATATATATATATATATCTGTAGAATTATAAATAATCAAGTCAAGAGAAAAAAAGGTAAGGTAACAAATAAGGATAAAGTGGAATAAAATAATTGAAGTAGACTGTGCAGTGAGTAAACTGTAGACTTATAAATATGTGGTTAACAAATGTATAAGAGTATAATGTGCAAACAGGTTTATAACAGGTTGTTACACAGTAACAACGAGAACAGAACAGAAAGTGCAGTGCAATGTCAGTGTATCGATGTTTATCCTGACGTGAAGTCACGTGATGTTAAGTTCAGGAGTCTGATGGCCTGGGGGAAGAAGCTCCGCTCAGTTTTGGCCATCAGGCTTCGGAAGCGCTTACCAGATGGTAGCAGCGTGAAATGAGGGTTTGCAGGGTGATTAGAGTCCTTGATGATCTTGGTAGCTCTACCTTTGCAGCGTTTGGTGTAGACGTCCTGCAGAGACGGGAGAGCTGACCCTGAGATACGCTCGGATAAGCGCACGACTCTTTGCAGGGCTTTGCGGTCATGACTGGTGCTGTTCCCATACCACGCTGTGATGCACTGAGTTAAAACACTTTCTATCGCCCCTAAATAGAAAGTTTTCAGGATAGCTGGTGAAACCCTGAATTTCCTCAGCTGGCGCAGGTGGTACAGTCTTTGCCTGGCTTTTTTCACCTGTGTCTGAATGTGAGCAGTCCAGGTCAGGTCCTCGGAGATGTTTACACCCAGGTACTTGAAGCTGCTCACTCTCTCTACTGGTGACCCGCTGATCATGAGGGGGGAGTATGTCTGTTGCTGTCTCATTAAAGCGAGTTCAGCTGACGTAAGCGAGTTCACAGACGTGGCGCTTTGCTTCATCAACACGCTTACAGAGCAAGCCACGCAAACAATAACAATAACGTCCTTCTCAAATCAGAAACCGTGGGTGGACAATTCAATCCGCGCGGCAGTGAACGCACGCACTGCTGCTTACAACGCCGGTCTCCATTCAGGGAATATGAATGAATACAGATCGTCCTGCTATGCTCTCAGACGAGCAGTTAAAGGCGCAAAACTCCGTTATAAAGACCGAGTGGAGTCTCATTTCCAACTCAACGACTCGCGGCGCATGTGGCAAGGTCTGAGGTCCATCTGCTCTTTTGGATCTAAATCCTCTGCAGAGGTGAACGCTGATCCGTTGCTCGTGAACGAAGTTTAAACTCTTTCTATGCTCGCTTTGACTGTAACCGCGGCAACGCGACTCCGCCAAGTGGCGCGTTAGAGGAAATTACTCAGAGCAGCAACAATCACGTGATCTCTGTCTCGGAGGATGAAGTTCGGAGAGCACTCAAGCGTGTGGACGCCAGGAAGCTGCTGGGCCGATGGTATTTCAGGTCGTGTTCTGCGGTCCTGTGCTGATCAGCTCACCGGGTTGTTTACATCTATCTTTAATGAGTCCTCGCTACATCTGTGGTCCCCACCTCCTTCAAAAATCCACCATCATCCCTGTCCCTAAGAACAGTAAACCCTCTTGCCTAAATGACTATCGTCAGTGGCTCTCACGTCTATAGTCATGAAGGTCTTTGAGAGACTCATTAAAAACACCATTTGCGCCTTCATTCCTGACACTTTGGACCCTCTTCAGTTTGCCTATCGTCCCAATAGATCGACTGAAGATGCCATCTCTCATGTCCTCCACTCCTCCTCACTCACATCGACAGCAAAAAGTGGGAACTACGTAAGACTGCTATTTATTGACTATAGCTCAGCCTTTAACACCATAGTTCCCACCAAGCTAACCTCCAAACTCCTGGATCTCGGCCTGAATCCTTCTCTCTGCCACTGGATTGAGGACTTCCTCACTGGCAGGCCTCAGGTGGTGAGAATAGGCCAGTCCACCTCCACCTCCATCACCCTGAGTGTGGGAGCTCCACAGGGCTGTGTCCTGAGCCCCTGCTCTACTCTCTCTACACGCATGACTGTTTGTCCACACACAGCTCCACCTCTATCATCAAATTTGCTGATGATACTGTTGTCCTGGGCCTCATTTCCAACAACAATGAGACGGCATACTTGGGACGAGGTGGAGCATCTAACATCATGGTGCCAGGACAACTGTCTCTCTCTGAATGTTGGCAAGACCAAAGAAATGATTGTGGACTTCAGGAAGAGACAGCAACGGACATACTCCCCCTCATGATCAGCGGGTCACCAGTAGAGAGAGTGAGCAGCTTCAAGTACCTGGGAGTAAACATCTCCGAGGACCTGACCTGGACTGCTCACATTCAGACACAGGTGAAAAAGCCAGGCAAAGACTGTACCACCTGCGCCAGCTGAGGAAATTCAGGGTTTCACCAGCTATCCTGAAAACTTTCTATTTAGGGGCGATAGAAAGTGTTTTAACTCAGTGCATCACAGCGTGGTATGGGAACAGCACCAGTCATGACCGCAAAGCCCTGCAAAGAGTAGTGCGCTTATCCGAGCGTATCTCAGGGTCAGCTCTCCCGTCTCTGCAGGACGTCTACACCAAACGCTGCAAAGGTAGAGCTACCAAGATCATCAAGGACTCTAATCACCCTGCAAACCCTCATTTCACGCTGCTACCATCTGGTAAGCGCTTCAAGCCTGATGGCCAAAACTGAGAGACTCAGGAGGAGCTTCTTCCCCAGGCCATCAGACTCCTGAACTTAACATCACGTGACTTCACGTCCAGGATAAACATCGATACACTGACATTGCACTGCACTTTCTGTTCTCGTTGTTACTGTGTAACAACCTGTCATAAACCTGTTTGCACATTATACTCTTTATACATTTGTTAACCACATATTTATAAGTCTACAGTTTACTCACTGCAAAGTCTACTTCAATTATTTTATTCCACTTTATCCTTATTTGTTACCTTTTTTTTCTTGACTTGATTATTTATAATTCTACAGATATAGACATATATATATATATATAGATAGTACTTTTTTTATATCCTATTTCTATTATAATTTCTTCCTTGTGTTTTTAACTGTGAATTTGCACTGTCCATGGAGCGGACCTGTTTACATTTCACTGCCGGTTGTATATTCTGTATATAACTGTGTATGTGACAAATAAAACTCTTGAATCTTGAATCTTGAATCAATCCACATCGCCCAGAGCTGCCTGTAGCGCGGTCTCTGAGTGGGGTGACCAACGCTTAACTTTCCGCCTCACCGGGGGTTCCTGGAGGAGCTTTTGTTTGTATTCGGGAGTGAGGAAAATGGCGGCATGATCCGATTTGCCAAACGCTGGAAGTGACCGCTTTTATAGGCGTTCTTAAACGGAGAGTAGCAGTGATCCAGTGTGTTTGCTCCTCGTGTGGGGCAGGAGACGTGCTGATGAAAGTTTGGCAGGACTTTCTTTAGGTTTGCTTTGTTAAAATCGCCCGCGACAATGAATGCCGCGTCGGGATGTTGGTTTATGACGCCGCTGGCAACATCATGAAGGCCAGATAAAGCCAGCGCTGTGTCTGCCTGCGGTGGGATGTAAACGGCGGTCGCGACAACCGCAGAAAACTCCTCGGCAGATAGAATGGGCGGCAAATGATTGTTAAATGTTCCAGATGAGGCGAGCAGGACCGCGAGAGAATGGTGATGTTCCTGGGATCGCACCATTTCTTGTTGATCATGAAACACACTCCACCGCCTTTGGATTTACCGGCCTCGCTGCTCTGTCCATCCGAAAAACAGAGAAGTTCTCCGGCGGCGTCACAGCTGTGTCCGGGACCGCGGGCGTGAGCCATGTTTCGGACAAACAGTAGATATTACAGTCTCTCATGTCCCGTTGAAAACTTATCCTGGCTCTAAGATCGTCCATCTTATTATCCAAGGATTGAACATTTGCTAGAAGAATGCTCGGGAGGAGGTCTGAATGCCCTTTTCCTCAGTCTGTTACGGATACCAGCACGTTTCCCACGGTGTTTCTTTGTTCTACGCCGCTGGCTCTGGCCATTGTTCAACTCGGCGCTACATAAGAATCTCAGATGGCCACAGAGGATCGGCGAAAGTGTCCTGAAACAGTCCAGTGTAGAGGTAACCAATGTCCAAAAGAGTTTTGCTGTCGTAGTAGATCAATGCAGATGATAAGTTTGTAAAAACTGAGAGTAAAAGAAAGTAAAATAGTAAATAAAAGCACAGTCTTCGCGGAGCGACCTGAACGGCGACCAAACACAGCGACGCCATTTTGATTCGCCATTTTGTCTTGTTTACATATAGTCCACAAGACAAAAAAAAAAGCTGAATTTATAAAAATGACCCTGTTCAAAAGTGTATGAACCCTTGACTCTTAATCCTGTGTGTCGTTCCCTGATGATCCACGGCTGTGTGTGTGTGTGTGTGTCAGTGTCGTTCCCTGATGATCCACGGCTGTGTGTGTTTTGTGATGGTTGTTCTTGAGTCTCTTGTTTGTCCTGAGCAGTTAAACTGACAGATTCTTCAGTTTTCCAGCATCTTCTGCATATCTGACCCCTCTCCAGCAGTGACTGTGTGATCCTGAGATCTGAGGGACTCAAACACAACTATTACAAAAGCTTCAGACATTCACTGATGCTCAGAAAGAAACATGACGCATTAAGAGCTGGGGGTGATAATTGTGTTTGAGTCCCTCGATCGTCCTCAGATCTCAGAATCATACAGTCACTGCTGGAGAGGGTTCAGATATGCAGAAGATACTAGAAAGGGTTCAAATATGCAAAATAAGCTGGAAAGGGTTCAAATATGTTAAAAGATGCTGAAAAACAGTCAGTTTAACTGCTCAAAACAAGAAACTCAAGAACAACCATCACAAACACGCACACAGCTGTGGATCAGCAGGGAACGACACACTCTCTCACACACACACACACACACACACGCGCACACACGCACACACGCACACATATATTTACAAACATTTGAGTTAGATGCAATTAATCACGATTAATTGATTTGACAGCACTAATTATATTATATATTATATTATTAAGATGTTACAAATATAATGATTTCCCACAGTAATGTGGAATCATGATTTGCAACGCGACTGGAGATTCAGGGCTTCCCTCACCTTGCTACCAATAAATTATGACAGTCATTTGTGATTAACAGATAAAGATTTTTTGGATAATTGATGGATAATTGATTCAAAAATCATTATATAATTTATATCATGTTAACCAAAAAAAAAAAAAAAAAAAAAAAAAGTAAAATGTAAAACAAAATAGTAACGTTTTTGTGACAGGTGCAATTTCATGTATGGAAATTAAATATTATATTATAACTTAGCTAATTTTGGGCCCTACCAACAATACTACAGTAGAAATCTTTAAGATATAATTCACCTTTGTTGTCTTTTCCACCATCGTTCTGGTTTCTTTGTGTTGAGGAGTCATGCCAACAAATAATTTTTCATTTGGATGGATTAATGTCAGCACTTTTCCTTGCCCTCAAACTACACCAGCCACGTTTGCTCATCAAACACATCATTCAGAGGACTTGTTTTCACAATCCACAGCCCATTGTTCTGGCACAACACTAGAACATCAACATTTTATAAGTATATACAATACAGTCATACAATGTTTAATAGTTATGCAATCATAATCCTCAGGCTTTCCTATATTACGACAGCTACTTGTAAAGTAGTATAAAAATAAAAAAAGCCACACAGTTCTGCAGCTCTTACACAATTACTTATTAATTTCTCACAGCTATTTCAGGTCTCAGGTAAAACTATAAGGAGATGACGTGGTATAACATGACCGGTTTCCAAAGCAAGTACTGCTTTTCATATGGCTTATACTTATGTTCAGTGATTTGAACATTCCTCTAATCTTTTTATAGTAAGAGGAAAACTATACACTACCAATTCAAAATGTATTGAAAGAACTCTCTCATGCTCAACAAACCTGAATTTTGTTCTGCTTAAATATCTTTATGGAAACTGAGATACATTTTTTTCAGGGTTCTATGAGGACAGAAAGTTTGAAAGAACAGCATTTATATGAAATAAAAGAATGAAACATTATAAATGCATTTACTGTCACTTTTAATTAATTCAATGCATGCTTAAAAAATTAGAAGGGTTATTATTATTATTATTATTATTTTAAAAAAATGTTTTCGCACTGAACCCAAATTTTTAAACGGCAGTGTAAAAACCTAATTTTTTTTATCCGTGATCCATGATTAACTTCCTACTTTTTTCCCCCATATATTAGGAAAGGGGAGTGGAAATAAGTGGTCCTCTGCTGCTAACTACTAGTTATAGTGGTAATTTCATTTTTTTATTTTTTTTTTTATAAAAGTGCTTGTTTGCCACATAATTGTTTGTTTTCCTACACCTTTTAGTTTTACAAATCGTCAAACTAAAAATAACATTAAAATTGGATAATATTTCGAGATTTAAGTGCTGGAAAAAGTGTGAAGCTCATAAAAGCCCTTGAATTTCACTCTCAAAAGGTTGTATGACCCCTGAGACGAATAATGAAGAAAAAAAAAACCATTCAACTATTTCTTCCACAATACTATGTGGCGTCACTACAGTAACTCATGTGGTGTCGCTACAGTAACTCATGTGGTGTCGCTACAGTAAATCATGTGGTGTCACTACAGTAAATGATGTGGTGTCACTACAGTAACTCATGTGGCGTCACTACAGTAACTCATGTGGTGTCGCTACAGTAAATCATGTGGAGTCGCTACAGTAAATCATGTGGTGTCGCTACAGTAAATCATGTGGTGTCGCTACAGTAACTCATGTGGTGTCGCTACAGTAACTCATGTGGTGTCACTACAGTAAATCATGTGGCGTCACTACAGTAACTCATGTGGTGTCGCTACAGTAACTCATGTGGTGTCGCTACAGTAAATCATGTGGTGTCACTACAGTAACTCATGTGGTGTCTCTACAGTAACTCAAGTGGCGTCACTACAGTAAATCATGTGGTGTCACTACAGTAACTCATGTGGTGTCGCTACAGTAAATCATGTGGTGTCGCTACAGTAAATCATGTGGAGTGACTACAGTAACTCGTGGTGTCACTACAGTAAATCATGTGGTGTCATGTGGTGTCACTACAGTAAATCATGTGGTGTCGCTACAGTAACTCATGTGGTGTCGCTACAGTAAATCATGTGGAGTGACTACAGTAACTCGTGGTGTCACTACAGTAAATCATGTGGTGTCGCTACAGTAAATCATGTGGTGTCGCTACAGTAAATCATGTGGAGTGACTACAGTAAATCATGTGGTGTCGCTACAGTAAATCATGTGGTGTCGCTACAGTAAATCATGTGGAGTGACTACAGTAACTCGTGGTGTCACTACAGTAAATCATGTGGTGTCGCTACAGTAACTCATGTGGTGTCGCTACAGTAAATCATGTGGAGTGACTACAGTAAATCATGTGGAGTGACTACAGTAACTCGTGGTGTCACTACAGTAACTCATGTGGCGTCACTACAGTAAATCATGTGGCGTCACTACAGTAACTCAAGTGGCATCACTACAGTAAATCATGTGGCGTCCCTACAGTAAATCATGTGGTGTCTCTACAGTAACTCAAGTGGCGTCACTACAGTAACTCATGTGGTGTCGCTACAGTAACTCATGTGGTGTCACTACAGTAAATCATGTGGTGTCATGTGGTGTCACTACAGTAAATCATGTGGTGTCGCTACAGTAACTCATGTGGTGTCGCTACAGTAAATCATGTGGAGTGACTACAGTAACTCGTGGTGTCACTACAGTAAATCATGTGGTGTCATGTGGTGTCACTACAGTAAATCATGTGGTGTTGCTACAGTAACTCATGTGGTGTCGCTACAGTAAATCATGTGGAGTGACTACAGTAACTCGTGGTGTCACTACAGTAAATCATGTGGTGTCACTACAGTAAATCATGTGGTGTCGCTACAGTAAATCATGTGGAGTGACTACAGTAACTCGTGTTGTCACTACAGTAAATCATGTGGTGTCGCTACAGTAACTCATGTGGTGTCGCTACAGTAAATCATGTGGAGTGACTACAGTAACTCGTGGTGTCACTACAGTAACTCATGTGGCGTCACTACAGTAAATCATGTGGCGTCACTACAGTAACTCAAGTGGCGTCACTACAGTAAATCATGTGGCGTCCCTACAGTAAATCATGTGGTGTCTCTACAGTAACTCAAGTGGCGTCACTACAGTAAATCATGTGGTGTCGCTACAGTAACTCATGTGGTGTCGTTACAGTAACTCATGTGGTGTCGCTACAGTAAATCATGTGGCGTCACTACAGTAAATCATGTGGCGTCTCTACAGTAACTCAAGTGGCGTCTCTACAGTAACTCAAGTGGCGTCACTACAGTAACTCAAGTGGCGTCTCTACAGTAACTCATGTGGCGTCTCTACAGTAACTCAAGTGTACTACAGTAACTCATGTGGCGTCTCTCTACAGTAAATCATGTGGTGTCGCTACAGTAAATTATGTGGTGTCATGTGGTGTCACTACAGTAAATCATGTGGCGTCTCTACAGTAACTCATGTGGCGTCTCTACAGTAACTCAAGTGGCGTCACTACAGTAACTCATGTGGCGTCTCTACAGTAAATCATGTGGTGTCGCTACAGTAAATTATGTGGTGTCATGTGGTGTCACTACAGTAAATCATGTGGCGTCTCTACAGTAACTCATGTGGCGTCTCTACAGTAACTCAAGTGGCGTCACTACAGTAACTCAAGTGGCGTCACTACAGTAAATCATGTGGTGTCGCTACAGTAAATCATGTGGCGTCTCTACAGTAACTCAAGTGGCGTCTCTACAGTAACTCAAGTGGCGTCACTACAGTAACTCAAGTGGCGTCTCTACAGTAACTCATGTGGCGTCTCTACAGTAACTCAAGTGGCGTCACTACAGTAACTCATGTGGCGTCTCTACAGTAAATCATGTGGTGTCGCTACAGTAAATTATGTGGTGTCATGTGGTGTCACTACAGTAAATCATGTGGCGTCTCTACAGTAACTCATGTGGCGTCTCTACAGTAACTCAAGTGGCGTCACTACAGTAACTCATGTGGCGTCTCTACAGTAAATCATGTGGTGTCGCTACAGTAAATTATGTGGTGTCATGTGGTGTCGCTACAGTAAATCATGTGGCGTCTCTACAGTAACTCATGTGGCGTCTCTACAGTAACTCAAGTGGCGTCACTACAGTAACTCAAGTGGCGTCACTACAGTAAATCATGTGGCGTCGCTACAGTAAATCATGTGGCGTCACTACAGTAACTCATGTGGCGTCACTACAGTAACTCATGTGGCGTCACTACAGTAAATCATGTGGCGTCACTACAGTAACTCAAGTGGCGTAACTACAGTAAATCATGTGGCGTCCCTACAGTAAATCATGTGGTGTCTCTACAGTAACTCAAGTGGCGTCACTACAGTAACTCAAGTGGCGTCACTACAGTAACTCAAGTGGCGTCACTACAGTAACTCATGTGGCGTCACTACAGTAAATCATGTGGTGTCGCTACAGTAAATTATGTGGTGTCATGTGGCATCACTACAGTAAATCATGTGGTGTCGCTACAGTAAATCATGTGGTGTCGCTACAGTAAATTATGTGGTGTCATGTGGCATCACTACAGTAAATCATGTGGTGTCGCTACAGTAAATCATGTGGTGTCGCTACAGTAAATCATGTGGTGTCACTATAGTAAATCATGTGGTGTCACTACAGTAACTCATGTGGTGTCGCTACAGTAAATCATGTGGTGTCACTACAGTAACTCATGTGGTGTCACTACAGTAACTCATGTGGTGTCACTACAGTAACTCATGTGGTGTCGCTACAGTAACTCATGTGGTGTCACTACAGTAAATCATGTGGTGTCATGTGGTGTCACTACAGTAAATCATGTGGTGTCGCCACAGTAACTCATGTGGTGTCGCTACAGTAAATCATGTGGTGTCACTACAGTAACTCGTGGTGTCACTACAGTAAATCATGTGGTGTCATGTGGTGTCACTACAGTAACTCATGTGGTGTCGCTACAGTAACTCATGTGGTGTCGCTACAGTAAATCATGTGGGAGTGTACAGTAACTCGTGGTGTCACTACAGTAAATCATGTGGTGTCATGTGGTGTCACTACAGTAAATCATGTGGTGTCGCTACAGTAACTCATGTGGTGTCGCTACAGTAAATCATGTGGAGTGACTACAGTAACTCGTGGTGTCACTACAGTAAATCATGTGGTGTCACTACAGTAAATCATGTGGTGTCGCTACAGTAAATCATGTGGAGTGTCAGTAACTCGTGGTGTCACTACAGTAAATCATGTGGTGTCGCTACAGTAACTCATGTGGTGTCGCTACAGTAAATCATGTGGAGTGACTACAGTAACTCGTGGTGTCACTACAGTAACTCATGTGGCGTCACTACAGTAAATCATGTGGCGTCCCTACAGTAAATCATGTGGTGTCTCTACAGTAACTCATGTGGCGTGTACAGTAAATCATGTGGTGTCGCTACAGTAACTCATGTGGTGTCGCTACAGTAACTCATGTGGTGTCGCTACAGTAAATCATGTGGCGTCACTACAGTAAATCATGTGGCGCTCTACAGTAACTCAAGGCGTGGCTACAGTAACTCATGTGGTCAAGTGGCGTCACTACAGTAACTCAAGTGGCGTCTCTACAGTAACTCATGTGGCGTCTCTACAGTAACTCATGTGGCGTCTCTACAGTAAATCATGTGGTGTCGCTACAGTAAATTATGTGGTGTCATGTGGTGTCACTACAGTAAATCACGTCTCTACAGTAACTCATGTGGCGTCTCTACAGTAACTCAAGTGGCGCACTACAGTAAGTGGCGTCACTACAGTAAATCATGTGGTGTCGCTACAGTAAATCATGTGGTGTCACTACAGTAACTCATGTGGCGTCACTACAGTAAATCATGTGGCGTCGCTACAGTAAATCATGTGGCGTCTCTACAGTAACTCATGGCGTCACTACAGTAACTCATGTGGCGTCACTACAGTAAATCATGTGGTGTCGCTACAGTAAATTATGTGGTGTCATGTGGCATCACTACAGTAAATCATGTGGTGTCGCTACAGTAAATCATGTGGTGTCGCTACAGTAAATTATGTGGTCATGTGGCATCACTACAGTAAATCATGTGGTGTCGCTACAGTAAATCATGTGGTGTCGCTACAGTAAATCATGTGGTGTCGCTACAGTAAATCATGTGGTGTCACTATAGTAAATCATGTGGTGTCGCTACAGTAACTCATGTGGTGTCGCTACAGTAAATCATGTGGTGTCACTACAGTAACTCATGTGGTGTCACTACAGTAACTCATGTGGCGTCACTACAGTAACTCATGTGGCGTCACTACAGTAAAGCACAGTGAATGTTTATGATTTTGTGGACTGAAACCCTGAATGTTTCTCCTGGTCTCCATGTCAGCTCTGTTTGATCTGATATCTGTGGTTTATAACAGAATTCTGTGCTGAACGCCTCCACTAGATCTCGCAGTAGTGATGTTATTCATTGAGATCGGCCTGCCCGTGCATTAGCTCGCGCTGCGCTGTCTATTATTTCTCCAAGCTGAGAAACGGTCCACGGAGCGCAGCTCAAACCAGTGGCGCGGGTCCGCTCCGCTTTGGCTTTGTTTGATGTGTCTCCTATGTAACAGAAATGCTCTTATCAGTTGGGCACGTGGTGGAGGCACCAGTGTGACCTCTAACAAAATTTAGGATGCAAAATGCCAGAAAAGTTTTTGAAAATATAAAATATTCTTATCTTTTTTCTTAAGTTAGAAAAGAAGTTAAAAAGAATTTTATTCTTAAGAAAGTTTTGTGAATCCGGCCCCTGCGTTATATATCTGCCTTGACAGCTTTTTCTTGTATGTGTATTACAGAAAAGCCCCACACGGAAGCATTTGCCATGAGATTAGAAAAACAGTTACATTCGATGAGGTTCAGTAAGTCAATAAAAGTTAAATACAAATGTAATGATTACCCAGGATTAATTAAACCTACTTTATCTAAGTACTTACATGCATAAAGCCAGGAAATCATAGTTTTAAAACAATACTCTTGTGGAAAAAAGATACATATAAAGTCAAAAGCCTTGGTGTGTTTGAAGCTTTCAGGGTCACTGAAAGAAACTTCTCCAGCCTTTCTCTCAACTCTGGCATCCAGGAATCCTACGATCAAGAAGAAAAATGACAAAACTTTAATCTCCATCAAGCAAGTGCTCAGTGTAATTGATGTTTGTCATAAATATTAATATTTTAATATACTAGTATGATGCACCTATAAGGCAGTATCTCACATCCTGTTCTAAGAACTAACCTCTTTAATAACCAATTATTCTTTCAATCAGCTGGTGCTTTGGTGACTGTTAGTGAGTGTGTGTTATACCTGGAAAAGCTCTTGGAAGGAGGGATGCACCGTGGGATTGGGCACAAACGGCAGGGCGTAGAATGGCAGGAACTCTGTGGTCTGGCTCAGCGCCGCCCCTCTGGTCTCCAGGTAGTGTTTGAAATGTGTGATCCTGTTCTCAAACTCTCCTTTATCCTGCATTACACGATATTTTTTACATTACACAAAAACGTTACTTGCATCTTGACTGAAAGCAAAAACAATGCCATTTAAACACTGATTGATTGACTGCAGTCTGAACGAGACTGACTGAACGAGAGGTTTGCTTGAATATTTAGTTTTATGGGGACATCTGTTGGTCAAAGTGAGTACACACATCATATATTTAAACAATAAAAAAAGCTCATTTTAGTACCCTTACCCACAGTAAAGTGCACTTACGTGACTTCCTACTGGAGATTTCAGTGGGTATATTGTGAAGTGAATTTGTAAGTAGAATTCCAGTTTCTGTGCCACTGGATCAAAGTCCCGGATCTCTGGAGGAATATTTTTAGCCCACATCTCAGAGAATACCTTATAGTCTCCATCATTAAATGAGCTGAGAAAATCATCCTATAGGGAAAAGAACAAAGCTATTATCAAATAATTAATTACTTTTATTTATTAAATAAAAAATGCATTTTTCAGTCGCTTTTGAATTTTAAATCTCAAATAATAAGCAGTTTGGTAATAACCAGAAACAATAAATGCTTTGTAAAATGATTGACAGGTGGTGTTGGGGACACTGATTTTGTGTTATTTTATTATTTTTTTTTACATACAAATATTAAAATGAAAAAATACAAAATCTTGAGAAAATCTAGCCAGAAAGTGTGATGCACTTTGAACAGTTTATTACATTTTTAATGCCATTTTAGCATTGAGGCTATTTACATGGCAAACACAAGGTCAATATCACAATTCATAAAACATAAAACAATTTCTTGACATAAGACATAATATATTCAGGTGACATCCCAAAATATTCCACGTAAACATGTTTCTGAATAAACACGTTTTCAAGCAGCAATATTATAAAAATGAATGTGTTTAACGGTCATATCTGAAACCTTTCACTTTCCTTCAATCCCTTCCTATTCTAGCTTTGTATTTTGAGCACTTTTTGTGATTATTCGCCTCTTCATGACGAATCGCTTCCTGTTTTCCTCATTTGTAAGTCGCTTTGGATAAAAGCATCTGCAAAATGAATAAATGAAAAAGAACTTGACACGAGACATAAAGGAGGAACTTCGCCCATCAATAGACACCCATGTGTAAGTAAGTCTTGAGTGACCCAGTCGGCACTTGTGAAGACGACTTGAGATCACGGAAGACGCTTCTTTTTATATTGGGGTTTGTTTCATACAGTTTATTATTTTTATATTCGTTGTTAGTGCTGTATGAGCTAATTAAAGATCTGAAATCAGAAGGTGGTATTTGACAGTCAGATACTTCCAGGCCGTGTGCGCGCTCTCATATTACCAGTGACCTGGAACCCAGCAAAAGATAATATTAAAGTTTTCCTTCTTTAAAAGATCTAGTATAGTTAAAAAAATAAAATAAAATCGATAATTATGGGGTGGTCAGTCTTTACGGATTCAAGTGCTTGAAGACAAGACCTTGAGTCAAAGGCAATGAAAAAGTTCAGTTCTTGACCCTTCCCAATATCTCCCAGAACCAGGAGTAATGCTCGGCTGTGAAGACAGAGCCCTGGTCCAGAATTCAAACGCCATGTTGTTGATCTCCTAAACTGTTATCAGTCTTTGAGCCATCCGTGAATGCAGTGGAAACAACTGTTGGTATTCATTTGGATGGGTTTCGATCTTTTTGTACTGCGTCAGTCAAAATAATGGTTGGCTTTTTCAGAGCCCAGGGAGGTACAGGGCAGTAATGGTGCGGTTTTATATAATCCAGACTGGTATTTAGGTCCTCTAGATGTGCTATAATCCATAAATCAAAAGGTCTGATATATCTTGGTCTAGCTTCATATAAATAAAGCCATGGATGAATAGATGGATGGATGGATGGATGGATGGGTGGATGGATAGACGGGTGGGTGGATGGATGGATAGACAGACAGATAGATGATAGATGGATGGGTGGATGGATGGATGGATAGACAGACAGATAGATGATAGATGGATGGGTGGATGGATGGATAGACAGACAGATAGATGATAGATGGATGGATGGGTAGATGGATGGGTGGATGGATGGATGATGGATGGGTGGATGGACAGACGGGTGGATGGATGGATAGACAGACAGATAGATGATAGATGGATGGATGGGTAGATGGATGGGTGGATGGATGGATGATGGATGGGTGGATGGATAGACGGGTGGATGGATGGATAGACAGACAGATAGATGATAGATGGATGGATGGATGGATGGATGGATGGATGGGTGGATGGATGGATGATGGATGGGTGGATGGATAGACGGGTGGATGGATAGACGGGTGGATGGATGGATAGACAGACAGATGATAGATGGATGATGGATGGGTGGATGGATAGATAGATAGGATAGATGGATGGATGGGTAGATGGGTAGATGGATGGATGGATGGATAGATGGGTAGATGGATAGATGGGTAGATGGGTGGATGGATGGATAGATGGATAGATGGGTAGATGGATAGATAGATAGATAGATAGATAGATAGATAGATAGATAGATAGATAGATAGATAGATGGATAGATGGGTAGATGGGTAGATGGATAGATGGGTAGATGGGTAGATGGGTAGATAGATAGATGGGTAGATGGGTAGATGGATAGATGGATAGATGGGTAGATGGGTAGATGGATAGATGGATAGATAGATAGATAGATAGATAGATAGATAGATAGATAGATAGATAGATAGATAGATAGATAGGTATGGATAGATGGGTAGATAGATAGATGGGTAGATGGGTAGATGGATAGATAGATAGATAGATGGGTAGATGGGTAGATGGGTAGATAGATAGATGGGTAGATGGGTAGATGGATAGATGGGTAGATGGGTAGATGGATAGATGGATGGATAGATGGGTAGATGGGTAGATGGATAGATGGGTAGATGGGTAGATGGGTAGATGGATAGATGGGTAGATGGGTAGATGGATAGATGGATAGATGGGTAGATGGGTAGATGGGTAGATCTGTTTCTAATAAGGCTAGTGAGTCAGTGTTTGATGTGTGTGTGGTTGAGTCTCTCACGTGAACGCCGATGGTTCTGGAGTCTCGGCCCGGCGCTCCAGCACTTCTGAGGGCAGGCTTTCCTTTGCGCTTCACTTCCTTTTCAAACACTCTCGCAGTCTCTTCAAACTCACCAAACTTCAGATACTGTCAATTATTACAGTATTTGTCATTATAAGTTTATATTTGTGAAATATTAAATAAACTGGCACTGTGCTGTAAACCCACCTCGTTGATGATTGACAGCAGATCACTTTCACTCGCCAGATTCTCACCCATCCTTTGAGACTTTCTGCTGCTCATTGATACACAACCTAAACAAACACATTCACAGGAAGAGCAAATATTACATCTCAAGACGAAGATGCCATTGCTACATACTAAAGAACACTTTTATACAGTATAATAAACGCATTCAACAGCTTTTGTGCTGGCTAGGATGTGTGTAATCGCTGAGAAACTGACACTAAACAAACTAAACACATCATTTGCTTTACAAATAAGAAACTGGAGGACTGTCTTCAGCTCGAGGCGAAATAAACGCAGAATTAAGCCAAAACGACTTACATATGTGCTGCTGAAAACACTACACATATGTATTCGTATATAACAATGAGCAGAATACACATATAACACATACATACATACATACATATGTAACGTTATACAGTTAACGTACGTTAGCTGGCGTGCTCTTTTTTATAGCCAGTTTGCAGACTAAATATAATATAACTCATCTCACTGAGAATATTTTACGGTACAACCGTCGCTCAACATATCTGATGTGTTTTATGTCAAATCTGTCGAGATATATATGCTATTAAAGATGATTTCCGCAGGATAAACAGAAGCTGTTTGGCTAACTGTCGCCGTAACCATGAGGAAGACGCTTTCTCCTAACAACCGCGACGGAACTGCGGTTGCCGGAAATGTGTGTCGTAAAGAAAATGTGTAGTTTTACGTGAGATAAAATGCAGTAATTTGTGTTTTTTCTTGACGATAGAGTTTCAAAAAGGAAAATTATTAGTTTGTTTCTTTGAGTGTGCAATTTTTTTTAAATCATCGTATGTCTTGCAAGCCTCCTAAAAATAAGTTATACGTAATCCGCTATATTTCTTTATAATTATTTATGTATTGTATTGCTCTGTTTATGTAAAAATGGTCGTTTTGTAATGTTATGTTTTCTCAAAAATGTATTATTAAATACGAGTGAACACCGATTATTTATTTTTTTCGCGTACATATGCAGGCAAATATGATATAATTCATACAAAACATTTTTTTTAAAACAAAAGTTAATGCAACGAATTTACTACGAATGTGGAATATTTATATTTTAGAGAAAGTAAAATTATTAAATATATATATAAATGTACACGGTAAAATATAAACATTCCGCCGTCGTGCCATGACCCGGATGTAGTAGTAAATCACGTGGCCGGAGGTGAAGCACATTGTTTCGCGGCATGTTTCATATTTGTGTTGAATGAGAAGAAAGTTGTATATTTATACAGTTTTTATCTCCCATTTTTTAACGGGACCGATCTCACGCACACTATATCTGGAGAAAGTACGTCATATTTGCAGAACGCGATGATTTAAAACGCGAGAGTGGGACTTTATGAACCATTGACATGTGATTCATTCATAGTTTAAGGTGAAACGTGTTAAATGCTGCCCTGTTTTTGTTTTCTCAGGGTAACACATCGTGTCCAGTGTTTGCAGATGGCTGGGATTCTGTTTGAGGACATCTTTGATGTGAAGGATATTGATCCAGACGGGAAAAAGTTTGACAGAGGCGAGAATATGAGTTTAATATGTACTATTTTAGTAAGCTTACTTTAGCTTATCAAAGTGCTGTTATATTACACTGGCTGTCAAAAAGTGTCAATGTTAAAAAAAACAGCATTTATCTGAAATAGAAATCTTTTGTAACACCATAAATATCTTTACTGTCACTTTTGATCAATTTTATATATCTTACCCTAAACTTTTAAATAGTAGTGTATCACAGTTTCCACACAAATATGAAGCGGCACGACTGTAGTAATAATAATCATAAATGAGCATCAGATCCTCATATGAGAGTGATCTGTGAAGGGTCACGTGACTCTGAAGACATGATAAATTCAGCAGGCATAAATCACACTTTACTAGATATTCACATAGAAGACCAATATTTTATAATATTTTACTGTATTTTTGATCGCAGCTTTGGTGAGCAGGAGAGACGCCTGACCGTTAGTGCATACACATTAAAAATGCATTAATAATCATTTTTGTTTGATTTTAATGCAAATGCTTTATTATGTAAATAAATACTACTTTAATAATTGATACTGAACATTAAAACATTAAAGTTTAATTCAAAGATTTAACTTTTTAATGTATCATTTTAATGCAAATGCTACTTTAATAATGCATATTGGGAATAAAAACAGCATGCTGTATATTAATACTGCTATATCCACTGCGAAGCACCTTACATGTCAGAACAATATTGGGCTTCACTTTATTTCAGTGGTCCTCTTTAGACATGTTACTGACTATACGTAACTTACTACTGCATGTCAACTTATTCTACTAACCCTAACCGTCCAATCCTCTGAGAGTTAGTTGACATGTGGTTGCAAAGTTACTTATAGTTAGTAAAAATGTCTAAAGTGGACCGTCACAATAAAGTGAAACCCAATGACGATGTGTGACCAAGAAAAATCTCTCAGCTGGTTTATTCAAAGACATCCTTTCAGCGTTAGCCGTTTTAAATGAGCAATATCACATGAGTAGCCTTGCGTTATATCGCTTTATATCCGTACGGCTGTGCTTCAGCTGTGAGTAATCATACCTGAGCTGATTTACAGGCATATCGCACGGCTACAACTTGTACAACAGTTCGACGGCACAAGTGTGTAAATAAGAAACAACAACGGATTTCAAAATGTTAAGTTGGTACAAAGGAAATGTACACCTGCTCCCTACCACGTGTAAACGCAGCGCTCGTCACGGTCACTTTACCCAGCCGTCCAATCACAGTGGAGGAGGGGCGGGACAAATACGACACCGACCAATCATACTACGTGTACAACGACTGCACCGACAATGGATTAATATTGCGATAATATATTAATGCATTTTTATATTCAGTAATATTCTTCAAAATGAGATACTAGTGACACATTACTGCCGTGGATATTCTGTATCATAGCAACCAGAGTATCTCAGCTGGAAAAGCACGTTCAAGCGCCACCAGCTGGCCGTTTTCAGAAGAGCACCTGGCGTTTCTTAGATGGCTAAAAATGCTTTGGTGGACATACGATAATTTAATGTTTATTTCTAGGCATATGGCCAATTAGTCTCTTTAGCTTTTATGCAAAGTACTGGAGCCAAACCTGAGAAGGAAGTGCAGAAGGTTCGACAGCGGTCCTGGACACGTCATTTGCGTAACTCAGGGCGGGGATTATGCTAATTATGAATGAGCGTGCATGCATGTTAACACATTTAACTACCGAATCCATGGTATACGAAGTGTTTGTGAATCGTTCATAAAGGTCCATTTTACTCAGAATTTGCTTGTATATTTACGAAAGTTTCATGAATGAGACCCAATGTCTTTAAAAACGCTCTTTAGTGCAGAACTACTTCCTGGGACTGGGAGATGCTCCAGAACCAGAACTGTTGTATTTCATTAAAATGACATGAAGTGATCAATATTTGTTTTGTTGTTATTAGTATCCCGTCTTCACTGTGAAAGTGAGTCTTTCAAAATGGACCTGATCCTTGATGTGAACATCCAGATTTATCCTGTTGATCTCGGTGAGTCAGTCATGTTCAGTCTTCTTTTGATATTGTCATCATGTCACTATTACTTCTATAGAGATTTCATACGCGCGCACACGCGTGTATTGTTTTCTCAGGTGACAAGTTCAGACTGGTGATTGCCAGCACACTGTATGAGGACGGCACGCCGGATGATGGCGAATACAACCCTCAAGATGACAGACCGTCTAGGTAATCGTGCTTATGGTGTATATATAACATTTTTTATTAAAGGTGCACTATGTAGGATTTTTGCAGTAAAATATCCAAAAACCACTAGGCCAGTGTTATACATTTTGTTCAGTTGAGCACTTACAATATCCCAAATGTTTCCAGCTATTTGTAAATCGTGAGAAAGTTGCCGTTTTAACCAATGAACCGGGACGTGTGAGGGCGTGGCCTGTTGATGACATCATATCCACGTTACCCTAGGTTTTATTCTGCAGAAGCGCTTTACTCTCACTGCGGTGTGAACAAGTGTCATAGCAGCCGCCGCACAGAGTAACGTCATAACATCACTCTCAACACACTCACGTGTGTCTAATATGATCAACAGAGCTGCGTTCCCTCATACTCATGATCGGAAAAGCGGAAGTGGCGCCGGCGACTGTGGCATAATAAAAGTCCCGCTGCTCGTGAGGCGTGCACTGCGTTCATCTCATTAACGATCGCTCCAGCGGCCTCGCTCGGCTTCACACTACAGTAACGTTAATAATCACATCCATGAACATGATTTCTGCCCGAGTCCTATCCCGATTCTTTCCCACCGGATGTGAGGCGAAGACCACATGTCCCAAGATTCTGCGCTCAAGCTTGGCATCATCAAACTACGCCTTTGTTTTGAATAGGCGACCTCTAGCAGACGGAAAAGTTACATTTTACAAAAAAAAAAAAAAGTTACAAAGTGCACCTTTAAATGCCAGTAAATTAACATTTATTGATTATAAATGCAGTATGAAAGATGTCGGTAGGGCTGCACAATTTTATGAAAACAAATTTTCTGGTTAAAATTGTGATGTGCGATTTTAAAATGCGTTTTCTTTTAACAAATTAAATGTTTATAAGATCACCTGGTTTGTGCTTGTATATTAATGACTAATAATAATTATGATTATTGCTAAATAAAATTGTTAAACAAAATACATATTACTATTGCAATAACATTTTCATTATTAAAAATTAAAAATGGAGTAATAAAGAATAAATATAACAATTTAATAAGAAGAAAATAATAGTCTCTGTCTTTAATATGAAATATCTTATGGTGCGTTCACACAGACGTGAATGAAGTGTTAAGCGCGAGTGATTTACATGTTAAGTCAGTGCAAAGACACGAATAGACATTCTGCGTTAACCAATCAGGAGCTTGCTCTAGTAGTGACAACAATGAGGACAAAGTCATGTGGATAGGATCTTCATACTTTATAGAAACGGGAATAAAAAGGATCTTGCTTGGAAGAAAGTGAGTGAGCAGGTCGGACAATCTGGTAAGTTGTAAAAACACTCTTTACTCAATTTGAGCTATACAAGCTAGCTAAAGCCAGCAAATTGAGCTTATTCGCCGTATTTTAAATCAATCCATGTCAGCCATTTCGCAACGAGACTGGAGCTGCCTAGCAGAAGCCCCTGCCATGATGCAGATTCACGTCTGTTGTGAAGCGAATGTCACGCGTAAATGAAGCAAGTAAACTCAAAATGTTCAAGTGTCCAACTACGTGCAAATAGCGCGATTTATTCATGCAAGTCACGTCTGGTGTGAACGCACAGTTATGCATCCACTGTGGGGGAAAAAACTCCTGTACACTGGAGAAAAACATATGGACTATCATATACATTTATTTAGAGAGAAGTATTATCTTTTCCGTTTTTTTACCTAAAGTAGGATGGAGTGAGCATTACTGAGCACTAAACACACTCATGTTTCATTCACACTAGAGGCCAGAGGCCTTGAGCAGACACATACACCTCAGAGAAGTGATATAATGACATTTGCAGGAAATCCCTAATGTGAAGCTAGAGATGTAGCTCAATAAAAAGATGGAAACGGTTTGATTAAACATGAAGACAATAAACACACGACTGCGACAATATATTTGAGTTCAAGTCTTCTTGGGTATTTTCATAATAATAAAGTATATTTATAATGCAGTGCTAATCAACTTCTATAGAATACTATTAAATGCATGTTCTGCCTCCTTCTGTGATGATACGCCACATCAGCTCACAAACACTCCACTGACGATACGAAGTGAGTTAAAAGCATGTTATTAAATGTTGTCTTTTGTTGGACAACAGGTTTATGAACGCTTCACATCACTAGTTTGAGAAGATGTTTGACGTGTGTTTCTTTTTCAAACGCACGTTATAAGCGACTCAAACTCGCAGTGCTTTCAGACGGAGCAGCGTTTACTCCTGATCTCAGAGCCGCTCTTCACTGACACACTGGGCATATATTTTTATATATGTAAGCCAAAATTGCAGTTTCGTTTAAAGTTTGGTTAATTGTCAGCATGAAAGGGAAGTTGCACTCGTCTTTTCTTCTCTATTGTGCCGTATATCTGAGTGAAATGCTTCTCAAACAAGAACAAATTTAGGGCGGGGCTTGATTTTGACTGTGAGGAATTGATTGGATGGTTGTGGCTTGCTATTGGTGGGTCTCATGTGAGTGACAGGTGGCCCCGCCCTCGCGCCAGTAAATGTCATCACTGGCTCTGTTTTCAGCTGGAAATAAGATGTGTTTTGGTGAATCGATTAATGATTATTAATCATAAATGTGTCTTGAGCATCAAATCCTCATATGAGAATGATTTGTGAAGGATCATGTGACACTGAAGACTGGAGTAATGATGCTAAATTCAGCTTTGATCACAGGAATAAATGAATTATATTCACAGCTTTTTAATGTTAATATCTGGTGTGTTGTTCTGCAGGGCGGATCAATTTGATTATGTCATGTATGGAAAGGTTTACAGGATCGAAGGCGATGAAACCTCAACAGAAGCGGCCACGCGACTGTGAGTGGGGTTTTGCTGCTGGCTTTATGACAGTTATGAATTTTAGTTGCTCTAATGCTCTGTTTAGTGGGACGTTTCTCATTGTGAGTGCAGTACATGTATGTTTTCTTATAGTAATGAATTATAATGTTACATAATTGATTAATGCATGATGTTTTGTAACATTTATATATGTGTGTGCGTGTGTGTGTGTGTGTGTGTGTGTGCACAGATCAGCGTACGTGTCTTACGGAGGTCTGCTGATGCGTCTTCAGGGAGATGCCAATAACTTGCATGGGTTTGAGGTGGACTCCAGGGTTTACCTGCTGATGAAGAAACTGGCTTTCTGATCACATTTCCTCTCACTTTTGAGGATTAAGGATTTTTTTTTAACATGGCTTCTTCTGATGAGAAACTGATGTAATATCTGGAAATTGGCCCGTGGTAAATTATGTAGGGTTTGATGAACTGTTTTCTCATTGCGTGTGCGTTGGCCGTTTTAACCCAATCCCTATTGGATCACATTAATGCCATCAGACACATGTAACATTTTGTACATTTGTTTTCTTTTAAACTGTTTCTCAGTAAACGAAACATTTGTGTTTCTTCAGTCTAACAAACTGCATCCTGGGCCTTGAGAATTAAAGCTACAGCAAAAACGACGTCCCAACACGGATAGAAATGCAGTTTGATGTAATTTAAAGGAAATAAAAGCGTCAGTGTGCAACACGGTTTGCAGTGAGAGGCTCATGATGGAAATCATAAGACAGATGCTTCAGTCGGATGTGGGGCGAGTCAAATATTTAACCCGTGGTTATCTTTATACAGTGACAAGAGTTCAAGATACTGGAGAAACATTACATGTCAAAATACACTTATATACAACCATATGTGTTATTTTTTCTCTAGCAAAAAATTTTAACTATTTATTTATTATTATATAATTTAATAAATAAATAAATAAATAAAAAAAAAAAAAAAAAAAAAAAAATATATATATATATATATATATATATATATATATATATATACACACACACACACACACACACACACACACACACAAAAATATTACATTTTAACTTAATTTAAGTTTTTGCAGCTCTTGTGGGGTGGTCAGGATCTATCAAAAGTGCTCCAAGGAAGGAACAGTGGAGAACCGGCCACAGGGTCATGGGCAGCCAAGGCTCATTGATGCACGTGGGGAGCGAAGGCTGGCCCGTGTGGTCCGATCAAACAGACGAGCTACTGGAGCTCAAACTGCTCAAGAAGTTAATGCTGGTTCTGATAGAAAGGTGTCAGAATACACAGAGCATCTCAGTTTGTTGTGTATGGGGCGGCATAGCCGCTGACCAGTCAGGGTGCCCATGCTGACCCCTGTCCACTGCCGAAAGCACCAACAGTGGCACGTGAGCACCAGAACTGGACCATGGAGCAATGGAAGAAGGTGGCCTGGTCTGATGAATCGTGTTTTCTTTTACATCACGTGGATGGCCGGGTGCGTGTGCGTGGTTTACCTGGGGAACACATGGCACCAGGATGCACTATGGGAAGAAGGCAAGCCGGCGGAGGCAGTGTGATGCTTTGGGCAATGTTCTGCTGGGAAACCTTGGGTCCTGCCATCCATGTGGATGTTACTTTGACACGTACCACCTACCTAAGCATTGTTGCAGACCATGTACAGCCTTTCATGGAAACGGTATTCCCTGGTGGCTGTGACTCTTCCAGCAGGATAATGCTCCAGGAAGGGTTTGAGGTGTTGACTCACAACTTACAGGACTTAAAGGATCTGCTGCTATCATCTTGGTGCCAGATACCACAGCACACCAGGGGACCAACACAATATTAGGAAGGTGGGCATAATGTCAGGCCTGATCGGTGTGTGTGTGTGTGTGTGTGTGTGTGTGTGTGTATGTATGTATGTATGTATGTGTATATATATATATATATATATATATATATATATATATATATATATATATATATATATATATATATATATATATATATATATATATATATTAGTGCTATTTTATTACTATACACATTCATGATAGATGCATAGATATGTGTGTGTGTGTGTGTATAATGTCTATATACAATTTCTACTTTTATTAAAATAACATTTATGTATACTGTATTTATTTCTAGAAGAAAAAAAAATATTGATGAATATATTTGTCCTTGCAATAAATTTACAATAGAATTTAACTCTACGATTTATTTGATGGATTCTAGAAGTTAGTAAAATCACAGTGACCGGTTCCGGGGGTGTGGGAGGCTTGCACTGCGTTTTTAGGCCTTACAAAATTATTTAGTGCAATAAATTGAGTTTTAGTTTAACAGGTTGTCAGCAGTATAGGAGGGGTAAAGACTTTCTGTGTTCGAAACCTTTTTAATGCTATGGGTGTGTTTACAGTGTATGTTTTAATGTATTTATTTTAAAGGTGAGACTCGGGTCGGGTGTGCGTACTTGGCAAGCTTTTCTAGATAATTCAATCGAACTTTTAATACCAACCGGAGGTGACGCAGAGTGACGTTCCTAAGGTGCATCGTTTACTGCGGTTACTGTTAAATCACAGCCTTCAAATAATGCAGAACTGACATGCGATAAACCGTAGATGTGTATATATACTCTCTATATACTACTGACCCATGAGAGGGACTCTCAGCGGCGATCGTTTGCCCGGTGTGTGTTTGTTCATAGCAGTCCTGTAAGTATGCGTGTCTAGTACGCAGTGCGCTGTGTGTGTGTGTGTGTGTGTGTGTGTGTGTGTAGTGACTGAAGTAATTGGTCACACTGTCCTGGTCATTACTGCAGCGGGACGCGATAAAATGGCTCAAAGTCGCTGCGATAAGCTGTAAATCGTGTGTTTAGAGGGTAAAATGGACCACAGACGCAAGAGGAGACTGACGTTCTTCACGATAGGACTGATCTTCTTACTGAGCGGCATCGAGTACGGTAAGGGTCCACAGGATAAGACTCTGCGTCGGACACTGTCACCACAGGAGAACAGAACACATGTCATTAATTTAACATAATATTTAGATATACTTTAAGCTACTGATGCTCTACACTAGCGTGACATTACTAATGTCATGCACAATTGTACACATTGAATTTTTTTATATTATTATTATGTTAACTAATTATCATGTCCCACAAAAATTAATGTTTTAACTCTTATATGGATCAAATAAGAGAGATAGAAAATATATATATATATATATATATATATATATATATATATATATATATATATAACACGTGTGTAAAATCAAGTAATAATGTTGCTAAATGTTTCAGTTGTCAGAAACTTCTTAATTCATTGGTTTGATCATGAATTTAAATATAATTTACCACACACTCCACAGAATGTTAAATTAGAATTTAAATTGAATTTGAAATTTGAATGGATTTGGATTAGAACTGGTTTGAATTACCAATGCTATATTACAGAACAGTTATCATTAATTTAACACCATTTATATAACACTTCTAGTTAATGGGACTCCAAAATACCATAATGTTACCTTGGTACACATTAAAAATATTCATATTGCTATAGTAATTTTTTTTTTTTTAAGGAAATATAATGGTGCTTTTTATTTGGATATAAAATCTAAAAATTTATGTAAAATAATATATAAAATAATAAAACCGCTAAATGTTTCAGTGCATTATAAAGTTCTTAATAATGTACAGTGAATCCGGAAAGTATTCGCAGCGCTTCACTTTTTCCACATTTTGTTATGTTACAGCCTTATTCCAAAATTATTTTCCTCAAAATTCTACAAACAATACCCCATAATGACAATGTGAAAGAAGTTTGTTTGAAATCTTTGCAAATTTATTAAAAATGGAAAGAAAAAAAAATCACATATACTTAAGTATTCCCTGCTCAATACTTTGTTGAAGCTTTGGCACCAATTACAGCCTCAGGTGTTTTTGAGTATGATGCTACATAGGCACACCTATTTTTGGGCAGTTTCTCCCATTCTTCTTTGCTGGACCTCTCAAGCTCCATCAGGTTGGATGGGGAGCTTCGGACATTTTCAGATCTCTCCAGAGATGTTCACTCGGGCTCAAGTCTAGGCTCTGGCTGGACCACTCAAAGACATTCACAGAGTTGTCCCGTAGCCACTCCTCTGTTATCTTGGCTGTGTGCTTAGGGTCATTGTCCTGTTGGAAGAGGAACCTTTGCCCCAGTCTGAGGTCCAGAGCGCTCTGGAGCAGGTTTTCATCGAGGATGTCTCTGTACACATTGTTGCATTCATCTTTCCCTCGATCCTGACTAGTCTCCCAATTCCGCCGAAAAACATCCCCACAGCATGATGCTGCCACCACCATGCTTTACTGTAGGGATGGGATTGGCCAGGTGATGAGCGGTGCCTGGTTTCCTCCAGGCATGATGCTTGCCATTCAGGCCAAAGAGTTCAGTCTTTGTTTCATCAGACCAGAGAATGTTGTTTCTCATGGTCTGAGTCCTTCAGGTGCCTTTTGGCAAACTCCAGACGGGCTGTCATGTGCCGTCTGGCCACTCTACCATACAGGCCTGATTGGTGGAGAGCTGCAGAGATGGCTGTTCTTCTGGAAGGTTCTTCTCTCTCCACAGAGAAACACTGGAGCTCTGTCAGAGTGACCATTGGGTTCTTGGTCACCTCCCTGACTAAGGCCCTTCTCCCCCGATCGCTCAGTTTGGCCGGGCAGACAGCTCTAGGAGTGGTGGTGCCAAACTTCTTCCATGTACGGATGATGGAGGCCACTGTGCTCATTGGGACCTTCAATGCTGCAGAAATGTTGCCCTTCCCCAGATCTGTGCCTCCATACAATCCTGTCTCGGAAGTCTACAGACAATCCCTTGGACTTCATGGCTTGATTTGTGCTCTGACATGCACTGTTACTTATATTTGTGACCTTATATAGACAGGTGTGTGCCTTTCCAAATCATGTCCAATCAACTGAGTTTAAATCAAGTTGTAGAAACACCTCAAGGATGATCAGAGGAAACAGGAGCACCTGAGCTCAGTTTTGAGTGTCATGGCAAAGGCTGTGAATACTTCTGTACATGTGATATTTTCTGGGGTTTTTTTTCTGTTTTTTTATTTTTAATAAAAAGATTTCAAACAAACTTCTTTAACGTTGTCATTATGGGGTATTGTTTGTAGTATTTTGAGGAAAATAATGAAGTGAATCCATTTTGGAATAAGGCTGTAACATAACAAAATGGATAAAGTGAAGCGCTGTGAACACTTTCCGGATGCACTGTAAATCCCCCTTCTTTTCGACTCCATAATAACGGAGACTGTCACATTCATCACAAACGTGTACCGTGATGCTGCTAATAACAGTGATTGAATTGTTCCTTGTTTCTAATACACTTGTTTCTTATAGAAGAGACAGAATTGCTCTTTGTGTTTAGAGATTCATGACTGTAATTACAAATCTGACTAGCTGTCAAGAAAATAATTAAAATACCAGATCTGATGTACGTGCAGATATGAATAAGCATGTCTGTTTTCATTTCAGCTGTGATTCTGCCCACGATATGGAGGTATCTGCAGACGTTGAATGCGGCGCCGTACTTCCTTGGCCTCAGCCTGTCAGCTTTCAGCTTCAGCGGGCTTCTCGCTGGCCCTTTGTTCGGCCACTGGTCCGATCGCACACTCAGCACCAAGAAAATCATCCTGTTCGCCAATGTCTTTGAGATTGTTGGTAAGTCTACACTTAACTTAGCTACTCTTGCAACATCAGTGGCTTGTGCCTAACATCTCTTCCTGTCTGTTTTTTCAGGTAATTTCATGTATTTTATGGGATACTCCAAATGGTTATTGCTCGGCAGTCGTCTAGTTGCAGGTGAAGCTTCTTTATTCTGTCATTTATTTAGGGTTATACGTGTGTATGGTGCTTGAACCAGTTTTTAATGCGCTAGGTATCGGCACTGGTGCTGGATCGTCTATCTTTGGCTTCCTGACTAGAAACACGGCCCCTGAGGACCGTTCGACGGTCTTCGCTGCGGTTATGGCCTGCCGTCAGGCTGGGCTTCTCATTGGTAGGTGCAAAAGAATGATTAGGTCAAAACACTTTTAAAATGCAAAAAAGAGGTCATATGATTAGGGTTGGGCATTGTTTTGATTTGAACGATTCCGATTCTTACTTTCGATTTCGGTTCTTTGAGGGGTGGAGTCAAAACATGTCACAGGTTCATTTCACATTTTATTTTGATTTCAATAATGAGTTTTAGTTTAGGGAGTTAAAGGTGAATGGAGTTTCACACCGAGTCTCCACCGGTTCAGCAATAGCATTAGCAGCAGTCATATTAGGACTGCTACTAGCGTGGGCAATTTGCGTAACGCTACATTCATCTACGAGGGGAAAAAAATTAATTCAGTAACGTTGTTGTTCATCACAATTAGCAATTTGATCAAGGGCTTTGTTATTACACTACAATCACTTACCTGATTGTGACGAAGTAACGTTAATAACGTTGGTTAGCGCAGGGTTGCCCGAGGAGGACGAGACAGTGGACCTGCGCAGCACGTCAAACACGCTACACTCGTTAATTTGTACACCATGCAGGCGTAGGTGTTTAGTCATATTTGTAGTGCATCCTCCCGTGCAAGAAATAAGTGTGTCACATGTTGCACTGTGCCAACCCAGGCTTTTTTAAAGTGAAATAAAGCCACACTTTTGAGCGCTGCTTGCCGTGCTCCATGGCTGCAACAGAACACTTCCGGAAATCCGGTGGCCACTATGGAAACCAAAACTTGCGTGTTTGGAACCGATGAACGGAATCGAAAACACATTTTTTAAACAATTCCAATGGCATCGTTATTTTTTTAAACGTTTCCAAGTTGGAACCGGTTTTCGATGCCCAACCCTACATATGCAATTTTAAGTTTATTATGGCTTATTTACTGTAGTGACGCCACATGATTTACTGTAGGGACGCCACATGAGTTACTGTAGGCACTCCACATGATTTACTGTAGTGACGCCACATGATTTACTGTAGCGACACCACATGACACCACATGATTTACTGTAGCGACTCCAGATGATACCACATGATTTACTGTACCGACACGACATGACGCCACATGATTTACTGTAGCGACACCACATGATTTACTGTAGCGACACCACATGATTTGCTGTAGCGACACCACATGATTTACTGTAGGGACGCCACTTGAGTTACTGTAGTGACGCCACATGAGTTACTGTAGTGACGCCACATGATTTACTGTAGTGACGCCACATGATTTACTGTAGCGACACCACATGACACCACATGATTTACTGTAGCGACTCCAGATGATACCACATGATTTACTGTACCGACACGACATGACGCCACATGATTTACTGTAGCGACACCACATGATTTCACTGTAGTGACACCACATGACACCACATGATTTACTGTAACGACGCCACATGATTTACTGTAGTGACACCACATGATTTACTGTAGCGACACCACATGATTTACTGTAGTGACACCACATGACACCACATGATTTACTGTAGCGACGCCACATGATTTACTGTAGCGACACCACATGATTTACTGTAGCGACTCCACATGATTTACTGTAGCGACACCACGATTTACTGTAGCAACACCACATGATTTACTGTAGCGACACCACATGATTTACTGTAGTGACACCATATGATTTACTGTAGCGACACCACATGATTTACTGTAGCGACACCACATGATTTACTGTAGTGACACCATATGATTTACTGTAGCGACACCACATGATTTACTGTAGTGACACCATATGACTTACTGTAGCGACACCACATGATTTACTGTAGCGACTCCACATGATTAACTGTAGTGACACCATATGATTTACTGTAGCGACACCACATGACACCACATGATTTACTGTAGTGACACCATATGATTTACTGTAGCGACACCACATGGCGCCACATGATTTACTGTAGCGACACCACGACACCACATTATTTACTGTAGCGACGCCACATGATTTACTGTAGCGACACCACATGATTTACTGTAGCGATGCCACATGAGTTACTGTAGGGACGCCACATGAGTTACTGTAGGGACGCCACATGAGTTACTGTAGGGACGCCACATGATTTACTGTAGCGACACCACATGATTTACTGTAGCGACACCACATGACACCACATGATTTACTGTAACGACGCCACATGATTTACTGTAGCGACACCACATGATTTACTGTAGTGACACCACATGACACCACATGATTTACTGTAGTGACACCACTTGAGTTACTGTAGTGACGCCACTTGAGTTACTGTAGAGACACCACATGATTTACTGTAGCTACACCACTTGAGTTACTGTAGTGATACCACATGAGTTACTGTAGTGACACCACATGATTTACTGTAGGGACACCACATGAGTTACTGTAGCGACACCACATGATTTACTGTAGCGACGCCACATGATTTACTATAGCGACACCACATGACTCCACATGATTTACTGTAGCGACACCACATGATTTACTGTAGCGACACCACATGACGCCACATGATTTACTGTAACGACACCACATGACACCACATGATTTACTGTAGCGACACCACATGACACCACATGATTTACTGTAACGACGCCACATGATTTACTGTAGTGACACCACATGATTTACTGTAGCGACACCACATGATTTACTGTAGTGACACCACATGACACCACATGATTTACTGTAGCGACACCACATGATTTACTGTAGTGACACCATATGATTTACTGAGTTACTGTAGCGACACCACATGATTTACTGTAATGACACCACATGACACCACATGATTTATTGTAGCGACACCACATGATTTACTGTAGCGACACCACATGACGCCACATGATTTACTGTAGCGACTCCACATGATTTAATGTAGCGACACCACATGATTTACTGTAGCGACACCATATGATTTACTGAGTTACTGTAGCGACACCAGATGATTTACTGTAGCGACACCACATGACGCCACATGATTTACTGTAGCGACACCACATGACGCCACATGATTTACTGTAGCGACACCACATGACGCCACATGATGTACTGTAGCGACACCACATGGCGCCACATGATTTACTGTAGCGACGCCACATGATTTACTGTAGTGACGCCACATGGTATACTGTAGCGACGCCACATGATTTACTGTAGCGACGCCACATGATTTACTGTAGCGACGCCACATGAGTTACTGTAGCGACGCCACATGATTTACTGTAGCGACGCCACATGATTTACTGTAGCGACACCACATGAGTTACTGTAGCGACACCACATGAGTTACTGTAGCGACACCACATGATTTACTGTAGTGACGCCACATGAGTTACTGTAGCGACGCCACATGATTTACTATAGTGACACCACATGACACCACATAATTTACTGTAGCGACACCACATGATTTACTGTAGCGACTCCACATGATTTAATGTAGCGACACCACATGAGTTACTGTAGTGACACCACATGAGTTACTGTAGCTACACCACTTGAGTTACTGTAGTGACACCACATGAGTTACTGTAGTGACACCACATGATTTACTGTAGGGACACCACATGATTTACTGTAGTCACTCCACATGATTTACTGTAGTGACGCCACATGAGTTACTGTAGTGACGCCACATGAGTTACTGTAGTGACACCACATGATTTACTGTAGGGACACCACATGAGTTACTGTAGCGACACCACATGATTTACTGTAGCGACGCCACATGATTTACTATAGTGACACCACATGACACCACATAATTTACTGTAGTGACTCCACATGATTTACTGTAGCGACGCCACATGATTTACTGTAGTAACACCACATGGAATTGTGGAAGAAATAGACAAATGTTTTTCCAATTTTAATGTTATTTTTAATGTGATCATTTGTAAAACTAAACGTGTAAAGATGGTGGCCACTTTGTAGCAAACATGCACTTTTATTTAAAAAAATTAAAAAGTCACTATAACCAGTAGATGGCGGCAGAGGAGCACTTGCTGACTTCTAAAATTCTATTAAACATGGCATAAATTTCATAAGTTGAATAGTTTTCAGTATGACAGTAAGACCTGCCATCTTTGATTTGTTTGGCCATCTCGATCATTTAGACATTGACGAGCGCTGTTAGACCGCTGAGGTAGAGCAGCCTAAACAATTAATCAGCCTAAAAATGTAACTTTAAAAAAACTTTGTCATCCTAACAACAATCAAATTTACTCATTCTGCACTAAAAGGATAAGATAAGACAAATAAACTGAGAAAATATAAAAAAAAAAAAAAATGTAATCATAGCTCATACAAAATTGTCCATTTGGTTGCAGTCTGGAGCCCTGCATTTAATAAAAAGTATTAATTTCTTTAAAAAAAATCTTACTGACCCCAAACTTTTGAACCGTTGCGTATATGAAAATAATATTTTTTTCTCGTAATGTCAGCACAGTTTTGGTATTAGTTTAGTGTTTTCTGCATGCTAACTTTTTCCTGTTGTT